>PVKU01002502.1:0-174436 GCA_004027475.1 Anoura caudifer | reverse complement strand
AGAGTCCCACAGAAGGCGCATCCAAGGAAGCATACACTAAGGCACATCATAATTACATTACCCAAGATTAAAGATAAGGAGAGAATGTTCAAAGCAACAAGAGAAAAGAAGAGAGTTACTTACAAAGGAGTGCCCATAAGACTATCAGCTGATTTCTCAAAACATCCTTGCAGGCAAGAAGAGGCTGGAAAGAAGTATTCCAAGTCATGAAAGGCAAGGACCTACATCCAAGATTGCTTTATCCAGCAAAGCTATCATTTAGAATGGGAGGGCAGATAATGTGCTTCCCAGATAAGGTGAAATTAAAGGAGTTCATCATCACCAAGCCCTTATTATATGAAATGTTGAAGGGACTTACCTAAGAAAAAGAAGATAAAAAATATGAACAGTGAAATGGCAACAAACTCACAACTATCAACAACTAAACCTAAAAAAGAAAAACAAACTAAGCAAACAGCTAGAACAGGAACAGGTTCAGAGAAATGGAGATCCCGTGGAGGGTTATCAGCAGGACCGGCTGGCAGAATGGGGGAAAAGGCACAAGGAACAAGAAGCATTAATGGTCAGTGAAAAATAGGCAGGGGGAGGTTAAGAATAGCATAGGAAAAGGAGAAGCCAAACAACTTACATGTATGACCCATGGACATGATCTAAGGTAGAGGAATGCTGGTGGGAGGTTGGTACAGGGCAGAAGGGAATAAACGGGAGGAAAATATGGGACAACTGTAATAGCATAATCAATAAAATATATTTAAAAAATAAAATAAAATACAGTATAATTATAACATTTTGAGGATTCTGGCTATTCAGGAAAAAAAATTACTTATATTTACAATTTAGTAAAGGTCTCTTGTCCAGTACAGCACTCATAGTCGAAGGTACACAGAAATGTTAATGCTAACCTGATATTCATTTCTAATTGCTTGAAATCTATCATTCTGGAATATCTTACATAATGATTCTAAACAAATAAAAATGTTTAATTTTACAAGGTACCATATTTTTTAGGCATTCTGAACAAAATAAACTAATTATATATCGATAATAATGAGAGATTATACATAATTGGTTTCTCTTACTATCTCTGTTACTGTGTCAGGAAAATAAATTTAATTGTTCAGACAGGAGTTTGTCTTCAAAACCAGAAAAAATCAGTTTACAAATAAATGTCAACTGTGATTTAATGGCAACCTTCACGGTTAGAAAATACTTTATTGCCTAATGCCAGTAATATCTCAGATTTCAGTAGTTATTGCTGCTGCATTGAAGTGTTTATTCCATAGCTTGAGGATCTATATTTTTATTATCTATCTTGCCATAGTTATGAAGCAAACAATTTATAGCCAACTCTATCTGGAATAATTTAATACAGAACAAATTTATTATCATCCTCTGCTCAGCAAGCGCATAAATTCAGCAATTCTGAATCCCGTAAATGGTATTTAATAAACTAAGAAACTAATTTTATATAACCCAGAAGTCACCGGGATATCCCTGTCCTTTAACATAAAAATATGTTCAGATTGAACACATACGCTCTGGTCTGAGGAAAGTCCAATGCTCCACATTTCTGCAAACAAGTCCTTTGTGGCAGAGGGAAGATTAAGTTCTCAGGCTCATCTTTCTTTGCAGCTACCTGTGTCCTTCAAATCTTGTACTCTGTTTGGTATCTTGCAACATTTAACTTTGCATTGGCACAAATGAAAATGTAGTTCCCCTTTCCTTTGCACATGCCCAGAAAGGTCCTCTTAACTAAAGTTTGGGTTGGTATTTGCAGACTGCAAGTGTAGAAACAGAATTACAGAAGAAAGGAAGGTTTTACATCGGAGTTAAGGATGAGTTTTAAATATCTCTGTTATTAAAATTCCTTCTTACTTGGCCTTTTCTTTTTTCTGTTCCTCAATATATTCTGCCATTTCAACCTCAAGGGTAAAAAACTAACAAATTGTTTCAGGTTTTTTGTTTGTTTTGTTTTTTGTTTGTTTTTGTTGAGCAGAGTATTCACATCTTTCTAGCTCTTTCTCTTACATTGCTTACAGCCTGGACATCCTTTTGCATTCCAAAAATCACCTTTAGAAAGACCACATCTGACCATTTGTTCTCAGATGAGAACAAATTTTCCATCCAAGTCTTCATTTTCCATGCCTAGGTTTGGCATCTGGGAATGGATTTTTGGAGGGTTCGTTTTTCTAGTTAAAAGTGGATGATGTCATGCAAGAAGGTACTGCTTTAAAATAATGAGACAAATAAATTTCCTGATTTCTCCCCCATCACGAGAGCAGATACTTCCCAAATAAGCTTTGAAAGCATTTTCTGGAAACATGTCTGTTGCCTACTATTAAATACAAAAATCTGTTGCAATGTTCAGTGTAACTTCTTTCTTTTTGCAAGGGCTGCATCTGTCCCTTGACATACAGAGTTATTTTTAAATGTGTTGGATTTAATTAACCCACCACAAGTGACTACTTTGATGGCATCCTAATGAAATGTTCAGAATACTTTTAATTTGGAAAACATGCCATGTAAAAGCTAGACTCTAAAATCAGAAAGTAGATGCCATAACTCCCTTGTCCTTGTGTAAATTCATGACGGGCTCCCAACAAGCATGTGGGTCAGTGCAGTTGTTCTATCACCAGTGTGGAGAAACTGTGGGAAGCAGATTTACCGAAAGCCCATAGAAATGGGATATACTGGAATCAAAAGGGCTTGTAAATCCTTTGCTCTATAAGTTTTTGCTTGTTTGTTTCTAATTAAAAAGTATGAGTCACTGGTGTGTAAAGAGTGTCGCTAACCATTTGCTGGGAATGGTTGAGACAAGATAACAAATTCTGATTCAGTTTGTGATGCTAGATGAAGACTTCAGTCAAAATAACAAAATTGTACTGCTATTGATATACAAAGATATATTGTACAATGAAGTGGACCCCAAATTTCTGAAGATAAATCTCATTTATGTGGAATTTATTATGAACTCTTTTCCCACAAAGATAATAATTGCACCCACATGTTCAGAAATAGGATGCTTCTAAATATTTAGCAATTTAAAAATTGTTATATTTTATTACTCACAGTAGAAGCTATACATATTTAAAAATAGTAGCATACATGGGTGACTTTTTTTAGTACACAGACAGTATTGAGTGTGGATACACATTTAATAATCCCTGAGAAAACTCTACAGACCCCAGCAGCAGCACGCCCAGGGCATCACAGCAACCCCAGGCCTATAAAACTACACTATATAAAGTTTCTTACTCCCACTGCATGGAAACATCTTCCAAGTTTTCTCTCTGTTATTCTGAAATTTTTCCATTCTACTACTGTAATCAAAATTTCTTGGAAAAAAAATGGTATAAGGGTGTTAGAAAAAGAAACTAATTTATAAAATCTGGCAAAATAGTTGTCAAAGTTAGGACATAAGTGGGAGACAGGTTATGATTTAGGGAAGATTTTAAGTTTTTTTCAGAAGGACTTTACTACCTTAAACCTACTGACTGTGTTGGACGTGGCCCTGTAAGAAGTTAATCAAGTAGTGAGGGACAGTGTAAGCAAGAAACATAAATTTGTCTGACCTAGTGGTTTTTAATTATGGTAAATTTAAGTGCAACCCAGATATGAGCTGCACCTTTTTATATATATGAATATTTTGACCATACAAAACCCCTCTAGGGTGTGTTTCTATAATGTTGAAAACTGAGGCTAAAGAGATTAAGCAATTTGCCTACAGTTGTGTAGTTGGTAAGTGGTGGGGCCCAACGTCAAACTGTGCAACAGGGCCCCAGAGCCCTGCAATTATCCTCTTCCTGTGCCACACTGCCACTTGATTTAATTCAGGCTCACAGATTATCTTCAATGATTCAGTGTCTTTTCTTAAATTCACATGGGACATTAGATATATATATTAAAAAATAAGTTGATGCAAATGAAATAAAGAGGGCGAAATAGTTATTTGATGTGATCAAGGTGAAGTAATTAGTGATTTTGCTATAAAAGTGAGACCAAACAATAGTATACTTACCATATCACTGCTGCTTTATGCCAAAACAAAAAAAGATAAACATTTTTCCTGCAACATTGCCCTAAAAACAGGACAAGTGACAAGTAAAGTGACAAGGACACTAAAGAAGTTATATCTTAGAAAGTCCTGCATAAATTTTCTGACTCATTTGATATTACAATAAAAAATTGACTATTTTACTTTAAAATTTCTAGTTCAATTGTTTCACATTAATGTTCTAGTAATGAACAAGATAAGCTAAAACTTGGAGCTAAGAGAATGTATTTTGTTTTGATTTATGTAATAGTCCCTGGTGGATAAAGGGGCTGGCTGGTCAACCAAAAATGAATGATCAATGTTTTTAATTTCAATGCGCTTCCTATCTTAACTAGTTATATTTATTTTCATAACAATTAGCAATAAGATAAAAATGTCCTCTACGTTGTTAGAGTACTGAAGTGTGGCACAGCGATAGTGCAGCCGCAGATGTGACTCTCGTCCCAAGGCTCAGGGAATGTAGAGGGAAAGACCGTGAATGGTGGAATTAGAACAGAAGAGCTGGATTACTGTTCCACACGCCTGTGTTCTTGCAATGTCCATCATGTAAGGTTTTTTGTCCCTTCAAATAACTCTTTTCAGGGCAATAAAAGATTGTCTTTGAGGTTTCAGAAGGTATAAATCAATTTTTGTCCTTTTAGTTTAATCCTTTTTTAACTAAACGTATAGTCCTTCAACTGATACAAATTAAGTAACATTTTATTTTTTCCTTTTATTACTCTTTTTTAAATTACTTTATTGTTGTTCAATTACAGTTGTCTGCATTTACCCCCCTTCACTTCCCCCGCCTCAGCCATCCCCACCTCCCTCCCCTGCTTCCATTCCCCCTTGGTTTTGTCCATGTGTCCTTTATAGTTGTTCCTGAAAACCCGTCCCCCCGTTATCCCCTCCCCCCTCCCTTCTGGTTACTGTCAGATTATTCTTCAAATTAAGTAACATTTTAAATCTGCTAGAGTTTTCCTTTACATTTGGTGAAGACAAAAACAACAGTAGATTAAATGATAAATAAAATATCTCAAATTCAGTCAAATACATTCTAGCTCCAAATGCAATATTGTAGGCTATTTTTAGAAATTCAGTCATCCACAATTAAATGTAGACACCAACACACACATGTGTGCACACACATACATGCACATCGGTGGGAGAGCAATGACTGGCTTGTTAGATATGAGCTCTCTTTGTTCACGTAGGAATTAATTTACCTATACAAAATACTTCATCTCACTACACTTGGTCTTCTATGTGGAAAAGAAAACTTTAAAAAAAGGATTCCAAATGTTTATTTCAAACTTTGTCTTTCATCTTTCCTTTAGTTCTGGATAGACAAACACTCTAAAGGGAAATATGCTTTATGCAGGCAACATTGTCAAATTGCAAATGAATGTAGATATTTTTGTTCCTTAAAATATAGAAGAATTCCCTTTAGGGCTCAGATTTCTCCAGATAACAGATTAATATCTCCATAAAGCCATTGTGTAAAACTGCTGAAGCACAAGCATCCTCTAGGTCTGTACAAATGCAATTTAACTTTATTTTTTTGCCATTATGAATATTTACATTATAATTAAACTTATAGCTGTAAAGACTTTGTTCAACAGCCACTTTTTACAGAGAGGAAACTGAGGCCCAGCATGGTAAAGTGGCTCAATCAAAGTTACATAGTTAGTTGATGTTAGAATTGCCAGATCTGTTTTCCTTCTACTTCCTATCATGTCATTTCACATGTGCAAGTCACTATTCTAAGCTAATGTGATCTGCTGGTAAATGTGTCTAGCGAGGCCTTCCCTGTTTCTGAGGAAATGCTCAGGAGAGCCTATAGTTGAGACCCAAGATGTCAAGTGACTACATTCTAAGTCCAGAGGAAAGCAGGAGCTGACGTTAGAGAGGTAACAGGAGTGCAACTTCCTTTATTATTGCAGCCCCTAGATGGAGCCCAGAGAAGCGATAGAGCAGTGCTGTTTCTCCTGGGGCTAAGAGGGATCCCCCTGCATCCAAACTGATGCCCCTCCTGAAGCCATGATGTGGGCCCAAGAGACTTGCTTGTAAAGATTTCTGGGGCATACCCCCAATGTGTGAAGCCTAAGTATCTTGTTTCATTGGAAGGTACCTTTTGAGCTGTAGAACCACAGTTCCTCCTTGCAGTCAGAGCATAGCATGGGGGAAGGGTCTATGGGACAATTGTCTACAAGCCCAGCCGTATGGCCAGGTTGCTCCTTTTCCCTCTTACTCCCACCCTTATAAATGTTAAATAGAACCTTTGCCTTTTTATTCCTCAAGGAATTGAAATTCTTCAAAAAAAACTGGTATAGTATATAAAAATCCTTTATAATAGGATCCTAAATCCACCATTTAAAAATATTTCATTATTATGGAACATGATTTTTAAAGAAGCACAGTGATTTTGTGAAGGAAGAATAACTGCATTGCCCCACAATTTCCAACCTAACACCTGGGTGAATAGAGGCATTTGCCTTGTACACCTCCACTCACTTGTCAGCAAAACACCTCAGATTTTCAGGTCCATTTTGCAGATATTGTTGTTTTCTGTTTAAGAAATTTACCAACATGATGCTGCCTTACTGTTCTCCCCAGAGGGGCCAGGTGGCTGAGACACCTGTCCACACCCAGAGCCTGCTGGGCTTGGCGCTCCCTCCACACCTCGCAGATGGCTGGCAACCTGAGGAGATTCGTGTTTTGAGCACAGCTTTTCTGCACATTTTTCTCTGTAAAAAATGAAATTTTCTTCTTACTTATCCCCCAAATTTATTCCACTTAGAAAATTTAAGCAGTCTCAAAACTTTTCTGCTTGCTATAGTACCTTGTTAAAATTAATTGAAAATGTACTTTAAATTTAAAATGATTTTCTGAGTTACCGCTAGCTCTGATGTTTTTATTAAAAATTAAATTCTCCTGTTTACCTCTCTCAAAATATTTTCTTACAGTGTCTAAGTCAGCAATATCCCCTTACAGGCCATATATTATATGGCCTCTATTGGCTTTCCCTCCTCCGTGACTATCCATATGAAACTTTTTTCTAGGTTGTGCTAAATTATTTAATTCTTCTTGAATCTCTTCTTCCACAAAAATGATTCTAATTATTCCAGACACATAGAGAGACATCACCTTACTTTGATTTCACTTCACATTGTATGCAACTAGCTATGTATAATATTAATCATATAGCACCATTTTTATATGGCACTTTAGCATAATCTTACAGCTTCCTCTCTCTCTCTCTCTCTCTCTCTCTCTCTCTCTCTCTCTCTCTCTGCCTCTCTCTTTGTATATATATAATCTTGAGGGACAAACTCTAAAAAACATAGTTGTATTTAACAAAAGTTAATGGAGGCAAATAACTTATTGGTTAGTATATTACTTATTTGTTTCATAGAGGATTTATGAAGTTTTGGAAATGCAAATAAAAGAAACCATTAAGAATATATTCTAACATAATAATAGCTTTTTCTTTTAATTGAGAAAAATTAAGTGCATTATAGTTGATTGGCAGTAAACCAAAGTGAACCTTTGCTATATCAAAAGAGAAGGACTGCATTAGTGTAAATATGTGTTGATATAAAACTGATCATCAAAAGCAGTTAGTACTTTATTTTTCATGAAGGCTCTGTATTGATGGGAACATAAAAAGAGGTGCAATATTTTATTTAATTAATGAATTTAAATATATTTAAATATATTTTTATTTTATATATAAATTTGCCACATATTATATTTTGTTTTTAATATGCATGTTTTCATGTGTGAGAGAAAATTGAAATTTTCAACTCAAACTTCATTAATGATCATTTACTAACAATTATGGTATAAGGGTCTCATTAAACAAGAATTATAATGCTAGCAATTACTGACAAATTATTATGAAAAGGGACCTTCCTACCAATTATAATACACTGATTTATGCATTGCTATCACATGCAGACTTTATGAATGGATACATGTTCATTATAAGCTGTGATGCTTAAGGTGGTAAGCATCAGCAATTGTAACTAAACAATTGACAATTGCTTTGCTTCACGATAAAATCTGTGTAAAATTTCTGAATGCCTGAGAGCATAGCAATATATATAGATGGTGGCATTGCATGAAGATGATATGAATTAGTGGAAATAATACATAATAAGCTATTCAAATATAGAATTATCTACTTTATCTTAAATTCTCTAGATTAGTTGGTCTAGGTTAGAAAATTGTTACCTAATTATGGTACTTTGAGGATTTATGGAACCATTTAGTAGTTAGCATTTTACTATAATTACATATTTCTAAAGAAATTGTTCTTTTGGTTCCTTAAAGAATTTAAATATTTCTTCTGAAAATTTGTTAATAGCTAAACCTGGCAAAGTAAATATTTTTTTCCAAGGTAGTTCAGGGGAAAACAACACTGTCTCCTTCAGGAGTAGGAGGAGGAGGAGTATTGTAAGTGCAGTCACGTGCCCATACAATAGAATGAGAAACAGAAACAGATCTTTCTATGCTGCATAAGAGAGCACTGAATTGGGAAGCAGGGGGATATTTTTACTAACTGGGGTGGTGATTTTTTGAAACTACCTTAAACTAATATATTTTCTAAGCCATGAAATGTGGACATTATATTATGTTAGGATATTTAAAACTTCTTGGCAAGTTTCAGGTTCTAGAAAGGTAAGTCACCCATCCACTATTAGTATTGACCTAGAAGCAGCAAGTTTTGTTCTCTTTAGTAGTGGATTTCCAGTGGGCTACAGACACAGGCACGGGAAGGAAAGAGGTAACTGGCAGAAGAGCTGCTCAATATAAGGATAAATGAAATTCTAACTTTTAGAGACTATTTGTGAGTTACCTAGAAAGATTAGAGTTGATGACTCAGCCATTTGAAAACACGAGAAAATGGGATACTTGGTTTCCAGCCATAGCTGAATTCTCAAAGACAAAATGCATAAATTCATATAAGAAATGTCCCATACGGTGTTCTGTATGAACACTGGGGAATTTCATACCTTGAACTTCAGAGAAAGGAAGACTATTCAGGATCTATGTAAATACCTTAGCATAAATTTATCATATAATTTCTACTAGTTATTTGATTAAAATCCCAACAATGCTTTGTCCTTTGACAGCGCAGAAAACTGGTGGTATGGTGTCCCAGGCTGGGTATATGGACACGGGGAGAATCAGAATATAATACCATCTGTTTCCCTCAGAACTTCCAAGAGTAGCACTCTCTGACTTGGCACAAGCAAAGTCACTGGCACAAGCAAAACACAGGTCTTGTTAAATTTATCTCTAATCACCTTGGAGAGAAAGAGAAGGAAAATGCTACCTTACTATATCTTCTGAAGAGATAATACTTCAGAATAAATAGTTTATTATGACATCAAATCAAGCCTAGAAGAACCATAAATACAGTACAATCATAACTGCTTCTTGCTTCATGGACAATAAAATCTTCAACAGTTGGAGTTAGTGGGAAGAATTCTTATTCACCATACAATAAGAAAAAGCTTCTATTTGCAGTGTTTTTAAACTTAGTAAATCTTTATTTTTATTTTTAAATATAATTTTAGCAGATTGGAAGTTTCTCTTAAAGTGTTGTTGAATATGGAAATATTTTATATGTGTATGTATATGTATGTAAAAGAATGAATGCTATTTTTAAGAAAAATGGTGAGTTATGCCTGTTTCCTCGTTCTAGATACATAAAAGCAAAACACTAGTCACTTCCTCCTTTTTACCATGACACCTTGTTCAGAGAGCAGGTGGAGCCAGGGTATGTGGCTTTGTGGGGAGCTACCTGCTCTTGGCAAAATGTGTGGTAGTTAATAATATCTTGTCCAGGGTCAGGGCTGTCTGAATGAAAATTTCAACTGTAGTACTGCCCCATACATAATGTGGGCAAGCTGCTTAGCCTCTCAGAGCTTCACAGTCCTCAACGGCAAACTGATGCTCATAAGAGTATGAGCACCGTACTGCCTGCCTTTTGTTAGGATTTAATAAGACAATCCATGGAAAGTGCTCACATTGAACCTGGCATGTAGGGATTTTCAATACTTTTAGGAGCTATTGTCAGTCCTTGCCAAAATAAGGCATACTCTGTTGAGCAGACTGAAGAATTAATAATAAAAATGGTAATTATGACGCTAGTAGATTAAGGTTTACTCAAGGAAATCAGTGGCCATATGTGTGGAAGAGGATGGTGAGGAGGAAAAGTCTTCCAGTCCAGCTCTATCTTACTTCATCAGTGGCTAGAAATTTGCCTCCTTGTAATTTACCTGAAGTTATTTCATGGTTGGGAACTCACTGATCTCACTTGCTGACTTCAAGAGAGCAGAAGACATTTCTAACATAAAAATAGGACTTTCAGTGCAATTCCACTGGTGTCTTTTCTCATTCTCTGCCACATCATTTCCTCATCTTTTTTTTTCTATGGGAGAATTTCTGTTTAGTCATTTTCCAAAGCTCCCCACTGATGCATTGATATTGTCCCAAGTCCCCAGCTTGGTGTTTAACATTCTCTGTAATCTGGCCCCCTGAATTTTACCAAACGTCCACTACATCCTTTCACAGAATATCACAATCCAGCCAAACAGAACCATTTGCAGTCTTCTCAGTTACTTCTCAATTCCCCACTCCAGACCTTTGCTCATGCTCTCTCCTCTAGTCTGTGCAGAAACACTTTTCAACCTCCAGCTCCTATGTCAACTCTCAGGAAACATTCCTTGCTCATGCCATCAGGGCAGTCATCTTTTATCTTATGATTCTTACCCAAACTTTTGTCCAGTATCTTTCAAATTTTTAGCTGGAATTACAGTAATAAATATATTTTATATTGCACAAATTTCATTTAAATTTACACACACACACATACACCTACACAAAAGGTTCATGAAATTATTTGCAAAT
Organism: Anoura caudifer; assembly: GCA_004027475.1. Lineage (NCBI taxonomy): Eukaryota > Metazoa > Chordata > Mammalia > Chiroptera > Phyllostomidae > Anoura > Anoura caudifer. The sequence goes on along the minus strand of PVKU01002502.1, from coordinate 163,482 downwards.
CATTCTAGTATTATTTTTTCTTTTATTTGGCAAAAGGCCTAACTATGATCCACTAACCAGATTTTGTTGTTGTTGTTTTTAAGTCAAATTTATTGGAGTAACATTGGATAATAAAATTATATAGGATTCAACTGTACAATTCTATAATACGGCATCTGGATATTGCCTTGTGTGCCCACCACCCATAGTTGAGTGTATGGTGACAGAGGAGATTTGACTTTGGGTGGTCAAAGAGTTTTAAACCACAAAACAGTTTTAAATCACTCTTTAACTGCATCATAAACTGCCCTTTGAAAAACACTAATCTATGTACAAAATATCCCTTATTATTTATTTGTCAAGGCTTATGTTCCCCACCAGATTGAAAGTTACACAAGGGTGATACTATGGGGTACCTTAGAGAATCTTTTACTGTATTGAATAATGCCTTTCATATTACTTGTTAAGTGTTTGCAGAAGAAAAAAGGGAAGGAAAAAAGAAAGGAAAAAAGGGAGGGAGGGAGGGAGGAAGGAAATAAAAATATTTCTGAAGATGTCAATTAAACTCAGATGTCAAGGTTGTTAATATTTAGGTAGTCAATAAATGGGAATCATTCAAGTTACATACAAGAAAATTCTCCAGTCAGTGTGATATGTGCTTCTTTGAATAACTTCTTTAACCACAAACTAAACTTAGAAAATAGTGTTACTTCATGGACTCTAGGAGAAAAAGAAAAATAGTGAGAACAAAATGACTAACAGAAGATAACCTCACTCATGCTATGTTATTTCTCCGTGATGAATACTGTGGGAGGGAGTGGGGCTACACGAGGGGTGAAGTTTTTCACAAACTTTTTCACCTCCAAGAGGCAAAAAAAGTTTTAGACTTGATTTCCATAAATCCTGTGAAAAGGTATTTCTGTCACTTCTGTATGCACTGAACACATCTAAATATGCTGAATACATCAAGCAATTTCTGTGCACTGTCTATAAACAAAGTTGGTACTAAGCACTAACACTTCCAAGCACCTCAAAACTATAAAGCAGTGATTTTCAACCAATGTGCCACAAGAATTTTAAAACACACAATACCTAACTATAGAATCAGGGACATCTCTTTTCCCTTAGATTTTCAAATAAAAAAATGACAGCCAATACAACAATAGCCATCCAGTGTGAATCAAAATTACAACTTTTTCTTGACAGGTTGGCAAAACTATATTTTTGGGTGTGCCACAGAATTTTAATAATTAATTTATGTGTACCATGAGATGAAAAAGGTTGAAAATGGATTCTATAAGGTGAAATAGGACATACACCTTATCTCATGGCATCTGAAATATTGCTTTTCACTGACATGAAAGGTTATTGGTATTTCTCAGATTCAAAGAGAAAATTTTTTAATTAACTTTATTTTTATTCACTATAACTGAAGAAGTTAACACATTATATTTTAATATAACAAAAGTTATAATTGATGAGCTAATATCTACATTTTAAATTATTACAACTATTTTAGTATACCCAAAGACAATATTTAAATTGTATTATTTCTGAAATGTAAAATGCACAATTATAATACCAGGCTACATATCTTATTTTTTAAATATTTTAAATTTTTAAATTACAGTTGACATTTAATATTGCAAAGAGAAAAATTTTGGATGTAATTTAAATTTGAGATGTCATACTGATAACATACATTTACTGGAATGACATAGCTAGTTTAGGATTTGATTATGCCTTTGTTATTCAAAATCCATCCTCCTAACTAAATGCTATAGTATATTCCATTGACTCTACAACATAAAAATAATGACTTCTATGGACATGAATACTTTTTCTAAGTCCTTTGTAGACATTTGTTTGTTGTTCTTTGATCCTCAAACTAACAGTAAGTGTACAGAGACAAGAATAACAAGATAGAGGATTAAAAGCTTGTATAAATGCTAATAAATCACAATATAATGTGGAAAAATTTTTCATAAATCACTGAGAATTAACTCCTACCTCACTCTGAAAAAGTAATAATACTTCAATGGGAGTTCTAAGAATTATTATAAAATATTGACTTTCTACTGCCAAAACAGAATTGTTAAAAGTAAATATAGTTCCGGCCAATACTGAGGCATAGGTAGATACACTTTGCCTTCTCACACAACCAAAAGAAGGACAACAACAAATTTAAAAACAAAAAATAATCAGAACTGCCAGAAAATTGAACTGTATGGAAGTCCCACAACCGAGGAGTTAAAAAAGAAACATTCATTCAGACTGGTAAAGGGGCGGAGACCAGCAGCTGGAGTGGCAAGGACTTGCAGCAAGGTGGCAGCTGGAGGACTGGGAGAAGCAGGGGCTAACAGAGCGGGTGGCCAAACTTCCATTTTGCCCCCCCTACATACAATGCCACAGCACAGTAACGTGCATTGCCCCACCCTGCTGAGCACCTAAGGCTCCACCCCTTACTACATAACAGGCACACCCAGACAAAAAATATGGCCCAAATGAAAGAATAGATCAAGGCTCCAGGAAAAATACAACTAAGCAATGAAGAGATAGCCAACCTATCAGACGCATAGTTCAAAACACTGGTAACTAGGATGCTCACAGAAACAGTTGAGTATGGTCACAAAATAGAAGAAAAAGTGAAGGCTATGCAAAGTGAAATAAAGAAAAATACACAGGGAACCAACAGTGATGGGAAGGAAACAGGGACTCAAATCAAAGGTTTGGACCAGAAGGAAGAAATAAACATTCAACCAGAACCAAATGAGGAAGAATTCAAAAAAAATGAGAGGGTTAGGATCCTCTGGGACAACTTTAAGTGTTCCAACATCCAAATCATAAGGGTGACAGAAGGAGAAGAAAAAGAGAAAGAAATTGAAAACTTATTTGAAAACATAATGAAGGAGAACTTCCCCAAGCTGGGAAAGGAAATAGACTTCCAGGAAGTCCAAGAAGCTCAGAGAGTCCCACAGAAGTTGGACCAAAGGAAGCACCCACCAAGGCACATCATAATTACATTACCCAAGATTAAAGATAAGGAGAGAATGTTCAAAGCAGCAAGAGAAAAGGAGACAGTTACCTACAAAGGAGTTCCCATAAGACTATCAGCTAATTCCTCAAAAAAAAAAAAAAAAAAAAACAACAACAACAAAAAAAAAACCTTTACAGGAAAGAAAGCCCTGGAAAGAAGTATTCCAAGTCATGAAATAGGCAAGGACCTACATCCAAGATTACTCTGTCCAGCATAGCTATCATTTAGAATGAGAAGGCAGATAAAGCACTTCCCAGATAAGGTGAAGTTAAAGGAGTTCATCATCACCAAGCCCCTATTATATGAACTGTTAAAGGGACTTACCTAAGAAAAAGAAGATAAAAAATATGAACAGTAAAATGACAACAAACTCACAACTATCAAAATTGAACCTAAAAAAATAAATAAATAAGCAAACAGCTAGAACAGGAACAGGTTCACAGAAATGGAGATCCCATGGAGGGTTATCATCAGGGAGGGGGATGGGAGAGAATGTAGGAAAAGGTACAGAGAATAAGTAGCATAAATGGTAGATACAAAACAGACAGGGGTAGGTTAAGAATAATATGGGAAATGGAGAAGCAAAAAACTTACATGTGTGACCCACGGACTTGAACTAAGGTGGGGAATGCTGGTGGAAGAGGGGTGCAGGGAGGAGGGGAATAAAGAGGGGAAAAAACAGGACAACTGTAATAGCGTAATCAATAAAATGTATTTTTAAAAAGTAAATAAATAATATAGATCACAATTGCCTTTATTTCTATGCCTTTGGTTGTTACAGGTTAGAGAAGTAAACCATTTGAAAATGCAAATTTATGTTGGCTTAATGACCAAAAATTTAAGTATGTTGAATATTGCAAATATTTAGTAAAATATCCACTGCTCAGAGAGTGCCTATTTAAATTATTTCATCTGACATTAGTTTAGTTGACTTAGAAATAGTGTTAAATTCCGAATTCACACATTTGTTCCTTATTAGTTTTTTCAGACACTATTTTGTTTTGGACCCACAGACTGATCCTTCTAGCCATCCTGAAAATTCATGTCATTGGTGAAAAGTAGATGGGGTTGTGAATGAATAATAACCTGAAGGCTGAATTCATAACAATCAGAAAATTAATTTCAAACTCATGCCCCACTGACTGGGTTAGCAGCAATATACACATAGTTTATTTTATTTAAATGTAATAGTCTGGGATTTGGCAAAATAAATGTAAATTTTAATGTAACCACTTCAACACAATTTACTTTTTCAGATAATCAAACCACTCCTGCATCAGGCTCAGTAGCAGCTTTTGCAACAGGAACATCTGTCCCAACGCAAGTCGCACAGTGGTCATCACCAGATGTTGTTACGACATCAACAGCTGGAACATCTCCCAACGGTAGGATAAACACTTAGTGAAATTTACTCTTAACTTTAACAAATAAAATTAGTACCACCTATGTAATTTAATCACAGGAAAATAATTTGGGACCTTATATCTATTATGAAGTTCTGTGCTATTTTACTATTTTGAAACTCATGTTATTTTGGATTGGATACAGAACCCTGAGATCTCAGTCGACTTCTTTGATAACGTCCCCTTGGATCACTTCCTGCTGGAGAATTATCCTATTGTGAAGGTGACATACACAAAGTTTATTTTTAGAGGAGAATAAAATCACCATTTTCCTAAATCATAAAAATATCCTTCTAGTTTTAGTTCTCCACTTAAGCAGCACAGCTGACAAGGCAAAACTATACTAATAACAAGCTGATTTTGTTAGTTTTGTCAGGTTTAATTAAAGCTTTAATTTGTAGGTTTCAGTAACAATGTCATCACTATTGTTACTGGACTGAGTGACAATGGCATCATGTTTTATGGCTCTAGGTATTAAAGGGAATTACCTTACCATCCATGAAAAGTAAAAGGAGCCATTAAGATCATTGAATTAAAAACTCAAGAGGCTATCAATCCAATGAATACTCCGTTGATATCCTGCAACATACATAAAATGAGGCAGGTCACTCATGTCCAGTAACCAGCGGAGAGGATAAATAAAATTGTTTGTTGATCACCTGTGGGCAGAAAACCTGGTTAGAATGGTAAGTTCACAGAAAGACCTAATAATCATATACGCTAATGAATGACTGACTAAATTCCCACAGCCATCTTTCTTGCCTCTGTATTATTCATTCACCTTTTGTTCTAATGCCAAACTTAAACACATGCTGAAGACCCATGAGGGCTAGTTAATTAGGCCTGAATGGGGTGGCAATTCTCATAGAGGATATTATGAATATAGCCTACTATTTCTGAAATATTTAATTTTAAGGTGAAACCTTAAATGCCTAGAATTTCTCTATAAACCAGGAGAAAGCATTACACAATGAGGTCAACACAGGGCATTTCATTCCCAGAATGTAGCGCAGGCTTTATTTTCAACCAACAGAAGCTTCAAATGACATAATCAGGAAGCATGAGGCCTCCAGTCCACTCCTACACAATATACTTTTATGGTTTTTAAAAATTGTCTCAGTTCTATTTCCAGGGTTGATAATGCATCCCCAGTAAATACTGGCTTGACATGCAGACCCAAAAGGTTGAAGTTCCATAATTATTATGTTAATTACTTGGAACATGATTTTTCAATAGGAAGACCCCTAACCCTGCCTACAATGATTTGTGGTGCATAACGCCATCCAAATAATACAAATCGTAACCACTATGTTAAAGACAACGAAAGGACATTCAGTGAAGGAATTCAGGCAGAATTGTCATTTCTGATAGCAGGAATGTATCTTGTTTCTGACTTGGAAGAGAAACTCTGTACCTACTCATGTAAAGCACAGCTGAGAGACATTTTCAGAGGCTTTATAGTTGGAGGCTTCCCTAAAGGGACCCTGAAGCACCCTTCCCTGAAGCGAGTGCGTAGAATGCTTGAGATTGTGTGTATATACACAATCACGCACACATACACTCACATTTCTCGTTCCTTTTCATGGGCACATTTAACTGCTTCATAGTTCCCAGTTAACAAAAATTAAGCTCTAGTCCGTGTTTTTCAAAAGTACCCCAGAAGACTTCTAAATTATTCACATTCCATGGTAAAAATTTTAATAGGCTAGAGAAGTTTTGTCTTTTATTTTTATAATAAAAATGTTCACATAAATCCTAAAGTAGAGAGTACTGTTAATTAATATCAGTATGCTCATTTCCCAGAACCAAGATTTTATCACATTTGTTTCATTTTTTGTCTTCCCTCCCTCTTTCTTTTCCTTTCTTCTTCTTTCTTTTTCTTTCACTTCTCTCTTTTTATTTGGTTATATAATATTTTGAATGGAATCCAGACTTTATGCTGTTTCATGTCTACATACTAAATGTGCATCTCAAAAATATGGACAATTTATTACATAGCTGCAATATCATTATGAAATCCCTGAAGTTAATAATAATTTCTTAGAATTATCTAATATTTGTTTAGAGGGATTTTAAGGGTTAAAAATATAGTAACCTTGAATTTAACAGTGAAGAGGGGTTAGGGGAAGGAAATGAGTCCACTCTGGAGTCTCTCAGGAGGGCAGCTGGGAGCGTGGTGGTGGGAGGCAGATGAGGGAGGAAAGGCAGGCTCTGTGGCCAGTTTGCTCTGACACAGGACAGGCAACAGTAAGTCTGGCATGGTGGCTGGGATGGATGGGGCCGTCTGGCACCTGGGGGTCCATGATGTCTACAGGAAAATGAGAAGGGAAGGAAGACAGAGAAAGGAACTGCTTTCTGTCTGGCTTATTTCATCAGCATTTTTGTATTAGGGTGTGAGGAAGTTGAACTACGTATACTGGACATTGCTCATGATCCTAAAAGCAATATAATTAATACACAAATAATGAAGGTGATGAGAAATTTGTCTTGAATTCTCATATTCTAAGCAGTGTATCAGCATAGATGCTTTCTGAACTTCAGACCTGTGAGAGGATTTGCATATTGGGGAGTTGTATACAATATGTCATCCTCCAAAATAACTATCTTTAGATTACACAATAATATCACAAAAGATATATGTATAGTGAAGTGATTTCATATTCCCTTCATTCTCATAGCCAACATGGTCATTTTAGCCACAATAAAAGTTTTAACAACAAAAAAAGCATGCCTTGGAGAAGCTCCTTTATTTTCATTGTAAAGCTTCCCAGTAAGATTATCTTTTCCAAAGCTCAAAAGACATTTGATTTAATAGTGTGCACGTGTCTTCTTTTTTTAAAAAATCTTACTCATTGCCTTGGCTGGTGTGGCTCAGTGGTTTGAGTACTGGCCTGTAGACCGAAAGGTCTTAGGTCTGGGCAAGTGCCTGGGTTGTAGGCCAGGTCCTCAGTTGGGGGTGTGTGAGAGGCAACTGATCGATTTTTCCCTCCCTTTCTTTCTCCCTCCCTTCCCCTCTGTCTAAAAATAAAATAAAATATTTTTTAAAAAGAGAAAGCCCTGGCTGATATAGTTCAGTGGATTGAGTACTGGCCTTCAAGCCAAAGGGTTGCTGGTTCAATTCCCAGTCAGGGTACGTTGCAGGCCAGGTCCCCAGTAAGGGGAACTCGAGAGGCAACCACACGTTGATGGTTCTCTCCCTCTTTCTGCTTCCCTTCCCCTCTAAGAATAAATAAATAAAATCTTTTTTAAAAGATCTTATTAATTTTTAGAGAGAGGGGAAAGGAGGGAGAAATAAAGCGAGAGAACCATCAATGTGCCAAACATCAATCAGTTGTCTCTCGCATGCCTCCAGCCAGGGACCTGGCCCACAACCTGGGCGTGTGCGCTGACCAGGAATCAAACTGATGACCTTTCAGTTTGCAGTATGATGCTACTCCCTGAGCCATGCCAGTCAGAGCTATAGTGCTTATGTGTATTCTAAAGCATGTATATTTTCTTTCTCCTGACAATGGCAAAAATTTTAACATCAGAAAAGTGAAAAATGTGCAATTAAGATGGGAACCCTTGCAGCAATGGCAAAGGTGATGGATACAGCTCTGCCCAGAGCAGGGCTTGCTCCCAGGAGGTTCACCCAGTTACAGAGACAGGACTTGGTCTCTTCCTAAATTTGTATCAAAGGCTAATGGACAGAATTGAAAATCAACATTTTGTAGATACTGATTAGCATAAATTGAACTTCTAAAATACAAAAATGAACCTGAAATCAACAGTCTTAAATCAACAAATTTCAGTCTTAAATCAACAAAATGAAATGTGATTCATAAAAAAAAAAGGTATGTTATTCTCAGGTCCTATTGACCAGGTCAATTTTCCTATGGGAAAATCATTTGTTTTTACAATAATATTTTTTGCACATTTTAAGATCCTCAGGTAACAAACTGTAGTAAAAACTGGCTTTGAGGCCCCTAACAGAAAAATGTGTGTGTGTGCATATATGTATATGTGTGCATTTCCATAGAGCCAGCCAAGTATTCAGTACTTTTCCACTTTAGACGAATGGAGCTGGAAAATGCAAAAAGTAAAGATAGGCAAACACTTATCCAGTATCTCTCTAGATGGATTACAGTCCACCTCCAGATTTGACTGACTTTTATTTACTCCTTGGACGTGAGATGAAATTGTGATTAATAATAATGTCATCTACCTTATCAAACTAGGAGCAACTAACAAGGAATCCCTACAAACATCTCTGCTGCCAACAGTTACTTCAATAACCACTACAGCTAAAGGTGAAGGTGAGTAATAATGTATTTGCCACCATTTTTCTTTTCTATGTATAATTTGCACACCATAATGTCATATACCATACTGTATATTCTTGTTAAAGTACAGAATTCAGTGTTTTTAGTATATTCACAAGATTGTATAACCATCACCGCTATCCAATTCCAGAATATTTTCATCACCCCAGAAAGAAACCCTGTATTTGTTAATAATCACTTGCTATTCCCAGCTTCCCTTAGCTCCTGGCAGTCACTAACCTACTTTCTGTTTCTATAGATTTGCCTATTCTAGAAATGTCATATAAATAGAATCACATAATCCATGACCTTTTGAGTCTTGCTTCTTTCACTTAGTAATAATGCTCTTAGGTTCATCCATGCTGTAGCATGTTTCTGTAGCTCATTCTTTTCTATGGCTGAATAATATTTCACTATATGGATTACTAACTAGATTTCATTGATCTGCTTACTCATTGGTGGACATTTGGGCTATTTCCGCATCCGGGCTCTTATAAATAATTCTGCTAAGAACGTTTGTTTACCAGTCTTTGTGTGACCATGTATTTTCATTTCTCTTGGGTGTATACCTTGAAGTGCCAAGTTACTATGTAGTAACTCCATGTCTAAGTTTTTGAGGAACTGATTTCCAGCAGAGCTGCGCTGTATTACATTTCCACCAGAAATGTATGAGAGTAAAAATTCTCTATTTTCTAACCAATACTTGTTGTCTTTTTTCATCATAGCCATTCCAGGGGTTGTGAAGTGGTATTTCATGTGTTTCTGATTTACATCTTCCTAATGACTAATGATGTTGAGCATCTTTTCATGTATTGATTGACCATTGTATATCTGCTTTGGAGAAATGTCTATTTAAGTCCTTGCCCATTTTTTAAAATTAAGCTATTTGTCTTTTTATTGTTGGGTTGTCACGGTTTTTTATATATTTTGAACTAGATTCTATTGGATAGATAATTGCAAATTCATTATCCCATTCTATAGGTTGTCTTTTCATTTTCTTGATGGTATCCTTTGAAGGATTAAAATCTCTAATTTTGAGGAAGCAAAATTTACATTTTCTTTTGTCATGTAGAGTAAGCAAAACTTTACCCATCTTAGGTCTTCAACGGGGACTTAGCAAAAAGACTTACAACCAAAAAGAAAAAAAAAACAGTTTATTAACATATGCAGCGCACATCATGTGAGAAACTTAAAAAGTAACTCAGAACAGCAGCTTAGAATTCAGCTTATATACTATCTTCAACAACAACAAAAACCCCCAATAAATCTGTAAAAAGAAAAAAGAGAAAGGAAAATAGAGAATGACAGGACAAAGAAAAATGGTTAACCCTTTCTAGGGTGGCAGACTGAGGGAAGGTAAATATATGAAAGGAAACTGAATGAACTAAGTTTTGTTTGCAAATTCCTCTGGTGCCTTCTCTGGGCTGATAAAGGTTTGTCTCCAGCAAAAGAATTTATATCCTGCCTTTAGGCAGAAAAGGGGAAGCTTTTCCTGCATTTGCTGTTTCTTCGTTGCTTTAAGCTTAATTTTTTGTCAAAGACACATAGTTTGGGGTGACACTCTAGTTTTCTTCAGTCACTTGTGCAGTGGGGTCTAATCTAAGAAACCATTGCTCAATTCAAGTCACCAGATTTACACCAATGTATTCTTCTCAGAATTTTATAGTTTTAAGTATTTGATTTTGTATATGATGTAGGGTAGAAGTCTGGCTTCCTTCTTTCACATGTAATTATTTATTTGTGCTAACGCCATTTTTTAAAAAGACTATTCTCTCCTGATTTGAATTGTCTTGGCACTCTTAATGAAAATCAATTGGCTATAAATGCACAGGTATTTTTCTGAACTTCTAAATGTATTCCATTTATTTTTATATCTATCCTTGGCCAGCATTATACACTCTTAATTACCATAGTTTTGCATTAAGTTGTGAAATGAATGCTCCAACATTTTTCTTCTTTTTCAAGATTGTGTTGGCTATTCTGAATCACTTGAATTTTCATATACAATTTAGAATCAGTTTGTCAATTTCTTCAAGAAGTCAACTGAGATTGTGATAGGGATTACGTTGAATCTCTTTGGGAAGATCATTTAGGGAAATGCTGGCATTTTAACAGCCTTAATTCTTCCAATCCATGAATATGGTGTTTTTCCATTTATTTAGGTCTTTTCAATTTCTTTTGGTCATGTGTACAGTTTTCAGTATCAAAGACTTGCTCTTCTTTTGTTCAACTTATTTCTAATATTTTATTCATTGTGATGATGTTATAAGTGGAATCACTTTATTAATTTTATTTTGGATTGTTCATTGCTACTATAGAATTTATTTTTGATTGGTAAAAATGTATCCTGCCACCTTATTGAGTTCATTTATTGGTTCCAATTTGTGCATGTGTTGTATGTAGAGGTTCCTTAGGATTTCCTATATCCAAGATTCATCTGCAATTAGAAATAATTTTACTTCTTTATTTCTAATCTGGATGATTTTTATTTTATTTTCTTGCATATCTGCCCTGGCTAGAACCTTCAATACAACTTTGAATGGAAGTGGTGAAAGGAGGTATCTTTGTTTTGTTCCTAATTATAAGGGAATGCCTTTAGTCTTTAATCATTAAGTATGATGTTATAGTGGGTTTTTCACAGATGTCCTTTATCAGGCTGAGAAAATACTCTTCTATTAGTAGCTGGTTGAGTGTTCTTATAAGACATTGGATTGTGTCATATATGTTCTCTTACTATATTGAGATTAGTATGAGATTTTTATCTCTTGTTTTGTTAATATGACATATGATACTGATTTCTGTATGCTGAACAAGCTTACATTCCTGGATAAATCCCATGTGGTCATTGCATATAATGTTTTTTATATGTATAGAGCTGGATATGACTTGTATTATTTTGTAAGTATTTTTGTGTCTACACTTATGAAATATAGGTTTGTAGTTTTATGAGGTTTTTTTCTTGTGATGTTTTTTTCTGATTTTGGTATGAGGTTGGTACTAGCCTCATGGAATGAATTGGGAAGTATTCCCTTCTCTACCAATTTTTGAAAGCATTTATGAAGAGTTACTCCTTAAACATTTGTCAGAATTAGCCAGCAAATCTATCTGGTCCTTGTATTTTATTTGTGGAAAAAGTTTGTATCTCAACCTCTTCATCTGTTATAGGTCTATTCAGACTTTCTATTTTTTCTTGACTTGCTTGTCTAGTTGTTGACTTGCTAAGAATTTGTCCATTTCCTCTAGCTTCTCTAATTTGTTGGCACACAACTGTTCATAGCATTGCCTTATAATCCTTCTTATTTCTGTTAAGATGGTAGTAATGTCCTCTCTTTAATTCATTATTTTAGAAATCTGTGTCCTTTTTTGTCAGTCTAACTAAAACTTTATCAATTTGTTTGATCTTTTAAAAAATCTTGATTTTATTGATTTCTCTATTACTTTTATTGTACTTCTTTCCTCTCTAATCTTTATTATTTCTTTCCTTTTGCTCCCATTAGGCTTAGTTTGCTCTTCTATTTCTAAATTCTTAAGTTGGAAGGTTAGGATATTGATTTAAAATCTTTCATCTTTAATAATCATTGGTTTACGCCAATAAATTTCCCTCTAAATGCTATTTTTGCTACATCCCATACATTTCCATATACTACATATTCATGTTCATTCATCTCAAAGTGTTTTCTAATATCCCTTGTAATTCAATTATTGACCAATTTGTTTTTAGGATTACATTGTTTAACATCTACATATTTAGTAATTCCTCCCTACTAAGTTTTTTAAAAATATTTTTCTTCAGTGCATTTATTGTCTATCAGAGGTTACTCTTCTTAAGCATTTAATTTTAAAATCAAGTTGAATTTAATTAAAAATAAATGGTATAAAGACAATTCTAAAGAATATTATGGATATCCTTTTCTCATTAGGCAGAGCATAATAAGCCTGACTTGCAAGTGCTTTGCAATTTTTTTTAAATCATATTCTTAAAATAGTGCATTTGGCTCTCATCTTAAGAAATTTATTATCATTTTTAGATATGATAATATCTAAACCAAATATTTGGTTTAATATTATTATTTAAACATTATTATTTAAAGACATGAATATGAGTTTCAGAAAGGTTAACTTGCATAACAATTTTTTAAAAAACAATTTTGAATTTGAAGCTTGGTCTTTTAACTTCAAATTTTTCTTTCTACTTAACAAATTCATAACCAACTATTTCTTAATGAGTTGATATTATTTTAATCTCAATCCATCACTTGGCTATTAAATAGTGACCCCTTCAGTATTAATAAGACTTACATAGCTTTTCTTTTCTCCCTCCATAAAGTGATCTCCAAATTCTGTAAACATTTGTTTCTTTCATTCTGTTTTTGGTACATGTTCTTCTTTTTCCCTGCTTTTAGGCTATCCCTTTAGCGACATTGCCAGCCTGCCATAGATGGTTATTTCTTTTAAGTTACTGCTTTAAGTGCAAGCAACTTAACATGCACACACAACAACAACAACTTGTTAGAATTGTGTTTAGAAAAAACTAAATAAGTCCAGGTGAAAGGTCATGTTCTTGAGCATAGTGCAGGAATACTATTCGCACATGAATTTCACAGTAACAATAGATCTTGTTATTTCTGTCTACTCTGATGCTCTTCCTCTTACTTTTAGTGTGGAATGGCAAGTTTATCATTGTGGAGCCTCATTATTGAATAACGCAATTGCTGTCTAATTTTTTTTAATTGGCAGAAACATATCCACAGAAAATCTTATTAGTAAGTATAGAATGTCAGTGTATCAAACAAATAGAAGTTGAACTGCTCAATTTCAAACAGATTGGTGGTGGTGTTGGTAGGTGGTCAGGGTGGACTTCTACCCATTACTACCTCGTAACCACAAAAGGTAGTCTATTTGACTTCCCCACTGAGCCCTTAAGACTACAGTAGTAGTATAGTTAAAAATTACTGAAATAAGGTTTATGTTTATTTAAATCCCATTCATAGTAAAAAAGTGTATGAGAGAGGGCACTCAAAAAAGGGTTACCTTCTGGAGGGTGAGCCCCTTGTAGTACAGGCTTCCCCCACTAGGTGAGTGTTCTAGGAACCCATCTGTGTCAGCGTAACAGCTGGCATTGTTGTGAGAGGCTGTGTTTGGCTTCAGTGAAAATTTTTTTGAAGACTCTTTCAGTATGTTTGTCTATTTCATGATGGGTGCTTTACGAGCACCCCTGCCCACACTGTGCTGGGTGTTCAGCAGTTTTTCACCAAAAACAATATGACCCCCATGCCTCATCCTCCTTATTCACCTGATCTTGTCCTGGGCAACTTTCTTTGTTTCCCTCAATGAAAAAGTTTCAAAGGGAAATGTTTTTCCTATGTAGAAGAGACAAAAAAAAAAAAAAAAAGAAAAGAAAGAAAGAAAAAACAGCAGAAGCTCTAAAAGGCATCAAAATTGATGAGCTCAAAAACTGTTTTGAGCAGTCAGAAAACTGTCTCAATAGGTGTATTGCATCTAATGGAGAGTACTTTGAAGGTGACTGAAGTTTAACCATGCAAGAATAAATATACAATTTTTAAAATAAGTCCCGTGTTTTGGGGTCCACCCTCATATTCTACAATCAGGAAACAAAGCAACTCTTTTTCATTGCCACCAATTGCACAGTACCCCACTGTGCAATTGTTGTGAACCACAGTTTTCAAGAGAGCAACTCAAACATTCCAGAAGCTTTTAATGTCCCTATAAGCATCATTGGTATTATTCTCTGACATGTAAAAACTTGTAGGTAAATAGGACCACTAGATAAGAGAAAATAAAGAAGTTCCTGCCAATATATTCTCCGGCTCCAAGAAACACAATTAAAATAGATTTTAAGGAAGTGGAAAGTCAACATCTACTTGTTAGTGAAGTCTCTAAGGAAGAGCAAAGGTTCGAAAAAGAATCCCAAATTACTAGATACCTGTGAAGTCAGCAAACTACTCCAATATATCTGATTTCTGGGTTACATATGCAAATAGAACCTCTAAGTACAACTTTATTCCTGGCCTAGGCTCCATCCCAAATTCCTATATGAACTTACCTTGGTAAACTGGGTTAGATGATGGACAGAACTGGAGACACCTAAACACCTGTTAGCGATGCCTCACTGGCAGGGAGCCCTTCAGTGGTCTGTTCTGGCTCCCCTGCCTTGGGGTTATACTCAGGTTCTAAGTGGTCTTGCAAGAGGGAGGACAGAGGGCCATGAACTCAACCCCCATGTAAATGATAAGGAAAAGAAAAAATATAAAATTTACATTAAAATAAAACTCTTCTTGTCTCCCACCAAAAGCCATAGTTTTTTAAATTTACCTATATTTCTCTAACAGCACTATTTTGTTTTCTTCAAAAACTTCGAAATTCTTTTATAGCCCAGTCCCATAGGAGGGAAAGACTAAAGGAGGTGCGGTCTTAAATTCTTGACTTGCTCCAGTGTTTGGCCTACACTCCTTCACATCTCTTTTATTATTATTTTTATTTTCTTCTCTTAGGCTTAACATTTAAACTTATATATAGTCTGGGGCATTGATTCTCACTTCAAGGGAGGAGATCAAGAGAATCCAATTTAAACCTTAAGAAGCTTCTTTTCCAAGTCTTTAGCATGCTTTTACACATCTCCCTGGACCATGGGTATCTCCCTGGACCATGGGTACACATATTTATGCTCCTCACAATCTTTTTATGAATGGTTCTTTAATATTACCCCAGAAGTCAGTGAAATGAATCAGGACATTAATTTAACTAGTTTATCCTGGACTATCTATCTTGTCATGGGGACAGAATTTCTAGGGAATACTAATCCAAAAAGTAATCCCTGAAAATGTAGGTTCTTGGGAAATTACTTAAGAAAATACTCTCCCCGAGGGTTTTACAATGCACACTAACACTTTCTTAAATCTTAGTAATTCTACCACAGACATTTCTTTGATTTTAAAATCTATGCAGCTTCAAATAATTTGACTATAAAAAATTACTATAATTTAAAGCATATAATTTCAGAGGAATAAAGTTGCTTAATTCTCTTCCCTGAAAACTTTAACTCCATAATCCCTCCCTAAGGTAAATACACCTTAAATTTCTAAGGAAACTAATGTTTACAGTTACAGCTTCCTCCCCAAAATGTAATCTCCCAAAATACACAACATGAATCCCATATTAATATTTTCAAGACAATTATAAAACAGCCTTAATCCCTTTTCTCTTCACTTATACTCTAGTATTGGTGTGTCTCTCTCAAGTATCTCTTATGCTAGATTTTCCTTATTCCAATTGAAATGTGGATTAAAAATTATTTATATTTTGTCTTTCATACATTTCAGCTAAAACAAAGTTCTTAGAATTAAAACAGCATGAATTTCAAAAACACAAATCCTAAAAATAAAGCTAATATTATTTCAATGTTGCAATATAAAAATATTTCTCAACTAAAATAATGTTTGTCAAATCTAATACATACATTATTACCTTGACTTACAGTGCAACATGAACCTGGAGGCTAGCATTGTCCACTGGTGTGCAGCAAGAATTTTTAAAACATGCAATACCCAACTATTTAGTCAGGGGCACTGACCTCTTTTCCCCTAGATTGTCAAGTTAAAAAATGATGACAGCCAACAAAACAATAGCCATAAAGTGGGAATGAATCAAAATTATACCTATTTTTTGTCAGATAAAAAAATTTTTTTTGGTGCGCCACAGAATTTTGGGGATTAGTTCATGTGTGTCATGAGATTAAGAAAAAAAAAAAGGTTGAAAATCGCTGCTATAAACCAAAGCAAATACATAGTGGTATCTGGGGAGAAATGGCCAGATAGAAAAAATGGCCAAATGGAAAACAAAGCAAACCATGTAAGCGTGGAGAATAGCTTTAAGACTGGTTTCCTTCTTTCTCTGAGGTGACAGTCACTTTTTGGCAAGAGTTTAGAATCTTCTATGTGTGAACTCATAATACAATCAGGACAATTTTTCCATAAGCTATTAATACAAGGCTATGATTCTTATATATTAATATGTGTCAGTCACCCATTTTCCCCTCTCCTGAGACTAGGAGTTGAAACATATTGCTATATTAGTAAAATTTAAGAATTTACAACTCTGGCAGCATTATTCTCTATATCTTTTCTTCTCCTCATTGTAGGTCCACCATGGATATTTAAAAATATTTTGATTGCCTTTAAAGCATTCAAGATTCCTTCCATTGCCTAACTGTATCATTTACAGCCTCTCCCGAAGTTAGAGTGGACTCAGTCTGCTCTCATTTGTGAAGTGTATTCCGTATTAATAATAGGTAGTTCTCTAAGCGAGATCTTTGGTGTTGCATCCTCAGTCAGCTCTTCCATTATCTTACTCTTTTGTTTGTATTGTTCTCCTCTGGCAGCTCCTCATGTCTTTTTTAGCTACATACCCTTTCTATTGCCAAGACTGTTGAGTCTACTTTATACTATGAAATTTGTTAGACGGTTAGGGTATCTCTTTCATGTTTTCCAATTTTAGCTTAACAGAAGAATTATTCTCCAAAGATGCCTGAAGAGAATTTCCTGTTCTGATGTTTTCCAAGCTTTGCTTTTTAAATTCTAGTGACAAGCAAATCTTTACCCCCACATGGGTCTCTGTCCTCAAGTATTGAGTTTCTGCACCTTGGGTGACATTCCCGCTTCCATGCTATCAGAGACCTCAGTTTCTGCCCTCCTGCTACAAAAAGACTTTTCTTTACTTCCTCAACTATTTCCCTCCCAGTTGAGTACTTCGAGATGTCTCTGAAGTTTATGCTCATTGCCGCTTACCCTTTCTCATATGCAGTGTTAATGATGTAGCTTCTGTTTGAATTTACTTTACCATTGTTTGCATGCCAGTTCCGGAAGGCTTTTTGTGTGAAGACATATTTACCCACTGCCTGTGAGGTTTTCTTGCAAACTATTATTTTCTCTAGCATAAATCTCTGAACAACACTAAGGGGTTGCATTATATGATAGGTACTTCTTATGCTATAGGATGGAAACTGGCATTTCTGGAAAGCCCCAGCAATTCCAGGTTCCAACCTACTTTCTTGATATAAATCTATTAAATCACTTTCCCCCCATTCCTGTCCAACATCCTATCTAGCTAACACTAAGCATGAACTAACCAGCATACATGTTTTTCTTTCCTAACCCAATGTTAGTAAAAAAGGCCAAAGGGCATTAATCGCTTTGTTTTTATAAGATGTGTGCAAACACAAGTTGTTTCAAGTAAACTTATTCCAATGTTATTTTTGAAAGCTCAGCTTATTTTTGTTGTTAATTTTCTTTTTAAAAATGTACAAAGTATAAGTAAAAGATTATTTTATTTATCCTGTGATCCTTCTCCTTAGGACTAGTACACCTACCTAAAAATCATTTCTCAGACATCATGGGAACCATGATACCATATTCAACTGTTACTGCTTCCTTACCATCCCCTTTCTAGGGTAGTTGAGTGATTAACTTTTGCATCACAAAAATTTGCATTCATGTCCTGCCTCTCTCCTGCTACAAGTTAGGAGACTCTGGGTAAATTATTTAAATTTACTGAGTCTTTTTAAATATATTTGATTGAATATGCTATTACAGGTGTCCTATTTATTTTCTCCCCTTTATTCCCCTCTACCCTGCACCCCCACCCACTAGCATTCCTCTCACTTAGTTCATGGCCATGGGTCATACATATAAGTTCTTTGGCTTCTCCATTTCCCATACTATTCTTAACCTCTCCCTGCCTATTTTATGCCTACCATTTATGCTTCTTATTCCCTGTACCTTTTCCCCCATTCTCTCCCCCTCCCCTCCCCTCTGAACCCTCCATGTGATCTCCTGCTGTGATTCTGTTCCTGTTCTATTGTTTGCTTGCTTTGTTTCTGTTTTTTATAGGTTCAGTTGTTGATAGTTATGTTTGTTGTCATTTTACTGTTCATAGTTTTGATCATCTTCTTTTTCTTCGAATAAATCCCTTTAACATTTCGTATTCTAAGGGCTTGGTGATGATGAACTCCTTTAACTTGACCTTATCTGGGAAGCACTTTATCTGCCCTTCCATTCTGAATGACAGCTTTGCTGGATAGAGCAATCTTGGATGTAGGTCCTTGCCTTTCATGACTTTGAATACTTCTTTCCAGCTCTTCTGGCCTGTAAGGTTTCTTTTGAGAAATCAGTTGATAGTCTTATGGGAACTCCTTTGTAGGGAACTGTCTCCTTTTCTCTTGCTGCTTTGAACATTCTCTCCTTATCTTTAATCTTGGGTAATGTAATTATGATGTGCCTTGGTGGGTGCTTCCTTTGGTCCAACTTCTGTGGGACTCTCTGAGTTTCTTGGACTTCTTGTAAGTATTTTCCTTTGTGAGATTGGTAAAGACCTCCTTCATTATTTTTTGAATAAGTTTTTAATTTCTTTCTCTTCCTCTTCTCCTTCTGGCACCCCTATGATTCAGATATTGGAACTTTTAAAGTTATCACAGAGGTTCCTAAACATCTCCCCATTTTTTTTTTAATTCTTTATTCCTCATTCTTTTCCTGTAAAATGTTTATTTCCTCCTTCTGCTCCAAATCGTTGATTTGAGTCCTGGTTTCCTTCCCTTCACTGTTGGTTTCCTGTATATTTTTCTTTATTTCACTTTGCATAGCCTTCACTTTTTCCTCTATTTTATGACAATACTCAACCATTTCTGTGAACCTCCTGATTACCAGTATTTTGAACTGTGCATCTGATGAGTTGTCTATCTCTTCATCATTTAGTTCTATATTTGGAGCTTTCATATGTTCTTTCATTTTGGACCACATTTTTTTGTCTGGACTCACCTGTTGCATAGTAAGTTGTGGAGCCTTAGGAATCCACCATATGGGCAACCCACATGGCTGCATTGTGGTGCTGTATGTGGGGGAGGGGTCCAAGAGGGAACAATGGTGCTTGCTTGGCTGTCACCTGGCTTTCAGTTACTTCCTCCACTACCCACAAGCAATTTGGGCCCTTCTGGTGCTGATTCCTGGGTGGGTGGGTTTGTGTTTTTTCTAGGACCCTGTGGGTCTCTCCAACAAACCCTCCTGTGAGCCTGGGAGTTTCTTCCTTTGCCTCAACCCCCACAGCTTTTTACAGCCAGAGGTTTTGAGGCTTTATTTACTCATGCTGAAACCCTGGGTTGTGCAATTTGTCTTGCTCCACACTTGTTCTTCCTGGTTTAACCACCTGCAAATGTGGAAGTTACCAGTCGGCCGCCACCTCACCTGCCAGGTCCTCTAGCCACTGCCTTGCCATGTGTCCTCTCCACCTCAGCTACCCATTCCACCCCTCTGATCAGTCTGGGTAAATGTTTCTTCTTTAACTCCTTGGTTATCAGACTTCCATATAGTTCAATTTCCTAGCAGTTCTGGATACTTTTTGTTTTTAAATTGTCATTGTCCTTCTTTTGGTTGTGCAAGGATGTAAAGTGTATCTGTTTATACCTCCAGGTTGGCTAGAAATCTTTTCTGAGATTTTTAGATGAAATTATTATCATAATTATTATTTGACTCATAGGATTACTATTATACTTAAATGAGATAACCTATTGCAAACATATAAGAGAATCTAATGTGCCTCTTACTTTTAACTGGATCACTAAAATGTAGACATCAAAATGTTCAATTTATAAATCTTGATCAGAAGACTTTCAGTAATTAATCTTTAAGTTGTACCTGGATGTTAATATGAATACTAAGGAAACTGTTTGGTGGTTGATTATACCTCTGATGGCTGTTGATTCTTTTTACATAATTAGGAGCTACAACCAATGATGTTGTGACGAAAGACTTGATCACCGCAACTGTAACAGTGGGAAATCTTTCACTTCCAAATACTGTTTCAACATTACAAAGTGCCCAAAACAAAAGTAAGTATAAGAATTTGTGCTGAAATGTTAAACTAGCCTGTTCTAGATAGAATTGAACTCAGAATGTTTTTCTAGACCACTACTACTAAAGAGTCATGCTTTCCCCAAATTCTCCCCGGTCTCTGCCAAATGAGACAACCATCTGGCAGTGTTGGTTTTTACAGTGATGCTCTAACCCTCCATAGCCACAAGTGGCTGGATGCTGATGAAGATAAATTCAAGGGTGGGCAGTCACCTGTGGTATCTGGCACAAAAAATGTGAACTTGGCCTACAAGTTAGACAATTTCGATAAGTGGGAAAATTCTTAGAAACAACAAATTGCTAAAACTGACTCAAGATGATAGGAAATCTGAAAAGGCCTAAAACATTTATAGATACTGCAGTAGAAATTTAAAATTATCCCATGAAGTAAACTCCATACAAGATGGGTTCATGTGTGAATTCTATAAATTATTTTCAGAAGAAATGAAACAATTCTTTTCAAAATCTTTCATGAAGTAGAAGAGGGAATAGTATATAAGTAAGTATCTGAGGCCAGTATTACCCTACCACCAAAGCTAGAAAATAATAAAAAGGAAAAACAAGTCAAGAAAACTGCAGCCAAATCACTCATAAATATATATTCAAATATCATTAATAAAATATTAGCAAACCAAATTTAATGACATATAAAAGGGGATATAAAATTATGATTAAATGGCACTTATCCAGGAATGTGAGCTTGGTTTAACATATGAAAATCAAATAATATAATACACCATATTAGTAGAATCAGTAGGTATAAAAATATTGACAATATTTAACAAACACTAATAATTAAAACACTCACAAAATAAGAAATAAATTGATACTTTCTCAAACTGATAAAGGATATCAATGAAAAACATACAGAAAACACCATACTTAATAGTGAAAAACTTAATGTTTTTCTCTTAAGATCTGGAACATAGCAAAGATGCCCATTGTCACCACTTCTATTAAAAATTATAACCAAAGATTCTAGATAGTACAATGAGGTGATAGATACATGGAGACACAAACAGATAGAACCATTTATCCAGGTTAGAAAGAAGAAAACAAAACAGTTTTTCTTAGCAGACTACATCATCATCTGTGTAGAAAATTCCAAGAAACTACTAAAACTACTAGAATTAATAAAGAATACTTTGCATCACAGCATATGAAATATAAATGTAAATGATATTTCTATGTATTAGCAATGACAATTCAAAAATAAAATTAAGGAAATAATGTCATTTACAATTACATGAGAAAGAGCAAGATATATAGAAATAAATTTAACCATAGATGTGTAACATTTATGCACTGAACTACAAAACATTTCTGTGAGAAATTAAGTATCTAATTAAATGGAGAGACATTATATAATCATGGATTAGAGGACTCAATATTTCAAAATATTAGTTCTCCCCAAGTTGATAAATAATTAATTAGTATACTCAATACCATCCCTGTCAGAATCACAGCAAGGTTTTTTTTTTTTTAGAAAATGATATGCTGATCCTAAAATATATTATATAGAAATAAAAAGGACCTGCAATAGCCAAAACACCTTTCAAAAACAACAAAGTTGGAAGGCGTACACAAGCCAATTATAACACTTACTCTGAAGATATAGTTATCAAGATAGGGTGTTACTGAGATAATGAGTGGTAATAGTAGCATTATTAATAATAGTCACACTGAAAATAACTCAAATATCTATGAACCAATGAAATGGAATATTCTGTTGGACTTTCCATTTGGAATGAATTCAGAATTTTCTAAAACATGTGATAGCCATACAATGGAATACTATTCAGCAATTTAAAGAGACACAATACTGATATATGTTATAACACAATGAACTTCAAAAGTATTATGCCCAGTGACAGAAGCCTTTCACAAAACATGACATATTGTGTAATTCCATTTATATAAAACATCCAGAATGAACATTTTTATAGGGAAAGAAAGCAGAGAAGTGGTTGCCTAAAGCTGAAGGTGGAACTAGAGATTAACTGCAAAAAAAGACTCAGGGAAGTCTTTTGTGTTAATGAAAATGTTCTAAAACTGGATTATATTAATTGTTGCACAACTTTTATAAATTTACCAAAAAGTATTCAGTTGTGGATTTAAAATTAGTTGATTTAGTTTTTAATTTCTTTATAAAGCTTAGTTAAAAAAGCTAAAGAAAAGAAAATGTTGACTGAGGCCAATCAAATTCCCTGGGTCATATGAACTAGGAAACCCAAAGAAACAAAAAAAAGTGATTAGGTGTGGAAACTGGAGCAGCAAGGTTTCAGTACAGCGAGTCTGAGACGGCTTGGTGATTTCCATGCTTACCTATGACACAATAAAAACTTTATGAATAAGTAGGGTTGATAGAGAAGAATGGAAACAGTATACAGGAAGATGGGGGAAACTTATAAACAAGATTAAGTTGTTTGTGAGAGACAGAGAGAGTAGCAGGACAAATTTCTGACAGATTTCCAGTTCTAGTTTATACCTTCCTAACAAGCACTTCCCATTACTTGGCCTCCATGATATAAAGGAATCTGCACTTCTATTGAAATTATCTTGACTAGAAAAGCTAGTTATTTGTCATAACAGTATTACCAGATACCATTTACTATAAATAATGTATGCATTTTTGACATACCCATCATCCTTAATAAGCAGCAGCTATAGATGACTCAGAGTCTCTCTGTCTCTTCTTGGAAGACCTCTTAGATAAAAGGAGATGGCAAGTGGGAACCATGACGTCCAGGGCCCACTCTTGTCTTAAAAGACATCAGGAACATCCATTTTCTTCCTTTTTATTGTAACCATGTTAAGCAAAACATAAAGAAGGTTACCTAGAATGAGTCTGATTTCACACAATAATTGTGAACTAATATTTTTTTATGAGGCAGTGACCACATAGAGGAATTGGAAGAGCAGGGTCATTTCTTCTTCATACGAAGAACATTTTCTGGGGTAGTGCTTGGCTTTTTATAAGTAGGACCTATTTTGTAGGCAATATATCTCTGAAAGGTGCCTTTAGGAAATCAAAACCTCATGCATCTCATCCTATGACTGCCTTGAATACAAACAAAAATAAAAGTAAATATGAATCTGCAAAATGTATAACAGTGGAAGCCCACATTCAAATAATTAGTATGCTGCTGCACTCATACACATTCAGTGAATGAAGAGGACAATGCCATTCCGGTCCATAGTTTATTCAAACTAGCTCTTACACAGAAGTGAGTGGCCAACCCTGTGAGTCACTTAAGACTCCTCATTTTATTATGACTTGTACAGTAAAATGCCCTCTGCATCTCAGTTCTAGGGACTACTGTATTCATTTGTTTTCTAAACAGTTAGAATTTGCTTTGTTCCAAGTAGTTTTAAAAAACACCCACAAAGCCATTTCTTGAAAAATCAACTACCCTGGAAAGCAAGATAATGAAATACAGGTATTTACTGCTGCCCTTTCTATTTCTCATTCCATTAGCCAAGGACTATGCTAAGTCCTTTAGATATTTTGTTATAAAATTCATTTTTCCCCAGATCATGCTCATTCTCAAGGTGCTTCCTACTTAGCATGGACTCCGCTGGATATAGTGAGTTTATACACATTTCCATTTGTACATGATGAAACCAGGAGCCTGCCCAGATTCTTGGTTAGCACCCTTTCTATTCCCATCCTTCAGATGCATTAAAATTAGTGAAGCCATGACAGAGAGGCAGGAAGAGAACAAAACAATCTACTAGTAGGAGAAGGTTGAACAGCTGACAACTCATCTCCCTGTATAGGACCTATGTAGATAATGGATCCTCATATCAGATAAAGGCACTGTGGGTACATTATTTCAAGTGCAGGTTTGATTTGGAGTACAGAAGAGTTAGTGAAGTTTCTGCTTTACTCCACAGAAAGGCAGAATGAAGGTCTGAAAAAAGGAAGACTGTAAACAACATTTTTCTTTAATTTTTCCCATTCTCTTAAAGTCCTCTCTCTCTCTCTCTCTCTCTCTCTCTCTCTCTCTCTCATAGCCTTGCTGGATAAAACAGTCCTGGCTTCCTGGATGTAGATCCTTGCTTTCCATGGCTTTGAATATTTCATGCCAATCCCTTCTAGCTTGAAATGTTTATGTTGAAAAATCCAGACAAGACAAGTTAAGGGAGTTCATTACCTAAAACAATATTACAAGAAACGTTAAAAGTCACAAATACCACATGATTTCACTTATGTGTGAAATCTAATGAATGTTGAGTGTATTTATGTTGTTTTGCTCTTATTCTGTTTTATTCTGCCTGTAAAAGACTCATTCCTAGAATCCTAAAATTTTTAAGATAGAAATCCTCATTCATTCACCGTTCTGACATTATAGTTAAAGAAATGGTGGCCCTCTGAATTAATTATAAATTAATTCGTTCACTAAAGATCCTTTGGAGGGCATCTGTATGCCATCACGCTTCCTAGCTTCTGGGGAGGGCCAGCAACCCTCTGTGTTCCCTGGCTTGTAGATACCTCACTTTACTCTTTGTCTCCATCTTCACACAGGCTTCTTCTCTGTGTCTCCTCTTCTGTCTTTGTCTTCTCTTATAAAGACAAGTGTCATTGGTCCTAGGGCCTGATCTATTCTAGAAAGATTACATCTCAAGATGCTTGATAACATCTGCAAAGACCCTTTTTCCAATAAGTTCCCATTCACAAGTTTCAGATGCACATATTTCATCAGGGAAGGAAGAGGTGTCACCATTTAACCCACTCCAGACCATGTCCTGAATTTGCCCTCACAACACCTAGATTTTGTCACCAATAAATTTGTCATTGTCTATATGCAGGGCTACCTTGTTGGGCATTGAGGGGTGATTCCATGGAAAAGGCAAGCCTCCAATATCTAAACTGTGGAAGGACTGGGTGGAAATTCTGTCATAAGACTACAGACTGTCTCTTCCTGAGTTCCCTGTTTCTGCTAAAGGCTTGAAAATATGGCATCCTCTCTGACTCTTGTTTTTTCATTTCCTGTGCACATCCTGATGATTTCTGAGGAAAGAAGAGCAAAGGAAAAGGAAGATGGGAGGAAGAAAGCAAAATAGATGCTTTTCTTCCTGGAAAATGAATCATTCAGGTTTCAATAACCAGATTTGAAAGCAAGACTGTAGGGAAGAAGATGCTACTACATCATCTCCCTTTTGTGAATTCAAACTTAGCCAAGGGAAAAAAAATTGTGGAATAAGATTTTAGGTAGAAGGCAAATTGAGATAAGCAAAATGCCAATACATAACTCTAGTAGGGCAAGTTATTGAATAGAATTTTTGATTTTTCTGAGCCAGAACTTCTGCTACCATACCATATACAATATTACAGACTTCAAATCTGAAGGGGAAAACCTAGCTTTTGTTAATTCGAAATGAATAACACATAGGTTATCAGTAGTTACTAAGTAGGACTTAATTACATTTAAATATAATAAGTAGTCTATATCATGTTTCCTTTTGAATAATTTGTCCTACTTTAATATGGGATTTATTTTTACACAAAGCATAGACAATTATACTATAACCAAGTAGACATTTTGGATATATTAATGCCTGAACACGAGAGGAGCCTACACCCAAGCCTGTGATTTTCAAGGCAACACACTGTTCTTAACATAAAAATTGTGCATTCTACCCATGCCAAGAGAAACATGACTTATTGGTTATGAGTAATGATTCTGAAGTCAGATTGCTTAGGGTCAAATAATGGTGCAATCATTTATTTACTTAACTTCTCTGTGCTTCAGTTTTCTCATTCATAAAATAGTTTATGATAATATTATACCCTCATCAGATTCCTGTGAATATTAAAACAGATAAAACATATAAAGCTTAAAACACTATATGGCAAGTAGACACAGTAAATTTTAGTTATTATGTTATTAATAAATGTCCTTGCAAAGCCAGGCAATGTTGGTATTGATGATACCAGTTCCATAAATAAGAAAAGAGGTGCAGGAGATTAAATACTTTGGCTGGGATTAAATTAAAAAGATGCAGCTCAAACCCTGTTTCCCTTGCCTCAACCCCCATACACTTTACTATATCACACTTATTTTTAGTACAGATACTTTATGTAAAGTATCTAAAGGAAATAGAAAACAACTAGCCTTTAATTGGGTGTATCATATGCTTGACAGGTAGGGGTTCAATAACTACAGCACAAGAGACTAACTGACCGGCTGACAGAACATAAACCCGCAATGCTAACCGGGGTCCTTTTCTCAATGCTGCCCACCAGGCTAGGTTTACTCTTGACTTCCTATGTGTCTGTATTTCCTGCCTCCTCATTGGTATGGTCCTTATTTCTCCTTCCCCTTGCCCTTTTTTTTCCAATTTCTTATTCAAATTCTATCCATACCTCAGTATTTCCCACAACTGAATGAGTGGTGCCGGACATGTGTACCATCTGCACTATTATTTATTTAGTACTTTCCTTAAACTGATCCACTTTTTATTCTTAAATTTGTTTGAAAACTATCATAAATGAAAAACCAGTTTCACTTGGCACAAGCAGGAGCTATAAAATATCACTATGATGTAAGCAAAATAAAATTAAGTTCCAGCTAGATTTTGTTGCTTGCCAAAGGCTCTGAGTTTGAAGCTTGCTCGTCCTTGTTTACAAAAATTAATCAAATACCTGGCAGGGGAGATACCATGATCATGAAGATGGTTTTCCCAGGGTCAGACTTATCCTTTGCACTCTGGATGTGCTGGCCCCTGCAATTTCTCCAAATGTGGGAAACTCATCTGCATCATTTGTCATAGTGCTGGACTGTGTTCTCACTTTCTCCTGAAAACAAGAAAAAGAAAGTCAAGGTAAACCCGTGATAGTTATTAATGACATATTTGCATTAAACTGAAGTTTTAAAACTTCCCCTTTGAAATAATCAAATACTGAAAGAAAACTAAAAAGAAGTAACTTCCTAATTGAGTGTTTCAATGTTACTGAACACCACTCTCTAGTACCACCTTATAGACTCTCTCACACAGTGCTATGCATCTCATCCTTTGAAAAACATTAATTTATCTGATCTCCCAGACTCATTATTTCTTTTGTAAATGGCATGATTTATTTATGCCACTCATTCGGGCATATTGTCATAACATTTCTTACATGTTAATTAGTTTGTATCATTTCTTGTGAACAGACACAAGATGAATCCTCAATATAACAAAGTCTTAGTCACAAGTCATGGTTCAGGTGAACAACAAATAATCTCATATACAATGATTCAGCCAATGCCATGTATGGAAGAATAATAAGGGAAATTGAATTGTTTATAGTAAATTATTTTTAGCAAATCAGTAAAGAATTGTAATAACTGTATTTTTTTTCTCTTGGACCTGTTAATGATGTTCTGTGTATAACTACATATACGTCTACATGACTGGAAACACAATATCCTTTGTCAGATAAGAATATTTAGCAAAGTTACTTGTTGTACTGTTATTTAAGATTTCTGTTTTGAAACCAAATTATTTGAGTAAAGCTTAGCTTTAGATTAATGTGCATTAAAGTTTAGCAGTTTAGAAGTTCATTTGCATTTTATAAGACTTTAGTTCCATAATAGAAAATCAAACTCAGCAAACAGATTTTAATTGACCGATTTTAACAGATTAACAGACCGATTAACAGATTTTAAGTCAGATTTTAACTGACTAAGATGTTGGTCTTTATTAACCATCTAAGTTTGAGAATAGGTTAAAAGGATGCACTACACTCATTTAACAAATGAGTGTTAAATTTTAATGTAATCATTTCCTCTATAGATCAGATCTTGGCCCTTTCTCAAAACACATGTGTATGATGAAAAGTAGGACTTAAGTATATAAGCTTTCCTTTCAAAATAGTTTAGGGGAACAAAGAGCTGTCTATTTTAGTAAAAGAAGATGGATGTTATGACCAATAAGGGAGGCAGAGAAAGACAAATACAGTATAATTTCACTCATACACAGAATCTAAAAAACAAAACAAATGAACAAACAAAACAGAAACAGACCCATAGAAACAGAACAAACTGATGGTTCCCAGAGGGGCCTGGGGTGGGGCATAGGTAGAATGGTGAAGGGGTACAAACGTTCCCCTTTATACAAACTATAAAGCAAGTAAGTTACAGGTTGTAATATGGAATAGAGTTAATAATGCCATAATAATTTTGTTACTAGGCATATTGTGGTGATCACATTCCAATGCATGTAAATGCCAAATCACTATGTTGCACACTGAAAACTAATACAATATTACATATCAACTATACTTTCATTTTTAAATGAAAAAAGAAATCTTTGTGTTATGGACTTTAGATTCTGACAACAAAATTAAAAAAAATAAAGTGTATGTCACTGTAGTAATATGAATACTACTGAGCAAATGAAGCAGATTGGTGGGCTCGTGTGAAGGGAAATGAAGATACAACTTTAGATAAGGTAGTTGGAGGAGGCTTATTTCAGTGGTGATATCTAAGCAGAGTTTTAAAGGTAGAAGGAAGCTGATGTCAGCTTGAGAGAACAACGCTGAGGCATAGAAAAGCAGAGACTCCTGAGGCAGGAAGAGCCCCCTGACTTTGATCTAAACTGGGGATGACTTGTTGGAGATGAATTGAGGAACAAGGCAAGGACTACTTCCTGTAAAGACTTGCCGGCCATAATAAGAACAGGGAACTAATGAAGGAGCCAAGTTTAAATTTAAAAAGATTTTTCTAGATGGCTATTATTGTAACTACCAAGGGCAGAGATATGGGTTCTGGAGGAATAGTAGGCAATTAAGTGATGAGACATATTTGGAATATATTTTGAACCTAGAGGTGATTGAGGTGAGAAACAGAAGAGAATCATGAAAGGCCACTACGTTTGGCATTGTGCAGCTGGGGAGCTGTTGAGCTATGCATCAAGCCAGGAAGGCAGGGGGAAAAGCAGATTTAAGGATACCAGTCAAGTGAAGGTACCAAGGAAGCAAATGGATATGCTAAACATTTATTATTGGGCTCCTAATTGTTTCAAAAATATTTTCTATATTTTCTACATGGCAAATATTGTTCATGGTGAATATACTCAAAGATGTTGAAATGAATTTTGATCATAATTCTATCAAGTAATTTGACTCGTAGGAAGATCTTCTGGACTGTATTCACTTTAAAGGAGTTCCATAAGTTTCAGAGATATCTGTCTGAACTTTCCTGGATTTTCCCCAGGTCAGGAGATGCATCATATCTTATTAGGCATACAACACACAGAGCACCTGTCAAAGGATCTGTAGTTGTCTGTGTTATCTTGATGTATTCAAGATGCGAGTTTGTCCCAGATGCTCTAAAGCAGGACTCAGCAAATTGTGGCTTGCAGGCCAAATCCAGCCCCTGCCTGTTTTCCTAAGTAGAGTTTCATTGGCCCACAGACATACCTATGCTTCAGGTATTACGTGTGGCTGCATTCAGACTCCAACACTCAAGTTGAGTAGTTGCAACAGAGGCGTATGGCCCACAAGCCTGAAATACTTACTATTTGGCCCTTCAAATAAACCTTGGCTGCCCCTTGCCCTAAAGTATCTTTTAATCATGAAGCCTAGTGATTTTATTATTTAAGAGAAAGTGATTCATAGATGAGCATAAATATAGAAGTTCTATATTCATTTGCCATCTGAAATAATTATAAAAATAGACCTGATATTCAGCATTTAATTTGAGTGATTTAATTTTCTTTTCTTTCCTTTAAAGCTAAGAATCCAAGTTCAATCAATACAACACAAATACCAGGTAAGTTAAGGTTTTATCCTTTGAGGATGTTCATGTGTAAAATCCCAAAAATGAGATAAAGTAGATCAACCAGTTAGGGGCAGGTGAGATAGTACAGGGAAAACATTACATAGCAACTAAAATATGTAGGACACCTGGTAATTAAAAATAAATGCAGACCAGGGAACATGCAAGGTTGTGCCTGAATGTTCTGCGGTTTTAATGAGTGGAACCAGCCCTGGTAAATGGCTGAAGCGTGTGGAATTGTCCTCTGACCAGAACTTGCTGTTTCTGGTCTGTTTCTCTGGTTGGCATGTCCTCTCACAGAAGTATAGTGAGAAGTATATATGAGCTGTCTTCTCCGTGTTTCCGAACTCAGCCTGGTCCTGGCATCCAAAGAGATGATGTTAATAAACCACAGTTAACAGCCTAAAATGTTGTCGCTTCAAATTGCTTGTTTTGCCATCATTACTTTTAAACAACAAATTTTGGATGATGGAGCAATAGGAACTGAAAGTGATCATCGGGCAGGGAGAGATGGTCACATTAAATCTTCCTCTTGTTTTGAAATCAAAATTATTTGGATGATTCTTGTCTTTCTATATCCTACCTGGTACTTGAGTAAATGACAAATATCTTAGGTTCTCAATCCTCGTGACCATTGGTATTTATAAAATGAGAAATATGTGAAATAAAGATAGAAGATTGTGTAACTTTTTTAAAAAATTGGAAAAATAAGGCTATGAAAATTTTGAGTGAATCTAATAACATTCTCACAACAAATGTCCAAAATAATTATCAGTCTAAATTCTACTTTTTGTGTTTGAAGTCTTCAAAACTGAATTGATTTTGCTTTTAACTTTTAAGTATTTATCTTCTACATAATATATCTCATGAATGAAGTTATTTTATAGTATTAATTCTGTCTATTTCATCTCATTACCATATTTTTACTCTTATTTCCATCTATGTAGTCTGGAAATGCACTCAAAAGAGAACTGGAAAAACAAAGCAAAACAAAACACAAAAACAGTACATCCAGGCAAAAAGGGCCTCTTTGCATTGGCTGATGCTATGCACATCCTGGAGTTCTTCCCCTCTGCTTAACGGATTGGTTATCCTGGAGAAGCTGCAGATGGGGAACTAGGAAGCTGCCAAAATCCTCAGTTCCTTTTAAGGAGGGATGAAGCAGGCTTTATTTTGTTTAGAAAAATTGGTTTACAAAATTCCATCTTTAACTATAATTTATTTTTAAATATATTGAAAATCCCATTTAGATTTTAATTTTGAGTTATGGAAACTAGTTCTCCTAAAACAAAAAATAAAATGAGTCAATGATTTGAATAGTGGACTAAAAAGGAATGAGACTGATTTTTAAACCATGAGGAAAGTCAGGCTCAAGTTTCAGATATATGTTGTGGCTAAAGACTAAATCATGATTCATTTAAAAAATAATAATATTTATTAACAAGATATTCATTATACCTCTGTTAACAACTGTAACTGTTTGTTTATTTAAAATATTGTTATATATGTTCATCAAAGATGTTCAAGCATCAAATTTGTGAAATATGCACCTGTAAGATCAAGGATAAGGATCTCTTTTTCTTTTAATATACTTTATTGATTATGCTATTACACTTGTCCCATTCCCCCCCTTTATTCCCCTCTGTCCTGCACAACCCCTCCCACCTGCATTCCTTTCCTTTAGTCATGTCCATGGGTTGTACATATAAGTTCTTTGGCTTCTAGATCTCCTATACTATTATTAACCACCCCCTATTTTCTACCTACCATTTATGCTACTTATTCTCTGTATCTCTTCCCCTCCCTCCCCCTCCCACTCCCTCACTGATAACCCTCCACGTGATCTCCATTTCTGTGATTCTGTTTCTGTTCTAGTTGTTTGCTTACTTTGTTTTTGTGGGGGTTTTTAGGTTCTGTTGTTAATAGCTGTGAGTTTGTTGTCATTTTACTGTTCATATTTTTTGTCTTAGATAAGCCCCTTTAACATTTCATATAATAAAAGGCTTGGTGATGATGAACTCCTTTAACTTGACCTTAATTGGGAAGCACTTTATCTGCCCTTCCATTCTGAATGATAGCTTTGCTGGATAGAGTAATCTTGGATGTAGGTCCTTGCCTTTCATGATTTCAAATACTTCTTTCCAGCCCCTTCTTGCCTCTGAGGTTTCTTTTGAGAAATCAGCTGATAGTCTTATGGGAACTCCTTTGTAGCTAACTGCCTCCTTTTCTCTTGCAGCCTTCAAGATTCTCTCCTTATCTTTAATCTTGGGTAATGTAATTATGATGGGCCTTGGTGTGTTCCTTCTTGGATCCAACTTCTTTGGGACTCTCTGAGCTTCCTGGACTTCCTGGAAGTCTATTTCCTTCACCAGATTGGGGAACTTCTCCTTCATTAGTTTTTCAAAGAAGTTTTCAATTTCTTACTCTTCCTCTTTTCCTTGTGTCATCCCTATGATTCAGATATTGGAACATTTAATGATGTCCTGGAGGTTTCTAAGCCTCTCCTCATTGTTTTGAATTCTTCTTTCTTCACTCTTTTCTGGTTGAATGTTTATTTCCTCCTTTTGGTCCACTCCATTGATCTGAGTTCCAGTTTCCTTCCCATCACTATTGATTTCCTGTACATTTTCCTTTATTTCACTTTTCACAACCTTCACTTCTTCCTCTGTTTTGTAACCATGTTCAACCAATTCTGTGAGCATTCCGATTACCAGTGATTTGAACTGTGCATCTGATAGGTAGGCTACCTCTTTGTTGCTTAGTTGTATTTTTTTCTGGAGCTTTGATCTGTTCTTTTATCTGGGCTATTTTTTTGTTTGTCTGTTTGTTTTGTCTCAGCATGCCTGTTACGTAGTAAGTGGCGGAGCCTTAGGTGTTCACCAGGGCAGGGCAATCCACATTGCTGCATTGTGGTGCTATATGTGGGAGAGGCATCTGAGAAGGAATGGTGCCACTCGCTCCACTCTCTGCTGGCTTGAAGTCACTTCCCCCGCTACCCACAAGCAAATTGGGCCCTTCTGGTGCTGATTCCTGGGTGGATAGGTTTGTGTACATTCTAGGACCTTGTGGGTCTCTTCAATAATCTCTCCCATGAGGCTGGGAGTTTCT
Source organism: Anoura caudifer (assembly GCA_004027475.1). Lineage (NCBI taxonomy): Eukaryota > Metazoa > Chordata > Mammalia > Chiroptera > Phyllostomidae > Anoura > Anoura caudifer. Next base: position 129,969 of record PVKU01002502.1, on the reverse strand, counting down.
CCCACTGCTGCCTCAACCCCCACAGGTGTTGTCAGTCAGAGGTTTTGAGGCTTTATTTCCCCCTACCAGAACCCTGGGTTATATGGTCTGTCTCACTCCCCAGTTGTTCCTCCTGGTTTATCTGCATGCAAATGTGGGACTGCCTGCTCTGCCACCCGTCGTCTTGCCTGCCCAGGTCCTGCAGCCACTGCCTTGCCACAGTCCTCTCTGTCTGGCTGCTGTTTCTGCCCCTCCAACTGGTCTAGATGAATATGTCCTCTTTAACTCATTGGTTGTCAGACTTCCATACAGTTCAATTTTCTGTTAGTTCTATTTTTTTAATTTGTTGTCTTTCTTTTGCTTGTGTGAGAAGGCACAGTGTGTCTACCTATGCCTCCATTTTGGCCAGAAGTCCAAGGATCTCAAAATAATTAGTATTTCTCTATTTGAGTAGAAGCTAAGGTAGAATTCTAGCCTACAGAAATATTAACACTGCTTTTTTATGTATAAATATGAGCTAGTATGTATGTGTTTGACTAGCTCATACATATTTCTCACATTTGACATTTTTCATATGCATACAGCTTTAATTTTCTTGAAAAGTGATGTTTTTACCACCCATGTCAAAAACTATTAGTAAGAATCTAGAAGTTGATGATTGTTTTATTATAGGATCTTTTTTGAGAATCCAAAATAAGTAAGGTAAGTGTATAAAGTGTAAGTTATAAGAAATTATACATATGTATGATGTTTAATATTATAGAAAAACATAAAGAATGGTAGTTGTATGGAAATGATTGATACAGATCTGAAGACATATCCATTCATCCCACTCAGTAGTATGCAGTAGATAGCTATAGTTAACAATGCTGAGTGTGAGGTAACATACTCAATGTGTAAAGCACATATATAACTTCAGCTGCCCATTATAACAAGACTTCAAATTTAGGATGATACCCTATTAAATATACAGATTAATATGTTCCACTAACTGTGGATTAATTGTAACCATCACTAACTGAGGCATTCAATAATATGAAGCCTTCTATTAAGTGTCCCCAAGGGAGACTTGTCAGCATCATAAATAATTATAAAACTCTAGTAGTTGTATAGGTATAAAATGATAGAAAAGTTTCAGATAAACTTATGTTAAGATTGGTGGAGGTAAAGATTTTTTTCCCTTTAGCTGAGGTTACGTTATTCATTATGTATGCGGAAAGCAGTTTAAGAAGGATGAGGAATGAATTTATGAAAGAAGTAACCTTCTTGCTGCCAGATTATTCTACCTACTCATTTTTCTAACTGAGCTCAGAAGGGGATGGAAATACCTACCAAGAAGTGATGAAAGGCTGTTTACTCCCCAGAGATATGTGCAGACATCATGTGGCATGTGACAATTACAAGTTTAAGCAATGATGAAATTCACTTTTCCTTAGCATTATCATTTTTTCACAGACTTCTCCTTGTAAATGAACCTCTTTATTTCTTTGATAAGAGAGCTTAGCTCTGAAAAAAAATGGATATACCATGCCTCCATGAGTTAGGAAAGGAATACGCCATTTACCATTAATTTTCTAGAAAATACAACTGTATTAGGGTTCTCCAGAAAAACAGAACAAATAGGATAGATAGATAGATAGATAGATAGATAGATAGATAGATAGATAATATATAGATGGAAGAAAGGAAGGAAGAAAGAAAGAAAGACCAGATAGATTTATTATAAGGAATTGGATCATGCACTATAGAGGCTAAAAAGTCCCAAGATCTGCAGTAGGCAAGTTGGAGGCCTGGAGACCCAGGAAAGTTGATGGTATAATTCCAACTTTTTGTACTGGTACCCAGGAGAGCCAATGGTACCAGCCTGAAAGTCAGCAGGCTTGGTGATCAAGATGCTCAAATAACTCATAGAGCATGGCAACAACATAAAGGAAGTCATGAAGTCATGAATTTTACAGTAAGTGAAATAAATTAAAATCTACAGGGAACCAACAGTGAAGGGAAGTAAGCCAGGATTCAAGTCAATGATTTGGAACATAAGAGAAATAAGCATTCAACCAGAACAGCAAAAAGAAATATTTTTTAAGGGGGAATAGTATAAGAAGCCTCTGGGAATTCTCCAAAAGTACCAACCTCCAACTCATAGGAGGGCCAGAAGGAGAAGAGGGAAAGGAAGAAATTGAAAACTAACTTGAAAAATAATGAAAGAAAATGTATATAATTTGATGAAGGAAATAGACATACAAGTCCAGAAAGCACAGAGAGTTCCAAACAAGTTGGACCCAAAGAGGACCACACCAAGACACATCATAGTCACAGTACCTGAGATTAAAGATAAGGAAAGAATCTTAAAAGCAGCAAGAGAAAAGAGAGTGAGCCAAAAAGGAGTTCCCATAAGACTATTAGCTGATTTCTCAAAAGAAACTTCGCAGGCAAGAAGGGACCTGCAAGAAGTATCAAAGTGATGAAAAGCTAGGACCTACAACCTAGATTACTCTATCCAGCAAAGCTGCCATTTAAAATGGAAGGGCAGATAAAGTGCTTCCCAGACAAGGTAAAGCTAAAAGTAAACCATTGGTTAATCAGCATCAAGCCATTATTATGTGAAATATTAAAGAAACTTACTTAAGAACAAGAAGATCAAAACTATGAACTTTAAAGATTATATTTATCTGTTTTTAGAGAGGGGAAGGAGGGAGAAAGAGAGGGAGAGAAACATCAGTGTGTGATTGCCTCTTGAGTACCTCTTACCTGGGACCTGGCCCACACTCCAGGCATGTGCCCTGACTGGGAATCAAATCAACACCCCTTTGGTTCACGGTCCAGTGTTCAATCTACAGAGCCACACCAGCCAGAGCCAAAACTATGAACTTTAAAATGGCAACAAATTCACCACTATCAACACTGAATAAACACACACACACACACACACACACACACACACACACACACAAAACAAGCCCTAAGGAAACAACCAGAACAGGAACAGAATCATAGATATGGGGATCATTTGGATGGTTATCATCTGGGAGGAGAAAGGAGGGGAATGGGAGAGAGGTACAGGGATACATAAACTAATTGGTAGGTACAAAATAGATAGAGGGATACTAAGAATGGTATAGGAAATGGAGAGGCCAAAGAAATTATATGCATGACATGTGGACATGAATTAAGCGGGGGGTGAGGGCAGGTATTTCTGGAGGGAAGGGGTTACCAGGCAGTGAGGGCAAAGAGGGAAAATTTGGAACAACTCTAATAGCATAATCAATAAAATATGCTTTAAAAAATAAAGAAGAGTCAGTATTTCAGTTTGAATCAAGAGGCAGAAAAGACTGATGACCCAGCTCAAGGCAGTCAGGCAGGAGGAGTTCCTTTGTGGTCAATGGAGGGTCAGAATTTTTTTCTATTCAGGGTTTCAACCAATTAGATGAGAGCAACCCACATTGGAGGGAAATCTGCTTTACTCAGTCACTGATTCAGAGGTTAATCTCATCTAAAAACACACTCACAGATACACTTAGAATAACGTTTGGCCAAGTATCTGATCATCCCTTGCTCAAGTCAAGTTGACACATGAAATTAATCATTACAACAATATTCCATTAGTGACCAGCACAACTTGTGAGGGATCTCATTGTACCTATTTTCTTCACTGTATTTTAGAAGCTCTATTGCACTGTAGACATTAATTTTAATGGAAAATCAGAAGCCAGAGCAGACATAAAAAGTACCACCCATCCTGACCACTGGACTTTGAAAAGGAGATACTTTGTCCTATTACATTCACTGTGCTTAACATCCTATATGCTGCCTAGAGATTGGTGGCTGATTTCCAGGAATTCATATAACATGAAGTATGAATCATTATATACATAAGATTGTTTATCTGAGTATTCTAATTTTCAATGACAGAATCTTGACACTATTGTTCAGTTAAGATCTACTCAAGCTGAAAATACACATATACCAAAGCAATACCTAGCAGTGTATATTTTTTTAACTTGGAAATTTTATGATGCTTGAAAGATTAGTTAAGAATAAAAGAACTCATCATAGAATGAGAAGTATGCCAATATTTATGTGGTTGGGAGGGTCTGCCATAAACGTCCACTTAAAAAAACGGTATAAATCTGGGTATGGCTAAGTGGTTTCTCCTCTGGTTCTGAGATCTGCTGAGTCTTTGAAATGTTCTGCACCACCCTTGTGCCTCTCCAGTCCACACTGAAAGGCCACGAAATCTCAGTCTCAACCTACCAGCATTCACTTTATGAGCCAATATTTTTCAATGGTATTATTATGGGTGTGTGTGTGCTCCTCCAATAAACTCTACAACATGTTTTATTTCAACACATTAAGAATAACTTTGTCTCCTTGCATGTATCTGCATGGTCCAGTTTGGCCTATTAAAGGAAGGAGGTGTTCAATTTGTCTTAAAGGAAAAAATACATTCTTGACAAGAGCCTAAACTGAAATAGATTATAGTCCATGTAACAAAACTACCAAGCATGTATTTATAACTTATTCCTACTGAAACACAGCAGCTTAGGCAGCACTGTGCTGTGGCTGACTATACAGAGCTAGAGCCTGCATTCAAACCCCGACTCTGCCACCTACTTATTTTGTGGCCTTGGGCAAGTTAGTTAATCTCTCTAGGTTGCAGTTTCCACTTTGTACAATGCAAATATTAATAATACTGTAATTGAGCGAGTTAATATTTGTAAAACACTTTGAATAATGCTGGCACATAGTGTCCAAGGCTCGAAGATCAAATCTTTTTAAATATTGTTACGTCCATCATTTGGACTGCTTACATTCATGTTCTCAGAAAGCGTATGGCACAGATGCAGTTAAGTGTTGAAAAGCTTCTGTGTTTTCAGGTCACACTATTCATATTGGGAGCCTGCATGTTGGGGGAGGGGTGAGAACATTCTAAACCTTTCTGAATACTCAGGGAAAAAACTCAATTGATCATTAATAATGATGCCACTAACAAGTAAGATAACTCATTTCAAATGTGTTGGTTACCTGGCATAATGGAAAGGAAACAAAAAGGGTTTTGAGTCATACTTGGCTTATGGTTTAGCTCTTCCACTATTGTCAGATGTGTTACCTTACCTTTGTGAGCTACAGTATCTCTCATCTTTAAAGCACAGGATTAAAATGTTTAAGAATAAGGTGAATTAGCACATGTGGAAATAATTAGCACAGTGCCTCATTCATTCTTTGTATATTTTACATAATTTTATGTAAATTAATACCTAGTCATATTCAAATCACAGAAGAAAAATACATCCTCCTTCCTCAACATACATTTCTACAGACTTATTTAAAGTAAATGAATCTTTATTCACAGTTTTTGTTGGGTTAGAGGACACTATTACCTCAGGTTAGTCACATTGATGGCCCAGAGTAAAGTAAAAGAAATTGGAGATAAGACTTTGTTCTTGCATTAAGAATACAACTGTATAGTAAAGGTAAGGTCTGATGAGAGCAGAAACCAGTTCTCATCATGTGAAGGCAGAAACCTTTCCCTTTGATATTTCTCCCATTAAGTAGACAGGTCTGCCATCACGGGTGCAAATACATTCTAGCTATGGCAAAATCTGCATTGAAAAGAACCCTGACAAGAATCTAAAATCTTAAAGCCAAAGAGACTTCAGGGATTACATCAGCACATTCTCTACTCAGAACCAAACATACTTACAGCATTTATTGTCTGTAAGACTTATGTGCCATTTATTTTATAATAAACCATTTCCCTCTATGATAGCAAAAGCCTAGAGTAGACCATGCTTCTTTTCCCTGAGTGTCAGGTGCTCAGAGTCAATTCTTTTGGCAATGCCAGCAACTACTTAACTCTTCGAAGGTATCTGTTTGTTTCTCCAACTTGCATTTGTTCTGATTTCCTATTTCTACTGTATTCATTTTACAATATATATTATTGCTTAAGTTCCTCAAATCCTTTTTGATGAGTTAATTTTAAGTAAGAGGTCATAAACAATAGCAGAGTCTCTCCTATTTTGATCCCTGACATACTATTTAGTTTTACTCTTTATCTCTTCACATTTGTCAATTTGGGGCTGTGCTAGAAGTCCTGAATCTCTTGCACTCTGTTGTATTTCCTTCAACGTCTACTGCTGGGCCCAGAGTATGTGTCTGTTCTTTTCTGTTATTGCAACATGAATGTCAAAACTAATAATGCAGTAATTTTAAATATGTAACAAACCTAATGCTAAGATTGAAAAGGCCATCTCATTAATACACTTAGTCTGCAACAGCAGTCACCTCTGCTGCCAAAAAGTGTATGCATTTACCAAAGATGCACAAAGAATAATCATTCTAATCACCAAAAGTCAGAGTTTGAGAGCAAACCCAAGTCACTGAAGAGTACCACCCACTTTCTTTTCTCTTGCCCCTGACTAGAGCAAAAAAGCATCTGAAAACATGGAGATTTCTTATGAGTGCATTTCATGTATTTTTACACTTAAAATTTTGGAGAAAATTAGACACATGAACTTTGGTTGAAAAGTACAGCTCTCTAGGGGCCTAATCGTAATATAATAACAACATATTATAATATAATACATTAATAAAATATAAGTTAAAATATATAATTTTATAACATGTATAATGTAAAAATATTTGTATCAAGTACTTTTCTAAGAAATTTAAATTATTTTTACTCATTTAATTTTTGCAACACTGTGATGTGGAATTATTATAATCACCATTTGTAGATGTGAAAACTCAGACAAAAAGAGGTTAAGTGACTTGCCAAAGATTCCACAGCGAATAAGCACAAGAATCAGATTTGTAAACAGGTACTCAGTCTTCAGAATTATGCTCTTAACTATCTAGTATACCTCTTTTGTACCTCCTCTGTCAATACTACGTTAGTAGTAATGTAGGATAACAGAATATCAACAAAACCTGCAGAGATCATTAGCTCTGAACGCATTGTGGTTCCCACTCTCTTAGTCACAGAATGAATCCCATTAGGCTCACAATTGATGAATTTAGCCAAGACCCATAATTTCATTAATATGATCATGAGTTAACTTCCATTAGTGTAGCATGACCACTATTTAAAAAATCAAATAAAAGAATAGAAAATATCAGAAGGCATTATATATAGAGGTAAATTGTGTGTGTATGTATGTGTGTGTTTGTGTGTGTACTGGATTGAGAAATGATTTACTAACTGAAGATTGAGGTTAAAAGTAAAACCAAAAAAAAATTAGATTTTTGTTCAGGGGTCCAAGGAATTCTCCTTCTAAGAAAAATTAATTCTATTGCCTACCTATGGAACATTATCAATAATAGTTGGCACTAGGTCATCAACACATTTTAAACAGGAAAATTGGAGTTTCATCAGAACCAGATAGATTATACTCAGAACTGTAGCTGCCACTTAACCTGACTATGAGAAGATAATAATGTAGGATTCTTGAAAATTAACCCTTGGAAAATTCCAGCTGGATTAATGCCATTGGCTATTTAATCAACCATCTCATTCTCTACTGAAACAACTGAAAGGTCATTCATACTCATTAAAACACTTGACACTGAAAAAAGCAACTAAAAGTACCAAGGTTTCAGCTAGATCCACTCTTTTATTTAATATCCCTTTTCGGCCTGCCTCATGCATTAGCCTGACACTTTCCTTTGTTCTCAGGGGCACATATCTAGCTTCCTCCCCCGTATCTCTTGCATGGCAAGAATGGCACAGACTCTAAACATCATTCTTCCCCTACAGATGTCAGAAATGCATGAGAATGCAATATGTGCTGGGCTGTGGGTGGCATAGAAGGAAAGATCCAACACAGTCCATAGGCAATATCAGTTTCTTTGAGCCAATTATGCATGGCCTCAATACTCCTCAAAGAGCCGTAAGTATAAGAGATGCCTCTGTAGTTCATCCAGGCTGCCAGCCATGTTTTCCTGCACACCCAGTGTGCTCAGAGCTCCTCGTGGGGTAGCGTGGGAGTGGTGCCCTTCCCATTCCAGGAACTTGTGATGCAGTGGAGAGACAAGGCAAACAGTTGTGATAAAAGATATCACTTCATACTAAAAGAAAAGGAGAATGATTTTTCAAAAATTTTCTAAATGCAAATTTCATTTTATCCCAAAGTTACAAGAATAAGTGCTATATTCTTATAAAACATTTGATTATATACATTTCATTGAACTTTTTTGAGATTTCTGGATTTTGAATAAAATATTTTTATTTATTTTGTGTTTCAGTCCTTCTCACTAAAGATGGCAAATGTTGATTTACGCACACAAAAAAATTATAATAAGTTTAATTTACATTTCCCCTGGAAGAAAAGAGCATGGATAATAGTGGAAACTAAGCAGCAGCTTCTCTAGATAAGACGCATATATTTCCTTCTGTGCCTGCTGAGCTTTAAAGATGAAAATGAAAGAATTATTTTACTTTTCCCTGATCCTTTTAACCGTAGCCTCTACTGCAATTTTCTTCTTCAACCATTAAGAAACACTATGGAAATGGAGAGAAATAAAGTCATGTGTATTTACGTTCACTTTAAAGATGGGTGATGGGAAAAAAACACCATCACTCAAAGTTATTATATCTGAAATGTTATTAATGCTTTTGCATAGATTTCCATTCCAGAAGAATCTCGTGTAGTGGGTGATACAGACTATAGCCTAAGATAAGAGATGTGCCCAGACCAGGTTTTCTGGGCATTTCTTGAGAACATAATACTGATACGCAGGTTTTGTGATTCTAAATTTAATAACCATTACAGGAGTAATAGAAGAACTTAGGATTTAATGTACAATTATATGTACCCTATTATTCAACAAGAAACAGTTTTCACTGATCTTCAGAGCTGCAAAGTGTTTGAATCTGCAAAGAAATGCAGTAAGAAGAGTTGATACTAAAATCTGACTCTGTATTTCTGATTTTTTTTTCTACAGTTAGCACTCCACAGCCAGGTACCTCAACTTCTGAAACTAGTATATCTCCCTTAGTATCAACAACAATTCCAGAAAACACCTCAACATCTCAAGGTATGACTTCTGTGTGCATGACTAGAAACTCACTTTGTTTAACTCCTTCTCACCAAGAAAACCCTATCTTTAAAAAAAAAAAAAAAAACAAGCTCTATTACCTTATAATTGATATTCAAAAGTGCACATCCACAAAAGGGGGGACACAAGGACATTGTTGGAAGTGGCATACCCTATTGCTTCACTATGGTGGTGGTGTCATGGCTGTATGTCCCAACTCATCAAATTGTATACATTAACTCCCTACCAGTCTTGATTTGCAAAACAGAGTTCTTTCAGAATGTACTTATTTGAAGTATCCTACTTAATAGATCGCAGAGGCTTACTTCAATGAGGGGTTAATAGGGGAAGGAGGGGAGGATTGTGAGGATTGGCACACATTACCTGAAAGTAATTTATTTATTTTCTGTCTTAAAATAATAGGCACTCAGAGTGCAAAAAATGCAAGTCCTTCTTCGACCAACCCGTCTCGTTCCAGTGAGTAACATTCGTTACAATAGATATGTGGGATATTTCAATGTTACCAATAAGGGAAGGGATTGGATTATAGATAGACTTTTATCAGCTTTCCTAAACCTGCAATTCCATTATAATCCTATCTAACTGCCACTTTGAGAATTTCTTGCTTGTGAGTCTGGTTTTAATGAGCATACCTTTGAGATTATTTTCTTACCTTAGTGCTAAGCAATTACCCCCAAATTTCAAGGTAAATTGATAAGACTAATCCCAAATAAGCCAAAGTGCACAGAAATCTCCATAAATATGAATTGCTCACCTATACAAAACTTTGCCTTTATGTTAAAAATAGCTTTTTAATAAATGTTCCATTTTAGCAAGAACAGATGTATGTCATATAACATACAAGGTGGGGCAAAGCCAGTTTACAGTTGCTCATATGGACAAGAGTACAACAGTTGATAAATAATAATACAAGAATAAACTGTGTTTCACGTGCCCACAACTGTAAACCCGCTTTTTCCCCACACTGTATGTGTGTATGCTTGGACTAAATGGAGGATATTCATTAATTTCCCTGGAAATTTAGAGTAAGGTGAATCAATATGAAGCCAGAATTCTAAAAGATTATTTTAGGTTTGGGTAAAGCCATCCCATTCAATAGGGCAGCTTTACCTTTACTGACCTGCTGACTCACGTCTCCATCTGGGGAGCCATCACTCAAGGTCTCACGTGAACCCAGAAGAATTGACTTGAAACAAATATTTCATAACAATGGAAGTGTAAACCACCTACAAATGAATCGGATAACCATTTTCACTCCCTGATAAACACAATGAATACATAGGCAAGCAGATAAGAACACCTAACTAAATGCTAACAATAATTTCTACACCTCTAGTTATATCGCTAGGACAGGGTTCTCCTTTCATCACTATTGTTTTAACCTGAGAAACGACTGTTGAAAAGAAGGCAGATGCTTAAAAAAAGGTAAAACCCTCCTCTTAATAAAAGGAGGAAGCACCATAATCGCCCAGATATATACTTATAAATATATGCACATCTTTCTTGAACCATGTTGTTCATGTTTAGAAATATGCACTGTGATATATAGTTATATTCATTTATGTTATTTTATGCCTTTTCTAGTTCTAAGATATTATTATCAAAAGATATCTGTGAGTATTTTAGAAAGCCAGCTTTATAACTAAAGCAGACCCAGTGTAGGCTATGTATGTTCATTTTTCCAATAACTTCACTATAAAGTAATAATATAAAGTAGTAAAGAATATAATGTGTGAATGTAGAGCTGACTCTAGGTCTAGAGAGCATCTTCTGCCTCTTATTTCCCATCTCCTCACTCCTCTGGTCTCCAGGGAAGTACTGAACTTCTCCTTAAGGTTTGAAATTTGATTTCAGAAAGGCTACAAGACTGACATCAAGTGGATGTGTCAGAAATGACAACTAAGGCAAAACCCATGAATCAGATAAATTTTCTTTGCTTGAAATACAGTATTTTAAATAGAATAATGTTTACAGAAGAAAGCATGTATGCTTTTGCTCAATTCGTAAACTATTTATTGTGAAATTCAATTCCACGCTAACTGACAATGTCTCCAATACTTTTTAGGTATTATTTTGCCGGTGGTTATTGCTTTGATCGTACTAACACTTTCAGTCTTTGCTCTGGTGGGCTTGTACCGAATATGCAGGAAGGCAGACCCAGGTGGGTAACGGTGTTTTGTTTCATTTTGTTTTCCTGAAAGAAGAATACACACACTATATCAAAACTTTAATTTAAACTCTTAAGGGGAGAGAGGAATTATAAAAAGAAATAAAATGCCACATTGCTTGATCACAGAAATAGTGGGAAGAGGACAGAGAAATCCATGAAACGCTGGTGAACATAAGGGGTAGGGATAATGACTAGTGGCAGATATTATCAGATGGGGACAGATACTTTTTAATGAAATAGCCCCAGCTTTGTGGGTGATTGGGGGAATGTGGTAGTAAAGAATGCATAAAATACATGCTTTTTGTAGTAAACACGCTTTCATTTTTTGTTTTTGTTTTTGCTTTCTGTGGAATAGAGGGCAAAGGGAAGTCTTACTAAGAATCTAGTTGAGGAGCCCATAATCTCAAGAAGAACATTCTGTGACTTAGTGCCTGCCCTGGAAGGCACAGCTTCCATCCAGCGAAAGTGTCTTCCATGGCAGTGTGTTCTGCTCGTCAAATTGGTTCCTCGGGACTGAACATTATTGCAAATTTTAGTGGGATTCTAGTTTGAAATTCTTTATGATCCTCCTTAACGTCTCTTCTCCTTTTCTTTAAAATGGCACTGCTCTGTTTTAAACATCCTCACTCTGTGTTTTCTTGTTATTTCATCTTCTCTCTGCCTCTTCAATACTTCTAGTTCCTATAATGGCACTATATTTTTTTATTTTCTTTACAGAAATGTTTTATTTTAATACAGATTTAGATTAACTGAAACACTGCAAAGATAGTTACAAAGAATTCCTGTATACCCTATAGCTGTTATTCTTATTAATAATGTGATATATTTATCACAACTAACTAAGTAAGATTGGTTGATACATTACTATTAACCAAGGTCCTTACTTTGTCAGATTTCTTCCAATCTTTATTTATTGTCCTTTTTCTGTTCTAGGAAGTGGAGGTTTTATTTACCGCTTCACCTGAATCACCCTTCAGTTCCCATCGCTCACAATCCCCTCTGTTACCTTGAGCATCAATCAGTCATTCTGCCCAGACCCCTGCCCTGCTTGTGTGATGCAGTGTTATGTATCCGTGCTCTTGTCCACGCTAGTCTTTCTCCTGCAATGTCCAGCCTGCCATTTAACTTTTATAGCATGCCCAATCTCCACTTTGTCCATTAGCATCTAGCTCAAACACCAGTTTAACCTATCGTTTTATAACATGCCATCTCTTTAAGCAGAATGGAGTGTTCTCACTTTAAATGCTATGGAATTTTATAGCATTCATCATGCTATAGTATAGTTACTTTTCTATGTGCCTGTTCCCCCTTAGTCTGTTCCAGGTGCTAGAACAAAAAATAGCATAGACTGGGTGGCTTAAACAACAAACTTTTATTTCTTACAGTTTTGGGGGCTGAGAGATCCAACTGAGGTGCCAGATTGGGTGTCTGATGAGGGTCCTCTTCCTGGTTTGTAGGTGGCTACCTTATCACAGTGTCTTCACATAGTGGAAGGAACAAGAGAGTTCTCCGCGGTCTTTTTTATAAAGGCACTCAGCCCGTGAGGACCAAGTCCTCATGACCTAATCAAGTAACAAAGGCCAACATCCTAATACCATTATATTGGGCATGGAGATTTAACATATGCATTTTAGGGGAACACAAGCATTCAGTCCATAACACTAGGCAGCCTCTCCAGCCACACACCACGTAGTATTCACCCTGCATTGTGTGTAATATATAGCAGAACCTACTGTACACTTGCTGAGTTGAATTTTTAAGTTATCAGTAAAATAGAACCTTGTCTTTCCTCACTTTGATTCTAAATATTTCATTAACAGAACTCTACCTAAGTCTCAAATACTATTAAAAAGCGAAGATCCATTTTTATAAGATATATAAGCTACATTATTCTTTGTTTACCCCATGGACAGTGTCCCCAAGATACTAGTGAATGCTGTTCTTGAGGCCAGTCCTTAACCATGCACTGCACAGCTGGCTTGGTGCAAGAGCACGACAATGTAGGGGAAGTTATGAGCAAAAAGAAAGAGAGAAAAAAACAGTAATGTTCATTTTAGCCCTTGGTGGAAAGTAATAAGAAAACAAATCAATGACTCTCCCTTGGGAAGTTAGTGAATAAACTTCTTAATAATGTCTAAAATATGTTTTCTTACTGAGTTTCCAGAGGGGAAATATCATTTTTATGAATCAATTTAATTTTTCTAAGTTTCTAAACCACCGTTATTATCTTTTTTGGGAAATCAACCATTCAAGTTGAAGTTTATGGAGTGCATAGGAGAAGTAAAAACTTAATGTGCCAGACCATTTGTAAAAATACCCTTTATTGAAAACTGCTTTGCAGAGGAAGATTTGCAAATAAGTTATCTGAAAAGTTGACATTTGCTATTAAACAAGACTCTATGAATGAATTAATCATTCAGGGAGAAATGTATAAAATTTCTACCACTGTGAAAAATAAAATAAAATTTCTACCACTATGGAGAGTTATTCTGAAGACATACAATACTTTATAACCAAGTTTGGCATTGCACATTTAGCCAATTCTATTTGGTTATCATTAACTTTGCTTGCCAACAGAATTTGTAGCATTACCATTGAATTAGCACCATTAAACACCCACAGTAATCACTCTTCAATATGTTGGTAAGACTTCATTAAGTTCAGAAGATTAGTGAACCTACTCTGCTCACTGGAAGACAACATGAATCAGACTGAGTACGAAACTGAGCGTAGCTGGATAATATTGACTATAGTCTGAGCTTTAGCCCAAATAAGAACCACATATAGTCTGTTGGTATGCATCTATCTGGTAATAAACCCATATTATAACGTTCCAAGGAAAAAATCTTAAAACAGGCATACAAAAAATACAACTCATGTTGGAACAGAGTTATGAGCATCACAGGTAACATCCTATAGAGCACTTACAATAGGGATTTTAAAATGCTGTTAAGACCCTACTGATGGTGGGGAAGACAAGGTTCAATCTAAGTGGTGAACAGCATGTAGTAACATGAACTAAATCCTGGGGATTAAGGGTCATGGTGGTGTGTCTTAGCCAAGGTGAAGTAGAAGTACCCAAAATATTAGTGGAAATCAAGGTCTTCATAAAACAATGATGCTCAAAGGCAGGAGAATTATATCTAAACGGCTTTATATATCTAATGACAAGAGCTAGATTAAAAAAGGGAAGAGGAGAGAGGAAATGAGGAGCAATGGAATAAACCCACAACAAAATTGGGAACAAAACAAAGGAGACCTTAAGTGATTATATATTTTACCTGATAGCCCACAGTTAATGCAAGGTTTTACCACCATGGCTTCTGGAGGCCATGCTCTTCTGCAGAACGAATCACCTTAGTTCTCACTCTAAGCCCAGGGTGGTTTCTGCCAGACTCTGTGGAGCTACCTAGCAAACCCTACAAAAGATTAGTTGCCCTTAGTTGCCTGTGACATTTTGCAGGGCACTTCTGAGAGACTGAATCAGTATGATTTAAATGCAATTAGAAGCAATATTGACATCATAGTTCACCACAAATACAGTGATTTGTGTCCCCAGAAAGAGCAATGTATAAAGAAATGTCAGAAATTCAATTCTCTGATATAAAAAGGTAATTCAGTTCTTTGAGGAGAATGTTTTCCAGAGGTATGGAAATAAAGAGAGACAGTGTCTGGTGTTTGTGGAATGTGTGATAACATCACCATGTGAAACTACAGGTTGAACATCAGCACAGAACTAAGTTCGGTGGCACTGGCCTGGTATTAGCCACACTCCTGAGGAATGAGTGGTAACCGTATGAGTATCTGAGGAGCTGATCAATAAGGCAGGGAGTGGAGAGAATAAAAAAGGTAAAAACTGGCTTGAGAAATATCTCTGCATAGAAAATGGCAGGGTCTAGGTTTGTTTTTGCTTTTGTTTTTTATAGCCAAGCTTCTCCCAACTCTAGTAACAATTCTCTCCTCTCCTTAGGCACACCAGACAATGGAAATGACCAGTAAGTAAGGCTATATATCACTTTTTTTCCGCCTGAAAGCTCTGACAGTATCATTTACATAGGAAAAATATTGATCTTCTACTTATACTTTTTGTTTTTTTTAAAGAATTTGTGTAGAAAGTACTGTAAATGGAGTTCGACTATTTGTCAGAGCTCTCTCTTTTCAACGGGGAAATTCCAACAACTAAAAGAGGATTGTTCTTAAGCTTGAACAAAGTATTAAAATGGAAAATAAAAAAATAAAATGTAAAAACAGAGGAATGAATATAACTACAAGGATAAATACCATAGAAAACATACCTAGAATTTTAAAATAGTTTTCCCAGTGAATTTTTCAGTGCATTACTTACAACTAGGGGAAAACATGGCTGCCCCTTGAGATAGTTCTGAGTGGCTTTATTGATGGTAGAGTGTGTTCTGCATTGACTTTTTTAAAACAAATGAAACAGTTGTTACCAGTCCAGCCAGCTGGTGCAATGAAGGTGCTATGCAGAGACAAACTGTCAAAAAACAATTCTGTGGCTTGTAACGTCAAAAACCATTTCTGTGGTTTCCTTTGCTGACTTGAATTTGTAACCTGCCTTTATGTAGGTGTTTTTGTATGTTTATCAGGCTATGAACTTTTGAAATAAAATTTGTAGATCGCCTACCCTTCTTATTTAGGAATAAAGGCTTTTGAGATGTCCAGGGAAAGGAGCAGCAGTTTGAGACTGTTTAGAATCTGAGAGAAGAGAGGTGGGAACACAGTTAAAATAGTTCAGACCCTATACTGCAGAATCCAGGACCACATCAGAAGGGATACCCCTAGAACTCAGTGGTAGCCCCGAAAGTTTGGAAGCATTTCTATATCTTCCCTTTCATAACTCAGGACTGGAGACATGTACCATATAGACCTTGTGACAAGTGTTTCACATGATCCATCTTGATGTTCAATTTATCAGATGATCATGCTCTATCAGAGTGATGGCAACTTACTGGCTTGATTCCAGAAGTAGAAAATGCTATAAAAGTTTGTGAATTTATAAGTGAAGCACAGGTTTTGCCATAGAAACACATAAAATATATATGCTTGTGCATCTTCTTCATTCTGTATACATCATGTTTACTTTCTATCACAGACATGTGATGCTAATTACTGTGGCGCTAATTTAATGTTTTCTGTTCCAAACAGACCTCAGTCCGATAAAGAGAGTGTGAAGCTTCTCACTGTTAAGACAATTTCTCATGAGTCTGGTAAGCTCCCAAATTGTTGACTAGATGAAAAATGTTTATTTCAAAATCTAACTTGGATTTTATTTGTGTTAAAACATAACTGAAAAGTATAACTTCTTTCAAAATAGTCAATTAGTAATTCCCACTAAATACCAAATTTTCCTATAAAGAAAAGATAATCCCCCAAAATGTAATTTTTGGTAAAATTATTGCATTATCTTGCTTATGGAAGTTGCTTTTTAAATGTGTGTATGTGTTCTAAAGAAGGGGTAGTAACTAGGGGCATTTTCCATTCCTTAGTAGGGATAAAAAGAACATTACATGTGCTACAGGGTTTTTATTATCACTGTTATTTTGTTTCATTTTTGGTAATGGCTGTGTGTGGTCCACAGGAACCAGGATTTGTCACTTAAAATGTAAATCATGTTTTGTATAATCTCATATGATTTTAATTGAGTTTCCCCATGAGGACAAAACACAGTTTCCTGCTGATAAAATTTGCATTTCATTTTCCATTTTCTTAGGTTTCAATTTTGCTTGATTTGAAATGTAAAGGTTTTTTTCAAAATATAAATATGATTTCTATGAGTTATATTGTATCAACAGCAATAATGAGATTCTACATAACTTTTAAAATTAAAAAGAACAGATTATTTTCTTGCTTTGAGTAGACACATATTTAAAACATCAGTATTACAAAACAGATAAATAAGAAGTAATTATTAATTTTACCAAAAAATCCATGTGGCTCTAATTTAAATACCAAGTTACATTAACACATTTATAATATTCACTTCTCCCAATTTTATTGATGCAAAATAGTCTGAAAACACAGGTGTTATATAAAGTGTGAATTATAGAATGACAAATAACATTATAAATATGTAGCATTTTTTTAAAGATTTTATTTATTTTTAGAGGGGAATGGAGGGAGAGATGGAGAGAAACATCAACGTGTGGTGTGCCTTTTGCGCAGCCCCTACTGAGGACCTGGCCCACAACCCAGGCATGTGCCCTGACTGGGAATTGAACCAGCGACCCTTTGGTTCTCAGGCCAGCACTCACAATCCACTGAGCCATACCAGCCAGGGCAGCAATTTTTTTTTTTTTTTTTTGTAAAACAAAAAGTTATATTTTCTCACTTCAAGAGCAAGATATGAAAGGCTGCATTAAATTTCAGTTAGGGAATTCTAACTAGAACAAACTACAAGCTGTGCAAAGGGGAGGAAAGTGGGGGACATCTGTAACTGTCAAAATAAGAGAGAGACAACAGAAGATGTGAAAAATGCGAGCACCCAAAACCCGCAGACATGCCCAAACCCCTCACATGAGCCACTGTCTTAAGAGAGACCATCTTCATTCATGTATTTCTTCCACTCTTTACTGTACGTGTTTCCTTTATTCCTACACTGTTCTCTCAGAGGTAACTATCAGAATGGGCAGAGGAGTAAACTTCATTCATAGGATCACTGGAAACTACTCACAAGGTTTCCCTGGCTATTCACCTGGGGCCACTAAGGAGCCAGGCCTATTCTACCAGGTCAGGGAAAAGCAGCCTAAATGTGAATTAGTCCTGAGTAAGTTCATGCAGAATCCTGAGTGTGACTATCCCACTTGTCAAGAAGAGTTCTCAGAACCTGACCGTGACTTGCAAACAGGCATCATAACAATTTCATGCGCTTTCCCTTACTCCTGTGGGAATTTAACCTAACTTTGCAGCCTCGGGGCTCTTCAGGCTGGGGTTGGTGTGCTAACCTGCGCTTGGATGAAGCCTCCCTGTAGGAGCCCCTGACCCTCCTTGAGAAGAAGGGGCTGGGATCAGGACCACCTAACTTTTCTACCAGGGAAAAGACAACTGACACCTGAATTGAGGCTTCTACGGGAGAAAACTCTAAAGAACCTTCTGTTACTTGATTACAAATGTAACATCTGACTGTTCTTCAAGGCCCAAGGAGAATGCTGCACACACTGGTACCTCCCACCCAAAGAGCAGCTACATCGATAAGTGGAACGGACCATGGCTGTACCGTCAAGACCCTTGGCTCTCCAAGCTCCCTTTTCTTCATAGGGAATAATCTAATTTTCTTCATTTATCATGGAAATAATGAGATCTGTTCTCTGGTACTTCTATTTCTGCCAATCCCCACTTAGAACTCACACCTCATTTAAAAAAATAACCTCTTAATGGTCAACCCAGCTGATTACCATGGGAAATGTTTAGTCAGAGGACAAGACTGAATTGGTGATTCGGAGTCAGTTTCCACAGTCTAGAGTTAATCATCTAAAACGTAATGATCTCCAAACGTAATGCTCTTCATGCTACCACAGTTTCATTGAAATCTGGTCCCTGAAACACTCACAAATCTCTTTCCACTGCCTTTCAAACTTATTCAAACATGCTTTCTTGATAAACTAATGTTCACTACACTCAACAGAAGTTATATTATAATTATCTTTACTTAATATCTTTTGCCCAATAGTGACATCTTTCCTAAAATATAACTAAAATAAAATCTGAAATGATTAGGTTTGATCTAAGTTCACAGATTTAGCCCAATTTTCCCCTAACTCTTGTACAGATTTTTTTTAGAAATTTTAAAAATACAGAAAATAATTTGATAGAACAAATACCTGACTACCCATCATCACTCAGAATGGATAAACGATACATTTTACATTATGTTCTTCTGAGAAACACAGTGGGCACTACCATGCCTAAGTGGCAACAAAACGGAACTTGAGCTTCTGTGAACTCTTGTTCACTGGACTGGTCAGTGTTTCAGTTTGCAAACTCTACTCTTATATCTGAAAATAAACTGTGTCATTTTAGAGGCCAGGAAATCATGTTTCCAAGGAAACAGCCTTGCAGCCACCCACCTTCAAAGGAAATGCCGGTGGGTGCTAAATTGTCTAGGTTTCTAGAAGCCTCCGTGAACCACGGTGATCGCTGATAAGACAGTTCCTTGCCTTCAAGCCTCCTCAGGTTGGCTATGGTGTTCATCTTTCCAAACCCCTGCTTCTTTTAAGTATGTTCTCTCTCCAGCAGGGCTCTTCTGCTGAAAATATTAGCCCATACATGTTCAAAATTTGATTACATAAATTAGGAGGTTCTTTTAAGTAAAAGAGAAAGCCCACTAGAGTATAATAAGAGCATGCTTTAGAAAAAAAAAGGAACACCAAACATGAGATACCACACAGCTTCAGTAGGAAATCAGGCCAAGTCAACCTGCCATGACAGACTGCAGGATATGCACATGAGACGATGCGTGCTAAGTGTGATTTCCACTGACATCATATCTGAGAATGTTAAAACACCTTATCTCATTTGTAATATTAAAGGTGATTAGAATTATGAAGAAAACTGATTAAATTAGTTAAAGATGACATGACCCCACAGAAGAAAGAAAACAGCATCTTTGAATTTAGTTTCAAAACATTACTTGATTTTGAGACATTTGGAAGAAGAAAAAGCAGATCTGAATTCATTATAATATTGCTTTGCTTAGAAAACTCTGGTAAGTGTGTTATTAGCTCAGATTGACTTCAAACACTTTAGCATGTCTGCCAGGCCAGCCATGGTGTACCAGACTCCCCTGGCTCCGTTTTGAACCACTTAACAGAGCACATTCCCCAAATGTCATTCATCCCCTGTTCCTGTCTTTCTCAATGTACTCAAGGTCTTCTGAAGGAGAAGATGGTGTCTTGGTCTCCCTCCCCTCCCCTCCTAAATTATGGTAATTACCCATTATCATTGTATTATTAGCAGGCACATTTGTATTTGCTTATTTTACAAGTAAAAGTTTATCAACAACAAGAAATGAGCAAAAGTGTAAAGATCAACAAAAAGATTAACAGATTTATAAAGCCATCCATGGATTTAGCTCTGTCTTCCCAGTCCTTCAGTATTTGTCTCACTCTCTGCATGCATTTTCACTAAATCGTCCTTAGCTCCCCAGGCTCTGCACGGGCTTTCTTTCCTCTTACTGTTACTCTGGCAAATCAACATTCATTACCATGTTGGAATATCTCTTTATGGCTTAAACTCCCACTTTAATATTTGACCACATTATACATAATGGAAGATAGAAAATACAAAGTAGGACAAAATTAAAAATTTTCAAGATACACAACCTTGTTGCAATCACTGTTGAAGTTTGGAGTATTTTCTTCCATTTGTCTTTTCTAGGTACATGTGTTCCATTTGCTTTTACCATTGATATCATTATCATCATTGTTATTGGAATCAGATTGCTGCTGAATCTTTTTCACATTCTTTATTCCCAGTTAGAGAGGCCTTGAAGGGAGAGAGTAAGAATTGTAATAATTTTCATATAATTTGTTTCACATGACTTCTGGAAGACAGTAGGTGTTCAATAAATGTTTATTTTGTTTACTTGTCATTCTTATACTTCAAATCCACAGCTTCCAGGAGGGGCTATGCCTTCAGTAGGCAAAGAGCTGCTCTGGGCTTGGAGCCGTAAGGACCATCGCTCTGGGCCTGGCGTTTCTCAGAATGTGGGACCCAAGGAAAGTTCCCAGAGCAAACCCAGTTTGTTCTCCTCATAGGTCTCTGGCACTATTTATTACCTCTATGATCATGCAGGCAACAGGTGACATCAATGACATCCTCAGAAGACAGATTTCCTATATGATAGATAAAACCTAGAGCAAAATGATGACATTTATTCTCAAAGCTGGAGATTTTAATCCATGTTGTTTTTATATAGTGTCACTGGCGTTGAAACTTGAATCTACCTGAAAGACACAGGTTATGAGAATGTGTTGATCATGAATCTGGAGGTGTGTCTCTAAACTTCCCAGGTTAATAGTTGTCTTTGTACGGCGCAGTGGAATAACACTGTTATGTGAGTGATGTCCCCTGTGTCATTCTGTATGTCACCAAAGTGCTCATGTGGACCTATAAATTCATTTTCACAAAACTCTCACTGCATTAAACAGAGGATCCCAGAACGCCTTCTTGATAAAATGACACTTTAAATATATGACATAGTTTTACTTAGGCAGGGCCAGCTAATAGAACAAGCAAAAATCAATAACTCATTCCCTAGGGTGCCTCTCTTGTTACCACATCCCACTCACACCCCTCCCTACTCCCAGTAATTAGTTAGCATTGCTCCTTTAGGGTGAAAACAGAGGATGGCTGAAAAAAGCTCATAAATCTTTGTGAACAATTTCTAGACCTTACCAAGAGGTAAATTGTGGCTTTAATGTCATTCTTGCAGGGAATTTACACTTTTCTTGAACAATAAAGAACAAGCCAAGAAACTTTATTTTCATCCTTATTCACCCTCTCAGCTCACAGATGAAAACATATCCTCTGTTTTTAGGTGAGTACTCCACGCAAGGAAAAACAAAGAACTGACAGCGTGATGAATCCTCCCCACACCTGGGCAGTAAATACGTAAGTTTCCCAATTTCATTCACTGAGCTACTCATTAATATCTGTTTTGTTAGGCTGCTACAGCTTACATTATTTTTCAAGGCTTTTATAAGATGAAAAGTTAATCTGTGTTAGTGAAACCATCATTGTCTATTTGTCTAAAAACAAACACTGAAATGATTTGCCAGAGTAATACAAGGCCTGGAGGCTGGAAAAAATTCTTCCCATTGCCCTGCCTACCTCAGGAATGACACAATTCACTCTTCCTGCCTGTCAGCGATGTTTCCTTCTAACTGCAGTTTCCTTTTACCTGGGCCACTATACACACACTGACTTTGCAGTTAGACAGGATTCTACTGCTATTGAAGACTTGCAGGACTCAAAATGACAATGCCTACAAATTGTAGTTTATTGCAGGAAACATTAAGAGACAACAGCTCCATTGAAGTTGAGATACACATCACAGGCAAAGGCTGGCTCAGGCCATGAAATCCAGAGAAGCCAGCTCAGAGGTCTGACTGTCCTTCCTCAGTAGGGGTGTACCAGGAACCAAACACCTCGCAGAAGATGGTCCAAAATGCAGTCTCACCTGGGCTCATATACCCAGCTGGCCCCTGAAGGAAAATTCTTGCTATAAAACTACCTGAGTGACGGAACCTTCCAGGTGTTCCACTAAGACCACAAGCAGATGGTCAATTTCATTACAATAAGTTAATCAATAAGTAATTGAAATTTTTCAAAACTCTAGTTACAAACAACACTGTTATTCTGCATGCTTCATGCTTTGACCAGCAATCAATGCTAAGCAGGTATACTTCTTAGTTCATTAAAATAGCTCAGGCCAGTTTTAGGCCTGCTGCAAAGTGTCCATGCTTAACATGGGATTGTCTTTTGCTTTCCTAGAGTTCTTAAGGAGATTTTTTTTCTGATTAATTTAGCTTTCATAAGAAGCATTGATTAAGTGCCCACACAATTAATGTTTGATGCTTGTTAGAACATGCAGAAGAATTTGCCCTCTGACAACCATAGATATTTTTTAAAAGAACAAAAATACGTATATGTCTATAATTGGCCTGACAAAAATGGCAAGTGTTGGGGTAGTGTCCAGGGGAAGAATATTGTTGTGTCTACTATCTGTGTACCCTGCCCAGCCACTAACAAAATGCTATTATGGACACTCTGACAAAAACTCCAGTTTGTTCCTATATTTGTGGTGGATCTTTGAAAAAAGAAAAGGTCAATGCAATATTAATCATGAGCATTATCCTACTCACATAAATCCAGATGTTTACCTTGCTGATTTATGCTGCAAACTCTTGACTTCACTTGGAAACTCACCTATGAAGGAGCATGATTCAGTTGAACAAAAAGTGACAGAGATCTTACTCCTTGCCAAGTACTCAGCCAGGTATAAAGAGGGACAAGACATGGTTAATGTCCTCAAGAAGCTCATAAAAGTGGAGAGAAATAAACATAAGGCATATTGCTTTAATATAATATAGGAAATAATAAGATAGTGGTATGGAAAGATAGACATGGCACTTTGAAGTTTAATGGCAAATTTTTTAGAGAAGATGGTATTTGGTCTGAGACTTACAGAATAATAAAAAAAAAGTGACCTAGGTTTTTCTAGGGATGGAGAACAATATGTACAAATGAAAAGAATTATAAAATTGCATGATATATGAAATAATTCATAAATAATTGGCTAGCCTAGAGCTGCACTGTATATATCTGTCATTGGGTCAGTGAGCCATTGATACTGATCCATGATGAGATTAACAGAAACTGAGTATAAACATTTAAAATATTGTTAGACCTGGTTGATGCACCAGCCCACAAAATCAGACATCACTGGTTCAATTCCCAATCAGGACACATGCCAGGGTTTCAGTCCTGGTCCCCACTGGGGGCATGTGAGAGGCAACCACACATTGATATTTCTCTCCCTCTCTCCCTCCCCTCCCCTCTGTCTAAAAATAAATAAAATCATTTAAAAAATTAAAAATAAAAAATTGTTAGAGCAATCTGATACTACTGCAACATTCCATTCACGTTATTGTATTTTTTAAAAAATCAGTTGGCAGCTGATTAGAAATTTAAACAAAAAAAACACATGGTTCATGATTCTTCGCTGTAGAATGCTTGGGAAACACTCACCTAAGGATAGAGTTCAGTTCCAGAGGGCTGGGAAAAGAGACTGGAGCAGAAAAGGCACCAGAAGTTCATAGGAGTTCCTTTTACCACAGTAAACTATAAAGTCTTCACAGGATGAGAGTAAAATAACTTCTTTTTCTGAGCAGAATAAGATCAGATTCTTTTCTGCTTCATTAATGTCATCAAGAAGTCACTCACTCATTTTGGGAGATCCTCCAACTATGGATATAAACTACACCCAGGAAATGAGTCAAAAATTGGAGAGGGAGGGTCTGTTCCACAGTCATCCTTATAATCATTGGGCTCCTTCTAGAGCCACACCATGCGCTGGTGTGGGAGAGCTTTGCGCGCAGAGCCCCCTGTCCGCCACGGATGAGAATAAGTCTACCAAGACATGATATGCTTGGGGAGGAAAGGTGGTGGATCTCTCAAAGGAGAAGAGCCAAGAGCCTTTCCCTCAATGGCTTTTATTAGGTTCGTTTTACACAGGAATGCAGGTAAAGCTCATTAATCATTGTCAGGCAGCAAGGATCAAACAATAGATAACATACAAAGAACTCTGAGGGCTTATTCTGAGTCAGGTCTGTCAGAAAAAGGGCTACAAAACTTTGGGAAACAAACTCATTTCCTGCTTGGACCCTTATCATTTAATTGAGAGCATTCCTAACGAAGCAGGTTTCACAGGATTTTATGTATTCTTTTTTTTCAGGCCTGATCACCCAGGAACCCACCCTATCCAGCATAGAGCTGCACTGCCCTCTGTCATTGTTTCAGGCTTAAGTGGAACAAGGGAAGGCAGGCAACCAAGAGATTAGGAGGAGACTTCTTGCTGATAGAAAGAGGACTCAGGCTATGTCAGGATAGCTGAGGGGTGAGGGTCCATCACCCCCTTTTGCTATAGTCCCCCAAGTCCTTCCCTGAGGGCCTCCCATGTGATCGTGCCTGCCTTAGGTGACCCCTCCCTTGAGGGAATCTTACCCATCATTGGCTAACTGACCAAGCATTGGGGGCCAGTTATGGATGAAGCAGAAGCGGCACTCCTGCCAGGGAGATAAGCTTTGACTCCTTAGTGGCTTACAGTCCGAAGGTCACTCACTCAGCCTTAACCATGGGGGCGGTTACAGCTCCTGAACCCAGGCAGGGTGGTTCCCAATGCTCTGGCATGTGCTGCACCCTCTGTCAGTGGCAGATGCTCTGGTACAACATCAGAAATACTCTGTTCTACAGTTCTTCCCACAGACAAAGTCTTGACAGAGAGCCTATATTCACTCTCTGCCCTTCAAACTGCCCCCCAAGCCATGGCAGCCAGTGGCCAGTTTTTCCCTGTGCAAGGCAACAGTGCAACCATCCCTACCAAAGACCTGCCTCTGCCAACCATGCCACGAAAGAGTAGGGTGCAGGTCTCCACCCCAGCACCACTGGCAACCCCCATGCCCAGCCTACCATCCTCATCCCAGACTCTAGCAAACCCCCAGCACTGCCACAGCAGCAGAAAACATCTAGCCTCTGCTAGGTCAGGCCACTACCCCTTTCCCACCCGAGGCACAGAAGCCGCTATCTCCTGCTTTTCTTTGGACAGATAGAGAAAGCTGTTTCTGTCCTGCTTATAAAATGAGTCAACCAAAGTTCTGGCTGTCCTGTGGAGGAGAAGTGGAGAGTTTTCTGTTCATTCTTCTCCCAACTCATTAGAAGAAGAATGGATTTTGTCAATAAATTTCTTAATTATGTTGTCATCCCAAGCAACAGACCTTGCATTTTTATCCCACTGGGGATAGAGTAGTTAAGAGTTTTAATCAAAATAGGAATATGATGAGATTGTGCTTGAGACACAATGCAAATGTTTACTTTGGAAGAGTAATTCAAAAGGAGTGAGACTATAAGCAAAGAAGTTGGAAGACTAGTGCAATATTCTCTATGGGGGAAAAAAGGCTTTTCCACATCCGCAGGGACAGTGGGGATGGAGATGAAGAGAGAGAACAGAATAGAGAAATGTCTAGCAAATAAAATTCTCCAGAGGCGGTGATTGATTGAATGTGGGCAGTGGGAAATGAGGAACATTAGGACTGCAGATGATGTCCACACTTCCAGCATGAGTGTCTGGATAACTCACGGAAATAAGGGCACCGATGGGAATTGTGGAGTGAGAGGGGCCAGGTCTGGGAGGCAGTGTAGTGGTTTCCCTTTCAGGCATGTTGTGTTTGAGGTGCTCGTGAGAGATTCCAGTGACTCCACTGGGAGGAAAATCTTTAGCTATTCTCCCCCATCATCTCTTCCAACATCTCCACTTCTTCACTTTCCTGAAATATGAACTGTTTTTTCTCCTACAGGCTTAATCTTCAGCTTCTGTGCTCCAGGAGTAGAAAGAGACAAAGCCCTGTGGAATTTATCCTGACTTTGATCCAGCTCACCAGTCCATACTAATCATCTGTCCCAACAAAGTGACACCAAGATGACATATAATAATCTGATAGATTCAAAAAATCCTGGATATGCCCTGTCCTTTGAGACAGGAAAAGTCACATTTGTACATTTTATAAGAACATTCTCAGAAGAACGAATTTTAGGAAAGGTGTCTGTGAGCAGTTAAACCTGAGAGCCCAGGCGTGCGGGCTCGCTGATGTTAGGACCTTTCCTTTAATTTAAGGTTTCCAGAGCTGACAGTTTTTATCTATAGGGACTTTCCTACTTTCTTAGTGTTCTTCTATTAATTACCTAATGTTTGTATTTATTGTTTTCCACTATGTTAATGCAGGGAAATTTGCAAGTGTATTATTAAATATTAGATAGAAATCATGATGTGCCACCTTGTACATAAAGATATTTTATTCGTATTTTCATGTGTTACTTGTAATAAATAATTACTCTATTCAACACACTAAAAATCATAATGTAACTGTGAAAATGGCAATGGTATTGTCTTTCATAATTATGAATATGTTGGATGGGTTATGAGATTATGAGAACTCTATAATGAAAGGCATCTATAATAATTGAGAAAGGGACAAAGGACTCACCTATCAGGCCCTGTTAAAGGTAAGTCATACCATTTCCTTGGTCTTTCTATTTGTAATTCATTCTGTGTAACAAGGATATAGGGCATTTATGACTCTCTGTACTGAATTCATTAAGAAGATAAACAGGATTGAAAGTTTTTCTTAATCTTTTTGGTTAATACTATCTGTGCATTTTTTATTTCTTTTAGAAATGTAATAATTTGTTCTAGCAATCATTGTTAAATCTCCAGTTTTTAGAAATGAACACTTTATAAATACATAATTGTGATATTATTTTTCAGTGTACCCCTTTCCTAAAACACACACACACACACACACACACACACACACACACAGGTGATTATGGCCGCCACTCCATCAGGAGCACATTCTTCTGTGGAAAGCTGACAGATCAACCTTGACCACTTCTTGGACACATACAATCAAAATGTCATGTTGACTGAAGTTCCGTGGAAAGTGTGGAAACTAGTAAGCTGCCAGTGGCAACTCTTTAACTTTTATGATGAACTAAATTGATTTCAATGCTAAATCATCTTAGTGATATGAGGGCAGTGTACCAGAGAGAGAATGCTGTATATAAAACTGCCCCTTAAATTTCCTTTGTTGCAATGTATTTGAAAAGGTTCAGCTTTAGGGATTATATAAATAATCATCCGGCTTTTAGCTTCCTAATGTCTGGCTATCAAGACACCAAGAAAGCATATCTCTATTTCTGACTGGTACCTCTTTCTGTTTCTTTGGGAAGAAAGATAGGAAACTGGAGGGGAAATAGAAAAGTAAGAGGATAGAGAAAAGATCAAGGATCTTCAATACGTACATTCTCCCATGGGAGATGCTTTGTCCCTGCTTTACTCTAACCCACAAGACTTTTAAAATGGTGTGACAGTGGCCGGAGCATGCCATCCATGGGGCATTTGTTTTCAGAAGGAAAATGTTCCAGTTCCCTTAGAATGCTTTACTGAGCTTCTCAGCACAAGCCTGGTTAAACAGAGTGCACTGCACAGAAACAAACTCTTCTGCAACATAAATTACTGCAAGTGATATGTTATTCTGGTGTCTAGAAAAACCATTTTCTTGACTTTTACTAAGAACCGTTGGAAGAATTTGCAACAATTGGGGGAAGAGAAAGCTTTTTAATGGTAATGAAAAAATAAAATTCATTCTGGTTCAAGAATTGTACATAAAGAATATACTTTATACTAACACCTACAAGATTATATCTTTAAAAAAAATCAAAGTGATGCCCTGGCTGGTGTGGCTTAGTGGATTGAGTGCTGGCCTGCAAACCAAAAGGTCACCAGTTCAATTCCCAGTCAAGACACATGCCTGCGTTGCAGGCCAGGTCCCAGGTAGGGGTGTGTGAGAGGCAACCACACATTGATGTTTCTCTCCCTCTTTTGCTCCCTTCCCCTCTCTGTAAAAATAAATAAATGCAATCTTTTTAAAAAAGTGATAAGAGGATTGAGGAATTTGCAGAGATATTCATGGCATTTTTGTACCATCAATCTCAGAGGTAATGTCAGCGTTTTTATAAATCATCTTAAACTTCTATTGAAGTAGGAAATTTTGTTATCAAGCCAATATTATCATTAATCAGATGCTTTTTAATTATCTGACTTAAATTGTCTACTTTTTATGCCTGACTTGTTACAAGCTTTTTATTCTGATGTACAGCTCAACTGTCACTACAGAAAAGGAACAGCTGTATTTAGATCAAAGGCAAACTTTTCCATGTATTTTTTCTGCAAGACAGCATGAATATAACTTAAGTCTATCAATAGTCAAAACATAAACAAGAGCTAATTAACTGGCACTATTGTTACCAGACAGTAAGAGGATATTGTTGGCTGACACACTGGCTGTGACAAGCAAGCAGAGAAAGACTTCTAAATTCCCCTTGCTGAGCCGAAATATTCCATTACATTTCTGACAAATCTGGGCCTTATTTGTTGTCTACCTGCCATACTTAAGTTCATGAGGATCAATTCGGGACACCAGAGAACCACCAACAATGAACCTACCAGCTTTTCCTGATTTGTCTCAGTTAAGCTCTATTTATGATCATTCAAATCTTGATGAGGTCCTAAAAGAAAGCTGAGTATGTCCTCTAGAAGTTGTGTTTTGAGTTATGATAGTCTCAAGACTGTGAAACTGTTAATTTTTGCCTAATATTAAAGATATCCATCACTGTGATTAATTAAATAATAGGTACCCTGAACTGAGAGTTTGTGATGGATTATCCAGAGGTCTCCCCTTAGCAATTTCCCCACAAGCACAAACGAGACTTCTCATGTTGCATTAAATGAGCATGCTTTGTTGTTGCTTTAAGGGGTTTTGTCCTATGGGCTTGAACATACCTATTTCCTGTTCTGGATGCTTTTTAAAGGAAACCCAGTTTTGATAAATTTGGAAGTAAACAAAGTAGAAAACACCCAATCAGAACAGCAAAAAGAAAAAAGGCAACCTTAAAAACTTCAAGAAAAACAGTTACTTACAAGGGAGTTCATATAAGCTGTAAGTTGACCTCTGAACAGAATGTTTGCAGGCTAGAAGAGATTGACAAGAAACATTCAAAGTGATGAAAAGTAAGGACCTATAACCAAGACTACCCAGCAAAGCTATCATTTGAACTGAAGTACAGATAAAGAGCTTCCCAGACAAGAAAAAGCTAAAGGAGTCCATCACCACCAAATTTGTATTATATGAAATGTTAAAGGGTCACTTTTAAGATGAAGAAAAAGGATCTAAATATGAATAATAAAATGGCAATAAAAACATATATATCAACAACTGATTCCAAAAAATATGTAAATGAACAAACAGAACAGAAACATATTCAAAGATACAGAGAAATTTTTGACAGTTGCCGGAAGGGAAGAAGGGTGTTGGGGGGATGAGGGAAAAAGTTACACGGTTAAGAAGTACACCTTGGTAGTTGGAGAATAGCCATGGGGATGTAAACTACAGCACAGGGAATATGGTCAGTATTATTGGAATAACTGTGAGTGGTGTCATAGGGTTATGAGATTTTGGGGGATGATCACTTAGTAAGTTATATAATGTTTAATCACTGTGCTGTAGCCCCAAAACTAATATAATATTGTATGCTAACTAATATAGAAAAAATAAAAAAACTATTTACAGTTAAAAAATACCCCTAGAGTAAAGCTCTAACATGACCTAAAAGCAGGCCTTGAAAGAAAACAGCTGCTAATCCACAAAATGTTTAAGGCCTCCCAGGACAAAGTCTGATGATCTTTTATAAACAAACTAAATGCAGCAAAAAAGCAACTCAACAACATGAAGTTCCAAATATCCAACTTCCAATTTAAAATTATATAGATGCTTCCAAAGATGTAAATTATGAACCATAGCCATGAGAGATATTAGTTAATAAAAATGTAATCAGAAATGACAAAAAGGATGGACACTTCACAATTAATTCCACGAGAACAGTATTACCCTAATAATAAAACCAGCCAAAGATATTACAAGTAAGGTAATGTACTTTACTAATTACTAAAGTAATTACAAGCAAGTAAAAGGAAATAAAACTATAGGCTTCTAGCCCACATGAACATAAATACAAAAATATCAAAACCATTAACTAAATATCAGCAAATAAAATTTAGCAATATAAAAAAATAAAAAGCAAGATTATCCCAGGGATCTAACTGGTCTAACATTTGAATATCAGTCATTATAATTGAACAGATTAATAGCATAAAAAGAAAACATATTCTTATTTCAATAGATATAGAAAAACATTTGACAAAATTTAATATTAACCTATGATAAAATCTCTCAATAAACTAGGATTAAAAGGGAATTTCCTCAATTTGATAATGCAAAATTATGGAAAACCTACAACTAACTTTACATAAAGGGGGAATGAAAAGCTTTTATTTACAATTAGAAACAAAGTAAATATATTCACTCTTGTTACTTCCAATTAACATTGCATTTGAGGGGTGGGGGAGGGAGGTCCTTGTAGGACCTCCTACAAGGTCCTACAAGGTCCTACAAGGTCCTACAAGGACCTACAAATGCATTTATGCAAAGAAAACAAAGTCTTACCAAGATTGGAAAGGAAGATGACAGAATCATATATAAACCCTATAATATTTACAAAAGAGCTACTAGAATTAATAATTGAATTCATTGTGGTTGCAGACTGATTTCTTTTACTTAGTAACAAAGAAATAAAAGCTGAAAAAGTATACCATTTACAAAAATGCCATCAAATATAAAATTGTTAGGGATAAATTTTACAACATATGTACACACCCTGTACATTTTGAGATGACAGAAGTTAAAGAATACCATATCAAAAATTCAAAAACTTAATATTATTAACATGTTAGTTCTACTTAAATTGATTTATAGACCTATCACAATTCCAGTCCAAACCAATTTTCCTCTTTGATTGAAAAGAAATTGATGATTACAATATTTGTATGGACATAAAACAAACTTACAATAGCTGAAACATTTTATTTAAAGTTAAAGGACTCACACTACTATATTTAAAGACTTACCTCAACGTTACAGTAATCAAGACAGTGCACTATTGACCTAAAATCATAATTTAGTTTAGATTTCAGTCAAGATGGCTGTGTAGGTAGATAATGGCTCGCCCCTTTGCACAACCACATCAAAACTACAACTAAAATATAGATCACCCATCACTCAGAACTGTCAGAAATCAAGTTGAATGGAAGTCTGACAACTATGGAATTAAAGAAACCACATCCACCCAGACTGGGAGGAGGGGTGGACATGTGGAATGCACCAGTCCCACACATGTAGTAGATACAAATTCAGGAGGGATATCTCAGGAGTGAGGAGTCCCACCCCACACCAGGCCCCCCAGCCCAGGATTCCAGTGCACAGAAGATACATCCCTACCACTTCTGGCTGCAAAATTCCGCAGGGATTGCATCAGTGGAAGAAACTTCTGGACCTCCAAGCAGTTTCTATTAAAGAACCCACCCACAGACTCACCTACTCAGACTCACTCTCTCTGAGCATCAGCACTGGTGTAGCAGCTTGAAAACCTCCAGTGGTACACAGGGAGAGACTGAAGTATCTGGCATCAAGGTGAGCAGAAGGCAGTATCTCTTTTCTAAACCTTCCCCTCACAGAGCCAGCAAGCTGGTGCCATATCTGAGGTTCCATCAATCTGACTAACACTGTTTGCCCCACCCTGGAGATCCCCAGAGGCTCCACCAAACCCATCTTAAGGGCCCACCCAAGCTGCTTTTCCATATGAATGGCTGATGTTGACTCTTGCTGCATAACTTCCTAAATCCTCTCACACAAGCAATAGCTGGCCTCAGTGAGCCCCAGGCCCAGCATTATCAACAGCCAGCTGAGATTCACAGCTTGGCTTTGCCTGGGAATCTCCAGGCCCAACACAAGTAGCAGCCATCTCAGACTGTTTTATAGCTCAGGCAGGGTGGCCCTGGGCAAAACACAGGTGGGGTCTGACCTTGGCCTTCACCATCTAGGAAATCCCAGGGCCAATGCACCCAGTGCACAGCTACAAACCATGTTGGAGCACCACCACCCTGTCCCTGTACAGCTGATCCTCCACGGAGGGTGGGATTGGTGGTCATTCGTCATAGCCAGTCTTTGCAACTGACTGGCCTGGGTAAATCACTCCCATTGACCTGCCAAAAGCAACCAAATCTCAATTACAAGAGGTGGGTGTACTCAGCCCACACAAAGGGCACACCTCAAGTACCGAGCTTAGGTGATAATGGAGGCTCTGCCACTGGACCCTACAGGACACCTACTACATTAGGCTATGCTACCAAGACAGGGAGTCATAGCAGCTCTACCTAATACATAGAAACAAATACGAGGAGGTTGCCAAAATGAGGAGACAAAGAAACATGGCCCAAATGAAAGAAAAAATAACAACTCCAGAGAAAGAACTAAACAAAATGGAGATAAATAATCTATCAGATGCAGAGTTCAAAACAGGTTATAAGGATGCTCAAGGAAATTAGTGAGGATCTGCGAGCATTAAAAAAAATCCAGTAAGAATCAAAGGATACACTAATTAGAATAAAGAACAATTCACAGAAAACAACAGTATGAAGCTGAGAACAAGCTTCAGCTTTAATGATCTGGAACATAAAGAAGCAAAAAAAAACAAGCAATCAGAACAACAAAAAGAAAAAAGAATCCAAAACACAAGGATAGTGTAAGGAGCCTTTGTGACAACTTCAAGCATACCAACATTTACATCATAGGGGTACCAGAAGGAGAAGAGAAAGAGCAAGAATTTGGAAATCTACTTGAAAAAATAATGAAAGAAAACTTCCCTAATTTGGTGAAGGAAATAGACTTATATGTCTTCAGGAAGCACAGAGAGTCCCAAACAATTTGGATCCAAAGAGGACCACATCAAGACACATCATAATTAAAGTGCCACAGGTTAAACATAAAGAGAGAATCTTAAAAGTTTCAAGAGAAAAGCAGTTAGTTACCTACAGGGTAATTCCCAGGTTGTCAGCTAATTTCTCAAGAGAAACTTTGTAGGCTAGAAGGGATTGGCAGGAAATATTCCAAGTCATGAAAAGCAGGGACCTACAGCCAAGACTGCTCTATCCAACAAAGCTATCATTGAGAATTGAAGGGCAGATAAAGAGCTTCTGCGACATGAATAACTAAAGGAGTTCATCAGCACCAAACCATTATTATATGAAATGTTAAAGGGACTTATTTAAGAAAAAGAAGATCAAAACTATGAACAATAAAATGGTAAAAATACATATCTATCAACGATTGATTCTAAAAAACAAACTAAGCAAACAAAAAGAACAGAGACAGAATCTTGGATAAGGAGAGCATTTTGATGGTTGCCAGATTGGAGGGGGATTTGGGAGAATGGGTGGGGATGTGAAGGGGTTAAGAAGTACATATAGGTAGTTACAGAATAGCCATGGGGATGTAAAGTACAGTATAGGAAATGGAATATACATTTGACGCATGGACATGAACAATGATGGGAAGATTGTCTGAGGGAATGGGGGGTGGAGGGGGACAAAGGGGGAAAAATCAAGACAACTGTAATAGCATAATCAATAAAATATAATTACAACAACATAAGTTAATCAACGGAATAAAATAGATATTAAACAGGAAATGTGTGGTTTCCTCCTATATACATATGTATATATTATCAACTTCTTTTTGACAAGGATGCCATGGTAATTTCATGAGAAAAGTAGTCTTCTCAACACATAGCTCTGAAACAATCAGATACATGTACAGAAAAATGAAGCTCAACAATTATTTTATACCTCATGCAAAAACAACTTGAAATCCAGGTCTATAACATCTGCCTTCTTTAGAATCAGTAAAGATTTTCTAACTAGGACATAAAAGCCCAATTAAAGGACAAATGAAAAGTTGCACTTTATCAAAACTACAAATTCTGTTCTTCAAATGAGCATAGTATACTGATGATGCTAGACAAAGAAATAGAAGAAAATATGTACATTATATAGGCCTCTGACAAGTGGCTTGCATATAGGACATGTAAGGAACTTAAAAAAACATAAAATTAAGAAGTTAATCCACTAAAAAATAGAAAAAATATTTGAAAAGACAATTCAGAAAAGAAGATAACATGATTTTCCAATAAGCACATTAAGAGATACTCAATATTATTTGTCATCAGAAAAATGCAAATTTAAAACCACAATGAGACTATATATCTACTATGTATCCACAGGAATGGCTGAAATTATAACAGCCAATGATACAAACTGGTGGTAAGAATACGGAGGAACCTGAACCCATACATTGCTAGTAGGAATGTAAAGTCATACAACTGTTTGGAAAACAATTTAGCAGATTCTTCTTGAAAAAAGTTTAAAAATTTAACTGCATACTTCTCATATGACATAGTATTTCCACTTTCATGTATTTACCTAAGAGATACAAAAATGTATGTGCTGCCCTAACTGGTGTGGCTCAGTTGTTGGGGCATCTCGTCCTGCAAAATGAAAGATTGCCAGTTTGATTCCCAGTCAGGGCACATGCCTGGGGTTTTGGTTTTGTCCCCAGTCAGGGTACATAGGAAAGGAACCGGTTGATGTTTCTCTCTTGCATCTATTGTTTATTTCCCTCTGTTCCCCTCTTTCTAAAAATAAATAAATAAAACCTTTTAATATGTTTATGTCCTAGCTATACAAATATCTATAACAAAAATGTTCATATTAACTCTAGCCAAAAGCTATAAGCAATAAACAAATTATGGTATAGTCATAGACTGGAATACCACTCAGTAGTAAAATGGAACAAACTACTAATACACCCTACAAAGTAGATGAATCTCAAAATATTGTGCACTAAGCTACAAAAAAGGAGCCAGACATAGTGGAATGCATACTTTATTACTCCATTTACATAAAACACTAGTAAAGAAATCAGACGAGTGACTGTCCTGAGCCAGAGATGAAATGGAAGTGCCAGGAGAGAAGCATAAGGAAATTTTTTGAGATGATGGAAATTTCTGTAGTTTGATTTTGCTGCTGGTACATGGGTGTACATAGTTGCTAACACTCAAGCCGAACACTGAATGTGGATATATTTCTATACAAAAATATAGATGTACACTATATCTTAATAAAATTTACTTTACAAAATATTTTATAAGCATTTTTTTAAAAGGAGGGATTATATTACTAACTTTCTTTTATAGGCTGAATTGTGCTTTACCCCCCACCCCCAATTCATATGTTGAAGTCCAACCTCCCAATACCTCCTCTTAATGTAACTAAATTTAAAGATAAGGTTTTTTAAATGATAACTAAGATTAGATGAGGTAACCAGGGTAGACCCTAATCCAATCCAATATGACTGGCTTCTAAGAACAGGAAGTTTGGAGAGAGGGAGAGAGAGAGAGAGAGAGACCAACTACATGAAAACAAAGGGAGAAGACAGCCATCTACAAACCAAAGAAACACACCTCCAAATGAAACAAGCTTTGACACCTTAAACTTGAACTTCTTGCCTTCAGAATTGTGGCAAATAAATTCTTGATGTTTAAGCCACTCAATCTGTGGTACAGTAGTCCTAGTACACTAATATGTTTTCCTACAGGGTTACTGAGATAATGAAATTAGATTATAATGTATTGGGGACACAAGAAATTAACTTTTTCCTGCTTTGTATTTCTCAGTGAGAATCATCATTAAAACTACTTGAATTTATATTCAAGATTAATGAGCAAGCCTGAGGTCCTTTTCCAACACCTGGAAGAATTTCTACTGTTTTATTCTACCACTAGAAATCTTTTATATTTCTAAGCATCAAAATTCTAGTGTCACCTGTTAATATAAATGAGCTTTTAGAAAAGTTAACATCTGTCTAATAAAGCGTTAAAATAATGAAATATTTTAGTACCATTGATAAATAGCTGCTATTCTGAGCTCACTTACTCCCTAGGTGCCCCTCCCACCCCCCAGCCTTCCTGGTCCCTCCCGTGGGACCTCACATCTCTCTTAAGATCCAGCACCTAAAGGGTTAATGCCTGGCAAAAGTGAGCCCATCTGGGGTTTCTTTTCTTTCTTTGACTTTGTTCTTTTTTTTTAAATTTAATTAAATATTTGGGGTTAACAGTGGTTCCTAAGATCATATAAGTTTCAAGTATACAATTCGGTAATTCTCAGCTGTCTATTGCATTATATGTTCACCACCCATAGTCTAGTCTCCTTCTGTCATCATGTATTTGACCACTTTACCCTCTACATCCTCTCTCAACTCCCCTTATTAATGTCACCCAACAAATTGAATTTAAAAAATAAAATTAAAATATAAAACTAAAGCAAACAAAAACATTTAAAACAAATACTGTCAGCCGCTACACTGCTGTTTCCATTGCTACGTCATTTAATTACCTCGAAGAGCTTAGATGATTTAATAGATAGGGGAAGGCAGATGAAGTTTCCTCAGGCTCCACAGCAAAGCCCACTGATCTGCTGAGTGCAGTACCACTATTTGTCATGTGCGTGTGCCGCAAGAGGCAGGTTCTAATTAATGCCTCTATTACCTAGGAATTACGTTCAGAAAAACATACTGAACTTCACTTTGGCATTCTAGAAATATGAGCTCTATCTCAGCTCCATCCCATTATTATGATATGAACCACGCCCTAGGATCGGCATAAGTTTTTATTTCAAAAAAAAAAACACTGACTCTAAAGTTCTGATAGCTGAGCTTCTCACTCTGTGGTGGTTCAGAGTGTGAAGTACAAAACTAAAGTCAAACTGTCTGGATAGAGAAGCGTGGGAAGCTTTCAAAGTTGAAGTTTTAAGAAATGTGCATGGGAAGGGAACAGAAATTGAAATGATCTATTAATACCCAATACTAATAGTTACTATCTTGGTCATCAATAATATTGCTTTATTACCTCCTACTAGCCCAAGGTATTATTTTAAGCAACAGGATTTAAGAAAATACATAAGTGATTATTACTTCCCTGTAAGAGCTTATTGTCTAGTATAGAAGATATGACAGCTTAAAAGAGAGGGCTTTTCAGACTTACTATTAAAAAGGGCAGGTGAGCTGAAGCGACTAAATGGAACACTATCAGTTACATGACATTGCTTGTTCTCTCAACTGCATACAGGGTGTACAATGCACAGGAGTAAAACAAATGACAAGTTCTGAGTTAGACATGAGTTGAGTCTAGGTTCCATCACTTATCCTCTTAATTCTAAAATGGCAATATTAAGGCTTTGAGAAGATTAGTAAAATGCCTAGCAAATAAACAAAGCATGAAGAACAATAACTTCAAAACAACAAAAAAAGAGAGCTAATAAATGCAAGTAATTTGGTATACAAGGTTGAACGTAAATAGGAGCCACATACTGGAAAAGCTCTGTTTCTTTTCCATAGGCACTGAACAAACTAAATATATTTCAGCCAAGTACTATCTTATGGAGGCAAGAAACAGTTTAAGGAAGATGCAACAGATCTTTTCTACTTTGTTAATTATTTTGTAATGCAGAAAGAAAGGAAAAACATAGTGAAGAATATTTCTAAAAGAACATATGTGCTTTTGATGCTTAGAATAGCATATTTCAAATGGCACAGTTGAATGACACAGGATTATGTTTCCTGCTCTTAACCTATTTTAAGAAATTGTTTTGGCCAAAGATCAAGAAAGACTCCCTTGTTTTTGCTGAGCCAAATTAATTAATAAGGTATTTTACTAAAGAAAAAAAGTTCATTCCCTTAAAATACAAACATTAGTCTAAAGACTTCCAGAAAAAAATTGTTTTATTTGCTACTCCACTTAATATTAATTAATAATTGATGATTGTATACACTGGATTCTCAAACTTCAGTCACATGACTATCATCTTTGTTTCAAAGGCCTAGAATTTACTGTACTCATCAACTCTGTTTCTATCTTTAAAAAGGTGGATTTAAAAAATTTGATTCATCTAGGGCCAAGATCTACAAATAACTGAATCTCTTCTGTGAGGCAACCTGTCCAGTTCTTTTACCCCAAGGAGATGGACAACAGTAATAACCAATTACAATCTGCATTTTCCTATTATGGGCATCAGGGGGCAGGTCTCCATTATTCTCTAAAAGATGTTACAAAGTTTTATGTAAGCAAAAATTCTCTGGGAAATACAAGCTATGATGATGTAAGTGTATTTAATACTATCATTTTCATCTTATACATAAATTTAGGTTGTGGTGTTTTAAGTCTATGAGAAGGAAGCCTCAGTAGAATTGTCCAAAAACCCTTTTAAGGAAAGACAACCTCACTGCTAGATTCTGCTGTGAATATACTATACATAATCATGATAATGTAAGATGTGTTTATAAGTTCTCAATTTTGGAATCACTCAATAGGCAGAATTCAAGGTTGAACCGGAACTTTGAAGATACAGAGGTGGGGGTCACAAGATGGCAGCAAGGTAGGAGGATATGTCACACACCTCCTCCCAGGAAAAAAAAAAAAAAACCTGGAAATAAAATGAAAGAGAGGAACAATCACACAAAATAAATAACCGAAAACAGCATGAAAAGGAGACTTTTAACCAAGGACAGCCATAAACCAACTAGAGGTGGGAGGAAGGCCAAGGACATGAAAGGGGGTGGCTGTGTTCCTGAGGGTGGGGGGTTAAGGTTATGGCACATCTGTAGGTACTGCCTCTTGAGAGGAGAAAAATGGGGACCACAGACCAGGTTCCTAAGCACAGAGCAGCACCAATGCCTAGATCAACCACCCTTGTAGATTCCAGCCATGACAAGCCACAGGGGTTTTGTCTGCTGGGAGGAATGGAACCCACTGGAGACAAGGACACCTTTTTTTTTCCTTAAACGAGCCAAAGCACACATTTTGGGTTCACAGACACTCAGTTTGGGCTCAAGCAAAGGGAAGACAGTGCAGACTAGAGTCATGTAAGGAAAGTCTGGAGTGGGAGGCATAGAGGAGAGAAGTGAGGGAGCCCCTGTGGGGATTTCTGTGCAGTGATATAGCCCCATACTGTAGCAGCCATCATTCTTGAGAAGAGCAAGCCACTACCAAGGGAAAAGTAATTACCCTAACCTGTGGGATACTGCTTACCCCACCCTGCATCTCTTGTTTTATTTCATTATTTTTGTTTTGTTTGTTTTTTTTTTTTCCTTTTCTTCTTTCCTTTCATCCCCCTACCGCCCCCAACCTCCACATCTTAACCTCTGCTGAGGATACAGCAACATGTTCAGATTCAGGGGATGTCAGAAACTGGCTTTAGGACACAGCCATTCCATACATTTTCCTAGGAACCAGACTGGCTCTTCCCCCTCATGAGAGAGCTAGAGAAAAATCCTCCTGGTTTCCAGTAGACCCAAAATCTAGGCTCTGGAGGCCCCTCCCCCTATGGGCTCTGACTTGCTGAGTTCAGAGAAATAAACCCCAACAGACTCAGATAAGTGGCTTGGAAGGTGGGAAGGGAACACAACCACCATCCTCCCTGAAGTCTGAAAGGCACAGGCACTTCCCATAGGAGATTCAGGAGTCCCATCCACCAGATTCTGCGCAAAGCCCTATCATAAACAGTAGGGTCAGAGACTAGTCTAAGTCTGACCACAGGCTTGCAGACAAAGGCAGGCAGAGGCAGATCCTGCAATAGCTTGGGATGTTTGCTGACCCACCCCTGGACCCAGTGCTGATGAAAGACAGCTTTGGAACAAAGCTTGGCCCATCCTGCATGCAGCCAAGCCAGTAGGAAACAGCCAAAACCCGTGGATTGCCTATAGTTTTGAACAGACTGGCAAGGGCTAGATGGGGACCAGTACCTGACATTGGCTCACACCAGCCTCAGACAACTTCAGGGCTGTATCCAAAGGGAGAACCCAGCAGGTAAGAGCTAAACTCTGTTAAGACAAATTTTATTTGTTCTTTTTCATTATTTTCATTATTTCTTTTTCATAACCTTTTCATGATGTTTCAAAGTTTTTTATTTTTTCTTTTATTTTTGTTGATATATTTTTCTTACAATCTCTTATTTTACTGTTACCTTTGCATACTCCATTTTTCCTTCTTCCCTTTTCATATTTTTGTTATTCTTTCTCTTTCTTTGTCCTTTTCCCCTATTTACCTCTTTTTATTCATTACTCATTTTAGTTCTCATTCTTTTCTTCTCTCATAATCACTTTTCTTTCTGTTGGTCTTCTCTTATTCATTTTCCCCCTTTCTCTAATATTCTATTTCTTTTTCCATTTTTATCATTACTTATTCTTTTTGTCATTGATTTTGCTGTTGTTGGGGGTGTTGCTTGTTTTGGTTTTTGTGTTTTGTGTGTGTTTGTGTTATTTTGCCTTGTTCTGACAACACCTATACAACAGTGGGCAAGACGTGGTAAGAGGTTGAGCCTCTCAGTTAGCCAGCCAGAGGGGAGATCCCATCAAAGAACGGGCCAACAGCTATCAGGGCCCAAATTCAATAAGAAAGTCTATGCAAGTCAGACAAAGGACATTCCTAGAGCATCCAGATCAGGAGATCAAGGAAGTTGCATCACTGGGTCCCACAAGACTTCTACCACATAAGTCCATCCCACCATGGCAGGGAGTCAAAGCAAATTATTAAATATACAGAAACAAACAAAAAGAGAGAGCTAAAATGGAGAGACAAAGAAACAACTTCCAAAGAAAAGAAAAAAGAATCCCCAGAAAAAGAGTTACATGGAATCGAGGCAAGAAAATTAGACATAGAGCTCAATGTAATGGTTATAAGGATACTCAAGGAACTTAGTGAGCTACAAGGATCTACAGGATACTCAAGGAATTATATCAGCATAAAAAAGGGCATAAATTGTGAATAAGAACCAGTTGGAAATGAAGAATGCAATATCTGATATGAAGAATACACTAGAATGAATTAAAAGCAAGCTAGATAAAGCAGAGGATGAAATCAGTGATTTTGAAGACAAAGTAGGAAAAAACATCCAGTCAGAGCATAAAAAGAAAAAAAAAACTTTAAAAGAATGAGGATGGCTTAATGGAGGTTTGAGACATGAAATGTAACATATTCACATCATAAGGATATCAGAAGGAGAAGAGAGTCAGGTATAGAAAACCTCTTTGAAGAAATGAT
This sequence comes from Anoura caudifer, assembly GCA_004027475.1. Lineage (NCBI taxonomy): Eukaryota > Metazoa > Chordata > Mammalia > Chiroptera > Phyllostomidae > Anoura > Anoura caudifer. The sequence goes on along the minus strand of PVKU01002502.1, from coordinate 88,367 downwards.
GCCAGAAAACTTTCCTAACTTGGTGAAGGAGAAAGTCACACAAGTTCCGGAAGCATGGAGAGTCCAATCAACATAAACCCAAAGAGATCCACACCAAGATACATCACAATTAAAATGCCAAAGTTTAAAGACAAAGAGAGAATCTTAAAGGCTAAAAGACAGAAAGTTACCCACAAAGGGAGATCCAATAAGGCTGTCAGCTGATTTCTCAACAGAAAAACTATAGGCCAGAAGGGATTGTAATGAAGTATTCTAAGTAATGAAAAGGAAGGACCTACAACCAAAACTACTTTATTCAGCAAGGCTATCATTTAAAATGAAGGTGAAATAAAGAACGTCCCAGACCAAGAAAAAGGGCTAAAGGAGTACATTTCCACCAAACCAGCAAACCAGAGATGCCAAAGGGACTGCTTTAAGAAGAAGGAGAACTAAGGAGAGAGAGGAACACAGATTCAAAGGGAAAAAATGGCACTGATTAAATACTTATTAATATTAACCTTAAATGTAAATGGATTAAATGTTCCAATCAAAAGACATACGGTAGCTGAATGGGTAAGAAAACATAGCCCTTTTATTTCCTATCTACAAGAGACCCACTTCAGAACGAAAGATTTAGAGAGACTGAAAGTGAAAAGAGAGAAAAATATTCTATACAAATAAAGACAAAAAAGCTGTGGTAGCAATGCTTATATCTGACAAAATAGACTTCAAAACAAATGTCATAACAAGATACAAAGAAGGTCACTATGTAATACTAAAAGGATCCATCCAATGGGAGGATATAACCCTTGTAGACATATATGCACCCAACATAGGAGCTCCTAAATATATTTTTAAAATCTTAGAGGAATTAAGAAAGAGATTGACAAAAATACTGTCATTGTAGGACCACCTACTGTCAACAATGGATCAATCTACCTGTCAAAAGGTCAACAAGGAAACAGCTACCTTAAATGATACACTAGATCAAATGGGTTTGATTGACATTTATAGAACTTTCATCCCAAGGCCACTGAATACACATTCTCCTCAAGTGCACATGGATCATTTTTGAAAGACAGACCACATGGTAGGGCACAAAATAAGTCTTAACAAATACAAAAAAACTTAAATCACAGCAAAAATTTTCTTGGATCACGATAGCTTGAAACTAGAAATCAACTTCAATAAAAAAACTCAAAAATATTTCAATACATGGAGTATTTGAATATTCAAATACACGTTGACTCCATGTATTTGAATATTAAATACTAAATAACATGTTATTAAATAATGAATGGGTCGACAATAAGATTAAGGAAGAAATCAAAAAGTACCTTGAAACAAATGAAAATGAGGACACAACAATCCAGAACCTATGGGACAGAGTGAAGGCAGTCTTAAGAACTGAGTTTGTAGCTTTACACACCTGCTTAAAGAAGATAGAAAATTTTCAAATAAATAACAAACCCTAACCATAAAAGGGCTAGAAAAACAAAAAAACAAATCTGAGAGTGAGTAGAAAAAAGGAAATAATCAACATCAGAGTGGAAATAGATGACATAGAAATTAAAAATAAAATTAAAAAAAAAAACAATGAATTCAGGAGCTGATTCATTGAAAAGATAAACAAAAATTGATGAACTTTTAACCAGATTCATCAAGAAAAAAAGAGAGAGGACCTAAACAATTAAAATCAGAAATGAAAGAGCAGAAATAACAATTGATACCACAGAAATATAAAGAATTATAAGAAAATGCTATAAAAACTATATGCCAAGAAAGTGGAAAACCTGGGCAAATGGTTTTTTTCTAGAAACTTGCAATCTTCCAAAGCTGAATCAGGAAGAAACAGAAAACTGGAATAGATGGATGACAGCTAAAGAAATTGAAACAGTAACCAAACCAAAAAACTCTCAGCAAACAAGAACCCTGAACCAGATGGGTTCACAGGCAAATTTTACTAATCATTCAAAGATGAACTAATGCCTGTCCTTCTCAAACTATTCCAAAAAAGTGATGAACAGAGAAGCCTTCCAGCCTCTTTTTAGGAGGCCAGTAATATCCCAATTCCAAAACCAGGGGAAAATACAACAAAGAAAGGAAATTACAGGCCAATATCCTTGATGAATATAGATGCTAAAATCCTCAACAAAATATTAGCAAATGAATCCAGCAATACAGTAAAATATTATATAGCATGATCAACTGGGATTTATCTTAGAAATACAAAATTGGTACAATATTTGCAAATCACTAAATGATACATCACATAAATAAAATGAAAGACAAAAATTGCATGATGATAACAATAGATACAGCAAAACCATTTGATACAATCCAGTACTCATTTATGATAAAAGCACTCAGCAAAGAGGGAAGAGAGGGAGAATACCTCAACATAATAAAGGCCATATACGATACCAATTGCCAACCTTATACTCAATAGGCAAAAACTGAAAGTTTTTCCTTTAATATCAGAAATAAGACAGGGGTGTCTGCATTCACCACTCTTATTCAACATACTACTGAAAGTACCAGCCACACTGATCAGACAAGAAGAAGAATTAAAAGGTATCCAAATTGGAGAGGAGGAAATAAAACTGTCATTATTTGCAGATGACATGATATTGTACATAGAAAATCCTATAGGCTCCACCAAAAAATTACTTAATCTAATAAATGAATTTGGCAAAGTAGCAGGATACAAAGTCAGTATTCGGAAATCAGTGGCATATTTATACACCAATAATGAACTATCAGAAAGTAAAATGAACAAAACAATGCCATTTACTCTTGAAACAAAAATTAATAGTAAAGTACCTAGGAATAAATTTAACAAAGGAGGTAAAAATACCTGTACTCAAAAAAGTATAGGACACTGAAGAAAGAAATTGAGGAAGATATAAATAAGTAGAAGCATATGCTGTATTCATAGATTGGAAGAATTGACATCATTAAAATGTCCATACTACCCAAAGCAATCTATAGATTCAGCACAATTCCTATTAAAATACCAATGGCATATTTCACAGATCTAGAACAAATATCCCAAAAATTTATGTGGAACCAAAAAAAAAAGTCCCCAAATAGCCTCAGCAATCTTGAGAAAGAAGAACAAAGTTGGGAAAATCACAATACCTGATATCAAACAATACTATAAGGCCACTGTAATCAAAACAGTCTGGCACTGGCATAAGAACAGACACATAGACCAATGGAAGGGAATAGAGAGACCAGAAATAAACCCATGTCTTTATGGTAAATTAGCATTTGAAAAAGGAGGCAAGAGCCTACAATGGAGTAAAGACAGCCTCTTCAATAAATGGTGTTGGGAGAACTGGACTGGTACATGCCAAAATATGAAACTAGACCACCATCTTACACCATACACCAGAATAAACTCATAATGGATAAAAGACTTAAAAATGAGTTGTGATACCATAAAAATCCTAGAACGAAACATAAGCAGTAAAATTTCATGCATCTTATGTAAAAATATTTTTGCCGATCTATCTCTCACCCCTAAAGGGAAAAAAAAAAAAAAAAAAATGAGACTGCAATTAAATAGCTTCTGCACAGCTAAAGAAATGATCATCAAAATGAAAAGGAAACTGACAATATAGGAGAACATATTTGCCAATGATACGTTAGACAAGGGCTAATTTTTTTAAATATTTTTATTGTTCAAGCACAGTTGTCTCCATTTTCCTACCACCCGTTTCCCCTGCCCCACCTTCAGTCCTACCCCTCTTTGTCCCTTCACACCAGTCAGAATGGCCATCACAAACAAATCAACAATAAGTGCTGGCCAGGGTGGGAAGAAATGGGAGCTTTAATGCACTGTTGGTGGGATTGCAGACTGGTGCAGCCACTGTGGAAAACAGTATGGAATTTCCTCAATAAACTAAAAACAGAACTGCCCTTTGACCTGGCAATTCCACTGGGATTATATTTTAAGAATCCTGAAACACCAATTCAGACAAGGGTTTAATCACCAAAACATATAAAACTTATACAACTGAACACCAGGAAGACAAACAATCCAATCAAAAAATGGGCAAAGGACTTGAATTGACATTTCTCTAAGGGGGGCATACAGAAAGCCCATAGACATATGAAAAAATGGTCAACAATTCTAGTCATCAGAGACATGTAAATTAAAACCACAATGGTGTATTTCCTCACACCTGCCAAGATGGCCATCATTAACAAATCAACAAACAAGTGCTCATGAGGATGTGGAGAAAAGGGAACCCTAGTATACTGTTGGTGGGAATGCAGACTAGGGCAGCCACCATGAAAACAATATGGAATTTCCTCAAAAAATTAAAAAATGGATCTGTCTTTTGACCCAGTGATTCCACTTTGGTGAATATATCTTAAGAATCCTGAAACACTACTTCAACTAGCAAAATTATTAAAGCTCACATATCCACTGACCCGTAATCAAATTACATCAGCTAGACTAACAATCCTATGACAGGCCTAAGGCCATGCTTTTCAATGGAAATAGAATGTGAGCCAAATATGTAACTTAAAATTTCTTGTAACCACATCCAAAACTGGAAAAAAACAAATGAAATTAATTATTCCATTGTGCATATGAAAAATAAAAATATTTTAAAACTGAAAAAATGCATTCTTTTTTTTTTTTAAACTAAGTCTTGAAAATCAGGTATGCAATAAATTTTACAATTATACCCTGTTTCAGTTCAGAGTTGCCACATTCAGATGTTCAACAGCCATGGTGTTTAATGTCTACCTTATGAGCACAGGTCCAAGGAGTCTAGGGACTCCAATCCTCGGATTTAGAACCTCCATTACACAAAGAAAAGGGGAAGTAGGAATACAAGGTAAGCTTTAAAATGTCAAATAGTTTACAACCAATCCTTCATAATGGAATCAAAGTTTGTCTAAATATCCAATTAACTCTTCAAAATAATGTGTCATTATATGATTTTTATAAAGAAAATATATCTTCAATTACAAATTAGTTGCCCTACCAGATATTCCTACTTTCCAGTTTTCTTCTCAAAAGAGATTACAACTAGGTTTAAAAATCTAATATCCTTCACATGGACCCAGAAGATATTTCTTCTTGGCATCAACAGTGATATAATTATTAAGAATATAGTAAAAGATAAGGTAAGATTATTTTCAATTTCACCAACCATTCATTGTGTTTCATATTTATAAAGAAGGAACTACCTGTGTACCAAATGGGATCATCGTTCTCTAGTTCTTACCCTATTAATGCTTTCTTGAGGCCATTTTCTAATAAAATTGTGTGGCAGACCCTTCTGCACAGTGTGGACCCACCTCCCACTTAGAAATGCACAGGACCCATGCCCACAGATAGGTTCCCTCCTGGGTAATCAGATTTGCAATATACTTAGGCTGTTTTGAGATTTGCTCTTTGCTAAAAACTTCCTTACCCTGCAAATGCTTATTGTAACTTCCTAAAATCCATGCTGAGCCTTGGAGGGACCAATGTGACTGGCTCAACCACTTCTGCCTATTCATTTGCTAATGTCCTTCTGTGATGTAATGAAGGGCATTGGCTCCTTTGTTGTAACCAGGATAGTGAGGAAGAACCATCTTGTAATGTAAAGATAGAATTAGGATAAAGGCCTGTCATGGCGGAGGCCACAGCTTTTTGCTCTTCTTGAGAGAAAGGTCATGCTGTCATCCTTATTCCTCCACCAGACTCGGTAGTCTGTGTGTATGTTTTAATTTATCCATAATGATGTGGACTGGTGTCCGCTTCAAAATTGCTGATATCACAGTGAGTGTAAAGAAATTTATGATAGAAAAAAATTGATTTGTAATGATGTGAAAATCAAGCCTATGTCCCAAAGTCCCCAGTCTACAACAAAAATTTAAATAGTTACTAGATGACTGGATGCATCTGCTAGAGCATTTATTCTTTGCTAAGTTAATAACAGTTACACTATCATAACTAGGAGGTGAATTAAAGCTGAACATAATAGCCGAATGTTATCCATAACAAAATATATACATATTCACAAAACTCCCCACCAACTACATTAAAATTGAAGCCAGCATATATGCAAATGAAATTAAATTAAAAATATTAAGCAATCCTATTAAACAGATAAATTTATCCAGTGCTTTGACATGCATTCACATATAAATTTATTTTAATAGGTTCATCAAGATATGGTTCTGTTAAAGCATCTTTACTATTATGAGATAATTGTCACCTGACCTTGAAAAATATTTAAATCAAAATTGCCTCTTCTAAATTAAATGCCACAGAATTCTCCAGTTACAAACCCTTACCTGTGGACAATCTGCAATAAATTCTATGCAGGTGAAATACTCTCCATTCAGATGACAATATTGGTCAGGTGTTTAGTCATTCATTCATTCATTCATTTACTCACTTTTTATGTATTCTGCATTCAAATATCTGCATTGAATCTGTGACTCTTGTCAAGGCTATACACAATTAGGTAACAAAAGTCATTTTAAATTTTAGCTTCTATATCTCTTTTATTCTACTTGCATTACTTTACACTTGAGGGGGATTTCCTGACTGTAGCAACATACTCTGAAATCTCTTCTTTCTGTCACATCCATTTTAGTCATTTAATACACTTACCTTTCTCAAAGGTTCTTGGAGTAATTGCCCTTCAAGCCATCTCTCAAGATTTCTCTTTCTTCCTGGTTTCTTATCTTAATTCTCTATTCAAAATCCCAAGGAAACCTGCAGGGTAACAAATGTGGAAACCTTCAGGGAAGCTAAGGAAAGGAAAATAAATGAAATGACAAAATCTTTAACCTGTTTTTTTTAAACAAAGAGAAAAGGGACATTCATCATTTAATTACATTTTGTCCCATTACATATTAATTCAATAAACATTTGTCAGCTAAAAATAAGTGTGAGGCAAGCAAGAATGATACAGAAGTCCATGCTATTGAGGTGCTCCAATCTAGTGTGTGTGTCTGTGTGTGTAGTGGGTTGTTATTAATACAGTTCTGTTTAAATTTTATTAGTGTCTGAACTAACACAATTACCATAAAGATAGAAGAATGGGACAGTTGACAGAATTCTGCAGTGTACGACATGAAAGGTGAGCAAAGGAAATACATCTTAGATGACTCACAGATGGATGCCCCCTTAAATAGCCAATTAAATAGCGGTATTAATATAAGAAACACAGGAATGAAAGTGAATTGGATAAGTCTAATTTTGAAGAAGTAGAGTTTGCAATATCTATTTATACATACATATGTTCTTCCATGTGGAGATGTGGTGAGAATTAGAAGCTTGGATCTCAGAGGAGGTATTCCAACTTGGAAGCATAGTCTGAGACATCATAGCTTATGTGTGATGGTTAAAGAGAGTGAATACACTGCGACAGGAAGAGTTTACACAGTGGGGATAAAACAATGGGAAAGCGCAATGCTTAAAAGATGGGCAGAAGGAAAATTAAGATTGAACAGTATCAGGGGTGGTGATAAGCCTGGAGAGAGAATGGTACAGAAGCAGATGGAAGTGAGCATCCATAGAAAGCACAGCTCCTGAAAGCCGAATGCACGAGTCTCATTTGAACCAATAAATCAGACTCGTTTGGCAATAGCTCTGCTCCAGGTTCTTAGTGGATACGTACCAAAAGTCAACTCAGTGTTTGCGAATGACTCTTAAGCAACTGATAATTTGATAATTCAGAGAAATAACACATAAGTACCTTAACTAAGCACTCTCCTAGATTCTCTAAACTTAATGCCTGCATTAAGAAAGACCTTTATGAAACATTATTCCTGAATCCAACTCATTTTTTTCTGCAGAAATGCCTTCCCCAAGTGATGCTTTGATGTCATTCCCTCAAGTTTTATAGATATTAGATACTAAAACTCCATTTTGAACAACACAGATGTGTCCTTGCAAAATCCTGACAGAAAACATTGCAAGATATGTTGTTTCTCCATATCTCTAATATAAAGACTGACATATGTATTTATTTTTATTTTTTATTATTTTATTATTATCACTTTTATTGAATTTATTGGAATGGCATTGGTTAATAAAATTACATAGTTTTCAAGTATACAATTCTATAATACATTATCTGTACACTGTATTGTGTGTTCACCACCCAAAGTCAAGTCTCCTTCTATCACCATTTATCCCCCTCTTCACCCTCACCGACCTCCCCCACTCCCCTTTCCCTAGGGTAATCAACACACTGATGTCTGTGTCTATAAGGCTTTTTTTTTTTTTTTTGCTTAATTCCTTCACCTTTTTCACCCAGCCCCCCAAATCCCCTCCCCACTGACAGCTGTCAGTCTGTTCTCTGTATCACACAGTGGATTTAAGTTTTTGCCATCAAAGTCTGCCTTGGCAGATGAGCTGGTATTATTTCTCTTGTTAGACAATATAAAGCCAATACAGAGTAAGGCAAAAATAGGTTTACAGTTGTGAGTATGCAAAACATAGAGTTTATTCTCATATTATTATTTATCATTGTATTATTTTCATATGAACAACTGTAAACCTGCTTTTGCTCCACCCTGGTATATCTCCCAGTTTGTCAAAGTTATCAGGAAACTCAGAAATAAATAAGTATATTAATTGATAACTAAGAGATGAAATTTTTCTCATTATTATTTTATTTGTTACCTTTGGAATTATGTTTAATTTTTATAGTTAACATAAATGTTTGTTAGTTAAAAAAGCAGTTCTAGCTTCCATCACTCCGCTGTCTCTCCCATGCCTCCACACAATCAAGACCAGAGCATGAGGTATATATAAGTATCCAGCCATGTCATATGAAAAATAGAGACTTTTATTGGAGAAGATACAAGATACAAGAAACATAGGACAATGACACCTCAGTCCCCTTCAAAGTAGGTAGGCACCCTGGTACCTCACACAATTCTCCCAATCACTGTCAGCTGCCCTGTTTTATTTTCCTGAATCTCACCAACTATCTGAAATCTCTTCCCTTTCAAAAGTGATTTTAATTTTATGAAAAGCCAGAAGCTACAGGGCACCAAATCCAGGCTGTAGGGGAGCTGAGTTACTTGGGTGATTTGATGTTTCTCAAAAAAACTCTGCAAGAGACATGATGCCTGAACAGGCATGTTGTCGTGATGAAGCTGCCAATCACCAGCTGCCCATAGCTGCAGCCTTCTGAATCATCCAATAGTTTGCACAGAGGAATGTTCAAGCCTAATGCAAAATTTGATGCAGATTCATTGCTCTACTCACTCAGTCATTTTGAATGTGGCAGCCACACAGTACACATGCCCACTTAATGGTGTCTACTGCCCCTACTGACTGGTACAGTGAAGTCACCATTGTTCACACATGTGCATTCCAGTTCCCTCTCCTTGGCTGCCAGGTTATATCAATGTCACACAACCCATTTTTGTTATATTAACAATGATTGGACTTTTTCCGGACAGGCTATCAGACCATTATAAAATGTGTAATCCCTATTTTGTACCTCTGAAACAAATATAATAGTATATGTCAAGTATAAAATATCAAGTGAAAAAATCATTCTTAATGATTTTAACATCATAATTCTGATTGCTTGGACCCACTCTTGCTGTAAACTCCTTACTTAATAGTAGTTTCCCATCTTCATACTTACTCTTTAAGGTTATACATTCACTCTACATCAATCCTCTGATACCAGCTTAGAGTCCTTGAAGATCTGTGGTGATGCTTTCCCAACAATGTCACTGGTGGTTCATTTTATTCTATTCCCCAGGCATTCTCTGCTTATTCTTTAATTTTATCTGTACTTTCCTGTCTTGGATTTGAGCCAGTGTTTTAATCCATGGCTCCAAGGGATACCAAACAAATGCTGGCTGACTGAAGCAGCTACACAGCCCAAACTCTAGTTCAGATGCACTTATGATCATACACACACACATTTCTTTCCCTAAGTGCATTATAGTTATCTCAGCACTTCCTCTTCTCACCTATACAATGTTATTTTAAATAGATTTCCTTGCAGGAAGCCTTTCAAATTATATAGCCCTTACCCATGCATACGTCTCACAGCCTCTCACACATGCACGCCTTGCCCAGTCAGTATCACTTTGGCACGTGGCCCCCCTCTGAATCTAGTGTCACCCACACATTTTGGGTCTAATTCATCCTTAGTAACCCACAGCTAACTGCATTTTCAAACCCCTCCAGTTATCATCCACTCTCTCTTTTTTAAATCACAGTTAACTACATGCAGTTCCCTGACTTTTCCAGGACCTGGGTGTCACTACCTTCCCCAGCAATGCTCCTTTTCTTAGATCTTCATCCTTCCCAGCTTGCAATCTTCATGGTTTTCTCTCAAGACCAATAACATAACTTACATGTCATTCCTTCTGTATATCATTGCACACTTCACATAATTCTGTTATATAATATTATACATTGTATTTCGATATACAATGCAATACATTGTACTTCTGTTATACTTCACAATACATTGTAACTATGTTAAATATAAAATATATTTGTATATTTAACCTATGTTCTTCATATTTATATAACTACCCCCAAACCCCTATCCCCCACAGAACTGGAAAGAATTCTACCCTGGCATAGTTCCAGCCTAAATGTCACTCAATACATGTTTATGGAATAAATGATTGATCTTAATACAATTTCTTTTATAGCAAAATTTCCAAATCAAATGACCAGCCTTTGTCAAAATTATAGCTACATTACTAAGTAGGATGGAAATAAAATTGGCACTAAAACTTAATGAAACCAACCTGAATAGAGAAGCCTAGTTTAAAATTTCTTCTAGCTAATTGTCCTAATAACCCAGTAATATAAGAATGGTGACTTTCATCCACTAATTAAATGAATTATTTATCAAGTACCTTGGGTATTAAGTAAGATGACAAGACAGACTGCCACTTCAGAGGTCAGAGAAAAACATAAAAACTCATGTAATTCCCTAAAACTAGATTAAAAGTATGAAATGGGACTTGCATGAAATTCATCATTCAAATGGGAAAGATGAAACCCAACTCTTGTCCCACACATATTTTCCTTCTGGAAAGAAAGCAAATCTTTTCCGCAAAAGCAAGATAATGGAAGAGAAAATATCTTTTTATTTCCTCACTGCTTGTCCCACTCAGAACAAGCACATGAACCAACCAAAACATTGAGCCCAAGTCCTGCCGCTGCATGGATTCTATTCCAGGGGCTAGTAAGATGATATTCTCATGCACTCCCTTCCCCCTGGACATTATAACCCTTTTTCTATATACATATAGAGACTGCAACACTCAGAATACAACCAGCCAGGAAGTAAGAACAGGCCTTAAGCACGTGGATAAAAAGAATCTAAGAGGTAGAATGTTCTGTATATTGTGCTTTTCATCTAGTGCTCTGATTCACATTGTCACAAAAGAAAGTTGAGCTGGAAGAGGCTGAGAAGCAGTGTCACATGATTGAACCTCAGTATGGCTGCATTAGGTAAAAGGATACCAAACTCCAGCAACAAAATGGAAACTGCGACAACTTGCCCTCTTTTAACACATAGGAGAAGACCAAAAAAACAGAACAAATGGTAACAGTGGCTGATGAGCGAGATCAAAGGCAACCCATACACTGCAGTTTGTAAACACCACGTATAGATCTATTTCCTTCAGCGTATAACAGCAAGTTAGTTCAATACGATCAGGACTGGAGAAGAGCATAGATCTGAAACTGGCTTACCTTGAGAATCAGGAGAGAAGGCTGGACAAGAGCACCCCTCCATGGCCGAGAGACCCATATGAAGAGCGCAAGGTTAAGAGGCCGTATGTGCGAGCAAGTGGATAGGAGATCCTGAGTGAACCAGGAACGACATAGGCATTTACATTCTCTTTTGATGCAGTAAAGCATAGGGAAGGAAAAAAGGAAGCAGAAGACAAATAAAACAAGGAATAAGAAAAAGTCTATAATAAATACAAAGGATGTGGGTTTTTTAATTATAAAAATATATACAATTAGGTACTAATAATTGTATAATCTTGATGAAATGGATAACTTTATAGGGAAATATAAGTAGTTCGGATTTATTCAAGAAGAAATAAAAAACCCAAAACTGCTAAGAAAGGCATTTTCTTCTCTTCTGTGAACAGTCCTCTTGCATGACAAACTAACAAACGATGGGCTAAAATGGGTATGAATTCAGGACAGGGAAAGAAGCCTTTGGCCTGTTCCTGGGCCCAGCAAACAGAGTTCTCTAATGGAATCCTACACCACACCTTGCTAACCACTGTGCCTGTAGCAAATATCTTCCTTGAGTGCCTGCAGAAGAAAAGTACTGTGGTTTAAGAGAGGCTTTCATTTCTTCAGGGACTCCTTGAACAATGATATCTGATACTCGGATCTTGCTGCAAGTTATTAAAAACATTCCAGTGGGTTCTTCCTCCCTCATTTGTAATTATCTCTCTGAATCCCCTCTTCTCTTTTCTCATTAAGATGTTGTATTAGTTTGCTTGCACTGTCAAAGAGAGAAAGAGAGAAAGGAAGGAAGGAAGGAAGGAAGGAAGGAAGGAAGGAAGGAAGGAAGGAAGGAAGGAAGGAAGGAAGGAAGGAAGGAAGGAAGGAAGGGGAAAAAAGAAAGGAAAGGAAAGGAAAAGAAAAGAAAAGAAAAGAAAAGAAAAGAAAAGAAAAGAAAAGAAAAGAAAAGAAAAGAAAAGAAAAGAAAAGAAAAGAAAAGAAAAAAATTCAAGCAGGGTGTTCTGAACAGCAGAAATTTCTAACAGTTGTGAAGGCAGAAGTCCCAGATCAAAATGCTGGGTTGGCTTTCTCTGAGGCCTCTGTTCTTTGCTTATAGATGGTCACTGCCTTACTACACCCCTTGTGTCTTTTTGTGGGTATCTTAGCATCTTCTTAAAAAGATACCAGTCATATTGGATTGGGGTCTACCTAATAGCCTCATTTTAAACATAATTAATTCTTTAAAGATGCCATCTTCAAACATAGTTACCTTCTGAGGTATTAGGGCTTCAACATAAGAATTTTGGGAGGACACAATTCAGTCTCAAACACATGCTTTCAAACAATATGTATTAGAGGTGTGCATTGCATGAGTTTAGGCTTTCCCATGTGTTTAGCCTATGACCTTCCACTGAAATATCTACTCATTTTACTCCATATCTGTTCACATGTGACTAAGAACATGTTGCCTCTTACCTCCATATGAATATCAAATTTCCATTTTTGTAAATTAAAGACATTTGACTAGATAAAATTTATAGTGTTCTCAGCCTTAACAGAATCCGAATCCTAGCCATTGTGCATAAATTCAGACACATTATGGTGAGAAAGCAAGAGGCTGAAGAAAAAAGTGCCAAAGCTCAAAAAAAGGGAAATAGCCAAGTTTTTTCCAGTTAAGTGAAAGCCCCATCCTTCTTTCTCCAACCCTGAAGAGACAGAAACAGGACAAAGAAGAGGGTGCAGCACTCTTGCCTTGACCTCTAAATCTCTTGAAGAGGCCTCTCCATAACCGATTAGCTGTGGATTATTCATTTTTCACAGGCTTATTGAGCATAAAATGTTATTATGACTTGCCTACCTACATATATAGTTGTATAGTTCTTACATGCATCTATATAGTTCACAGGATTTCTTTAGCAAATGCCAGGTCTATTGTTTCACTTTAAACCTCTCTGGAAATGGACTGCATCTTAAAATCACTTTAGCCAAGCAGTAGTCGTGATGGAGTTGTCATTGCCTGGGCATGTATATATAAGCACTTAAGGAATGGGTGTGAAATTTGTGAGAAGTTCTTGTAGACAATAGTCAATCATCTTTTTAAAATGTGCTATCATCAAGCTCTTGATGACCCGGAAGATATTTGGGGGGAGGCGGAGGGGAAGAATACATAAATTAAGTGTTGAAAAATAAATCTCACATTATATAAATGTATATGTATATATCCTATTTGTTTTGTTTCTCTAGAGAATCTAGACTAGTTCAATAGCTCACAAAAATAGAGTCCTTGGTAAGTCCCAGGTACAATCTTAATGTCTTTACATTAAGTCCAATTAGCCCTGAAAGCATCTATAAGGTAGATACTTTGTTATCTTCATTTTGCAGACAAATAGAAAATGAAGCTTAGAAAGATCCGGCCAATTTCCAAAGGTCAGCTAATGTATTGAACTTCATAGAACCAGTGTGATTTTTTATTGATTCTACAAACACTAATGTAGTATATATGCCAAGCATAGTTCTAAACATTCTCCAAACACAGCAGTACTACCCTCTGTGGCAGGCATGGAGGTTGGGTAACTTACCAAATGAGAAACAGAATCAGAATCCAAACCCAGATCATCAAACCCAGAGGTCTGAACCTAACGGTTAGGTCTCAGTCATTAGAGGCCAGATTCGCCAACAACTTCTGTTAGGTCGGGTGTGGTGAGGTAAGACAGCCACCAGGGACTGAAGCCCGTGAATAACTGGCTGACGTCAGATGAAGATGACTGGACCGGCGGGAAGAACCAGGGCAACTCGCACCTAAAGAGGACTGGCCAATGATACCGCATGTATAAAATTCTTTCCTCTCTTAGGCTCGGGCGTGATTTCCTCCGCCCCCAACCTGTGGATGGAGAACCTCGCCCAGGTGCGCAACCCCCAATAAAGCTCTGTATTGCCCCATTTTGTGGCTGATTGTCATTATTTCCTCGGCGGAATACTAATAACCTTACAATTTTGACTCCACAAATTATCAGCTTTTTTCCTTATTAGCTTCATTTAATCAAAATTAAAATCTGAGCCTCAACTTTCTAATATAGAAAATGGCAACTACACAGAAAATCAAATGATATGATGCACACACTTCATTACTATTTTATTACTCATTGTAATAATTCTTAGTCCAAAACTTTATAACTCATGATTTCTATTAAGTGCATGCTATGTTATAATTAATTTGATAATAAACCCTTACAACCATGAGTGCTTTGTTAAAACTATTGCACACTGTTACCATTTTAAGGTGCTCTCTATAAATGAAGCTTTATCATCTATTACTTATTGTGCAGGCTTGGCTCTGCCTCAATCCTTAATAAGAATAAAGAGGGAGGGAAGAACAAAGAGATCAGGGTGAAGTGCCAGGAGACAAAGGAATGGCTTAGAAATCCATTCTGAGTCACGGATCTCTCTCAAGAGTACAGCCAGGGTTTCTGTTACCAGCACACCACATCGCTGTCCAAGAAATGAGGCTATATTTTTCCATTCTGTCTTAGAGTTTAGAACAAGAGCCAATGGCAATCTGAATAGGCCTAGTGCCCTTTTCTACCTCTTTACCTTGAGATGATACAATCCAAGTGTACTATCCAAGCAGGTATAGCAATAAAGGGACAGCAATTATGTAAAACACCAATCACAAAATACTCATGTTCACCACCAGTTAAGCACAATCAAGTAAGCAAAACCTTCCCGTCTCACCTGAAGCTGCAGATTGAGTGACCTGCTACTTGGGTTCATTTTTTGGCCATGAAACCTTATTAGCTCTGTTTCCTTTTCCCCAACCCCTCTGCCTCTGGGAAAACGTCAGAGTATTTTTCTAGCTAAAGTCAAAACCTCGGTTTGCTTTGTGAAACTTTTTTTTTTCTCATCAGCTCCCACGCTAAATACTTTAATCCAAAAAAATGTGAGTTGCCATGGTGACTCCTCTTGTAATTGTTAGAAGCTTTTGTAAGATTCAGTCATCTTCTTGTTATATTTCAGTCTTAAAATTTCCAGCAATGAGAAAAACAAAGAAATGTTTCATTTGTTAGAATAGAAAGAGACGTGCTTAGCACTTTGTAAGCAAAATGAAAGAGCTGGGGAGAGGGTCCCTGGGGGCACTCAGACCCCTGGGGAAGGCATTGCTAAAGGAGCAGGTGCTGATGCAAAACAAAAGATCCTCCTGGTCTTTGTTAGCTTAGATGATCTCCGATTTTAGGAGCCTAAATTAATGACTCAAAAAGTCAGCCAAAGCAAATCTTCAATATGAACTTGAAGACCAGGAATCGGCAAATGATAACCTGCAGGTCAGATATGTCCTGCAGCCTAGTTTTAAATAAAGTTTTATTGGAACACAGCCATGTCCATTCTTCTATGTATTGCCTATGGGTACTTTTATACCAAAATAGTCAAGTTGAGTAGTTGCAGTGGAGACCACATCACCTATAAGTATAAAATGTTTATTATCTAGCCCTTTAAAAGGTTGACTACCCCTACTCGAGGGCTGAGAAGAGGCAAAAGAGTTAAGGAGAGAAAGTGTGGCCAAGCACAGTTGAGTTCTTTTTGAATAGTACCTTTGTCCCTTGGCTTTCCCTATCACATTATTTACATTCAGATTTTCAGATTTAAGCCAGAGAAAGCTCATTTTCCTTCCATGTTAGCTCAGGTCCTCCAAGGAGCAGATGCCATGACAATAGTAGACTCACAAGGGATTTATGGGAGAAAACCACTGTGAGGGACCAAGAGGAGGAGGCTGGAGAAGACAGGGAAAGCCTTCAGAATGGCCTGTAGGTCTGACTTCTGTGGGACAAGAAAGAAGGGCAGGAGGGTGGGTAGAAAATCTCAGAGTGTGGCACACCACTACAAGGCCTCAACCAGACCGATAAAGGGTCTGAAAGAAGTCACCCACGAGGAGGCCTGTTCCTTGCAGGAACGGGTCAGCCAGAGGAGGATTCGGAAGGCAGCAGTGCAACCCTCCATCATTCTGCACAGCAGATCCAGGTGGTGTGTTTGCATGGCTCTCAGGCTGCGCCAGTCCTACTGGCTCAAATTTATCACATTTTCAATCTGCCCACAATTGTTGAGAGGCTGATGTGTATACAGGGTACTATACTAAAGTTTAGTGATGGGAGACGAAGAATAAGAAAGATAAAAAATTTACTAAAAAGCTCAGAGCAGGGTGAAGGTGATGAATTGCTGACAAATAACGTAATGATCTCTGACTTTTCTCTGCAATTGTTTGTTAGGTTGTTGGAGCACATGCCCACCTGCAAGACTCCCTTCCTGACTTTGTTCTGAGCCCTCCAACTCAAAGGACCACAGAACCAAGGGTCTGTGTTCTGCTGGTTCTCGAGTTCCTGCACTCTAGGCTTCCTCTCTGCTGCCTAAAGCACACACTGACAGAGCATGGATATCATATGCATGAAGTGCAACAGACGTCAAACTGCTTCCGAGTTTCCAATTATTACTCCCACTTCACAATGAAATAGCCATAGACGAAAAAGGGATTACAAAAAGATGAATCCATATGTTATTTCATAGTGAAAATGCTTGGCATCCTTCGTTGTTTTTTTTTTGTTTGTTTGTTTTTTTTCTCTTGTTTTCTGACCAATCTCCTTTGATGAAATCTGACTGAGGAGTCACTGTGAGCATTAACTGCACAGTGAAAATAACATCGCCCAGCATCACTCTAAACATGCTAACCTATTGTTAAATAAATATGTGAATGAACATACTCACTGATATCAATAATGTATGTTTGCTCTTTATTCAAGCAATTTAAAAGGAAGACCTAGAATTTCAAGAACTTGCTGGCTACTCATTTAAAAAGCAGAATTCTAGAATTCACTTTAGTTTCAGAATTAAAAGATACCTTTCTTCCAGAAAGGAAAATCAGCAGGTCAGACCCTCATTGTTTCTTACTCATACCTTGGAGATCAAACCAACGGACTCAGATATTTGTTCATCTCAAACCTGTGTCACCCGTTTCTCATGCTCCTGTTCCTCTATGCCATTTAACAAACCACTGTCACACTTTGCCACCCCCCCAGTCTTAATTAGAATTAGACAGAAAATAAGAAAAAGGACCAATAGCTTTCTGCTCTCCAAAAGCTAAAAGCCAGTAACTTTTAAGGCCTCGTACCTCTGCTCTATGATTTTCTTGCCTTAATAACAACTCCCCTAATAATAGTTTGCTGGTAAAAATTCTACTAATTATATAAAAGAAAGAAAAAGACCCAAATGTTCAGACTTTAATTTATCATCCATTGTACAGAAAGTACTAAGAACTATATTAATGAGCATCATATTTACAAGTGTATTTTTAATCAATACTTTTTAAACATTTTATTTATTTATTTTTAGAGAGAGGGGAAGGGAGAGAGAAAAAGAGGGAGAGAAACACCAATGTGTGGTTGCCTCTCACATGCCCCATACTGGGGACCTGGCCTGCAACCCAGGTATGTGCCCTGACTGGAAATCGAACCGGCGACTCTTTGGTTCGCAGGCTGGCGCTCAATCCACTTGAGCCACACTAGCCAGGACTACAAATGTACTTTTAAGGTCACTCATTCACACCTTACATAAGACCCAGAACTTACTAATGATAGTAATTTTGTAAAATATATTCTGAAGTTGAGCCTCCTACAAGCTCACCATCCACAGCACCCATGGTAGGAGAGGTGAGATTGTGAAATTTGAACATACTGAAGATAAATAAAACATGAATAATTTCAAAAAACTCATAATTAAAATTAATCATTTATTATAGCTATCATTATATAGAGAACCCTATCCTCAATAATAGATTTGTCCTTCCTTCAGTCCTATCTACTTTAGAACAATATACACATCTGTGCACTTGCATACATGTATACAGCGCCATAACTAAGAAAGTTACTGATTAAAGAGAAAGAAATCAACAGATATCTCTCCTGTTACTTATCGTATCTCATTCGGGATCAGTGGTTTCTAAACATTTTAGCTGTCACATGCTCTTTTAATTATTTTTCTTCTACGTGTCCAGTACTTTGAAATGATCTATCTATTAAATGATCAAACTTAATTAAACAGACATTTATTTTTTCTAATCTATTCATCCAGGAATTTGTAAGTGTTCATCAGAGCTTCCAAATACTTGCCATAGTTAATCACCAGGAGTTTAGACAATTTTAGCTTGAAGACGAGAGAAAAGGTTTTAGCCAGCAGCTAGAGCAACTTTATTGTCAGGAGATATACAGGGTTCATAAGGTTGTTTTAAAAAAATAATGAGCATGCTTGTGTGTCTCCATTACTAGCTTCATGAATCCCCAAACATGGCCTGAAGGTCCCCACTACCAACTTCATGGATCCCCAAACAGCGAGGGGCACTGTGGAAAAACATTGCTCCAAGGCAGTAGAGCTGTTTCTCAACCTTTTTTCCACTCCAATATCCATGACATGCAACCCATTCTTATAAGTAACTATTGACTACAGCAGCAGATTCAATCCATGCTGCCCCACGGGCAGGAACGTGCCAGATTCTTGGGGGGAAAACAGGACCTGCTGAGAAGAGAGATGGCATAAGTTGGAAAAGCATCGCAGGCGACTCTGCTGCAGCCCTCACTTTGCCTCCTTAGTTGAAAATGACTGCTGGAAGTTACCGTATATAATTCCTGAATAGAAAGGGGATTTACACAGTTTACTCAGTTATACAATTAAACCTTTCCTATGAACCCTAGATGTAGCTGGATTACTCAGAGACTTCTCATGATCTGAATTTTTTTTCTTATTTACTCTGCATTTTTGGAATAGCAATGTGATATCTTTAAGTTACTTTTGAAGTCCAATCCCTGTGAGAAGAACACCGTGCTGCTCCAGAATTCCTAAAAGACAAGTTTGGTGGGTAGAACATCTATCTCATTATGAGTACTCAAATATTACTCAATATTCTTTTAAAAAAATACAGGAAAAGGGGTTTTGGGACTGTAGCCAGGTTTTACCGCAATATCTCCACTGCAGCTTCTGGGTGGCCTTCTCCTTTGGAGGAAGCCCTTTGGCTTTAAGATGCCAAGATGAAACAAGATGAGGACACACACTGGCTGTGAGAGTCAAAGCTCATCGTGCCCTTCTCTGTGACTATGAAGAGTGCCCCCACACTCCCAAAGCTAACATTCCAAATGAATTAATAAACCTGAAACCCACCACGCTATGTTGGTAGTGGCAGTCTTGGCTATGCATGAAGTTGATCTTGCTGAACTGTGATAATCTGCCAGTGTCTTCATCATATTTTCCAGGGAGCTTATTATTAGCTGTACTCAGAGTACATGGACACCTTGAATGCATTAGAGTAATCCCCATAGCTTTATCTTGAAAAGATTTTGAGCTAGAGTTTGGCTAATTTTATTTTCCAGGGGAAGTCCAACCCTGCCAAGGATTCAAAATTGGAGACATTTCCAAAGCCTAGCTTATTTATGTCAGTACATTATCTTCCTTGGTAGAGTTTTACCAAACAAAAGAATTGTGCAAATTTTCAGTATGTAGTTTATGGAATAAGTTTCAGGTAGGCAACAATTTGCATTTATGAAGATAAGGAAGATACAGCACAAAAGAAGCTAAACTCATAAACAGAAGGTAACTAACAAACTGATTTCCAAATTGAACAAGTAGGTAAGATTATATCTAAATAATACAAAGGCTATTATTTGAAAGGTCTATATCCACTGGACTTTTTTTTTTACACTGAAATTCCCTGTATAAACAACATAACTATATGTAAAATGCATTAGAATAATAGACTCACTGAACAGGATACGTAGGGAATTGAAGTTTCATTAATCTGAAACTCTGATTTCACGTATAAAGAAACTAAGACCCTGAATGGCAGACCCAGGCCCTTTGGGTCTAATCTAATACCTTATGAAGATTCAAAATGGATCTGACTCTTTACCAAAAAGTACCAGAGTAGAATTAGGAGTAGTAAACCTTGGCTATGGCAGACACTGAAGAACATAGAAAGTGATGGTATAGGCAAAGCAAACTTTATCATATGGTCTATGGCTGTGCTCTTATGCGACCTGTCAGACTCCTTAGTGCTGGGGAAGACTGCTTAAACTAAAGCTCGCTAAAACAAAAGATTGATCGCTAGTTGTCAGGAAAAGGCTGACTGCATGGGTTATGTGATGAAATACAAGTGACATTGGCTAGTCTGAGTCTGCCTGATGCTATTCCTCCACTTTGGGAAGACAAAATTGAGTTTTCTTTAAAATAAGATGTTTTCATGCAACATCAAGTTCTCTAAATGATTATATTATAGAGATATACTAAAATCTTATAAAATTATTTTATTTATTTATCAGTGACATAAACAGACCATTTAAATGTCAGACAATTATACCTGTATTTGTGACAATCTTCTAATGAAAGATGTTTCATTAAAATATAAGAAGAGTACACCTCCAGCACTCTTAAAAGAGACTGGCACTTATTACATTGCATGGAAATTGGGTTTTATTAGAATGTATTCTCCTATGAGTTCTCTGAGGACCCTAACAATATCTTATCTACTATTGATATTCACAGAATTTAATGTTGCACCTCAACAATAATTAGATCCTTAGACTATTTAGTACAACAATTTTATTAAACTGAATATAATCATTTTTATTTTGAAATGCAGAGAATCTGATACAGATTGGATGTGTGCACTCCAATGCAGAAATTATCAGAAAAGTAAATCAAATGGGGTTCTGTTGCTATTTCCTGAGGACAGTGCTGGCTCACGTGAAAGAGGGTTAACTGCCCACCCAAATCACCAGAGTGTGGAAATGATGCTGAGAAGTGGCTTCACAAACACCAATCACAGTTCCCAGACTCCGCTGCAGGTAGGTGGGAACATATGCCTAATCCTCATTGGATTGCTGCACCGATGAGAAGTAACTTGTCCTGTACTGAGTTAACAAAATTTGGTGCTTTTAATTATTGCAGCAGCTAGTCTGAGCCTAATACAGACCACAAATACCAATTTTTGCCTAACAGTTTTTTATGAAACTCCATTCACAAGCATTGTTTTCTCCTGGCTACACTGAACGGGTAAGTTGAACAGTATGTCCCTCAGAAGTGCAATACTGCTTTTGAAGTATGCATGTGCAACAGGATATGCTACTCAGCAGAATTCATAATCAAAGTGACTCTGATAACTTTTCAACTAGTGGCAGACCTTTGAAGTGCTTGTTCACATCTTCAGAGAAGCATCATTGTTTTTTCTCTTCAATCAAGCACGGGTATGTATCTCTTCACTTTCCTCTCTCCCCTTTCATTCTCCTGCCACCGACTCCGGCTTCAATTCTCTGCATACTCAATAGAGATTTCTTTTCCAACCAAGAAGCTTAATTTAACTGCATTTATAATAATAAAATCAGTATTTTCCATATCTGATGAATTCCTGGCAATTGGAAAAGTCGATACTAGCTTGTATTCTTTTATGGTTATGTTGCATTCTCCACTGCATTTAAAACAGGAAACTCAGACCCGTCAGTGAAATCACCTACCAAAAAATATTACTGTGGCACTGATCCTTTAATGCGACAGTAAGTAGGCTGCCTTTGGAAACTGAAGTAACTCTTTGACGTTATAAAGCTGTACAAACCAAATTTCCTTTGTACATATTTAGCACAAGTTGAGATTTATGCCTTTAATAAAGCACAGCAGTGATCTGGTTGCATATCAAAAGCTGACAATGGGCAGCAGAGTTTTCCCTGTGGGTGCCATTTGCCTGCAAGCTATAAGAGTAGAAGGTTACATGGTCCCAACAGAATTAACATTTTCCAAAATTTTGCTGCGTAAGTGAACAATGAAATGAACTTCTAATGAGCAACTGGGTCGCTAGCAACTCTGTAATCACTTAGTGACCATTTCTATCTGCATACATTTTTTTGTTGTTGGATAGGGGCTATCAAACTTCAAAATAAAAAAATATGTTTACTGTTTGATGAAATCTGGCTCCCCGTGTATTCTTGAATTCTCTACCTGGCGAAGGTCTTTCAATAAATGAACTGTGTCTAGCACCTACAGCTGTGGTACTACCAGTGGTATCTAAGGGCCAAAACTTCTCGAGGTGGGTTATAAGATCCTCTCTGATTTAGGTAAAGCTTCCTTCCCTAGCTCTGTCTCCCATAGTGCCAAACTTCTCCACCATTACTCCACTTCAGCAGACATACACCTGCACACACCTTCTATTCTCCAGCCTTGTGAGCTGTTAATACTTACTGTGTATGTGTTTTCTGTACAGTTACTTTGGTTCTCAGGATGAATACTATTTCCTCCAGAAAGCCATCCCTTATAGGTTCGATTCCCTGAGAAGATTAACACAGAGCTAACTCTGCCACAGGATTTTTAGAGTTCTCTTGGGATCAATATCTCTGGGAAGAAAAGGCAGAAAACAAGATTGACCAGAAGAAATACAGCTGTGAAGAAATTTCAACAGAGACCTCAGCTGACTCTAGGGGGAGTTTTAAGCCTGACCTTTAAGTACTGTCCCAAGTTGAGGAGAGAGGGTCAGGAATTTATGTCTCATGTTGATCAAGCACCGGATGCAGAGTGTGCAAGGAAGGAAGCATAGCCTTGAACGAGGCAGTACTCATCAGTGAAGACGGTATGTGAAGGGAGCGCAGAGTTGAGGGCTTTCTACCAGGAAGCCTCTCAGCAACTGAGGGATCAGTTATTCCTTCTGGAAGGGTGATCAGGAAACACCTGCCCACCACAAATCACAGCTTGCTCCTTCAGCTCCACTTCTTTGTAAAAATTAAAAATATTTCTATCAAAACTCATAGGATGCAACTAAATCACTATAGAGAGAGAACCGTATAGGCTTACATAAAGGAGCTAGGAATCCATCACAAGAAGTTAGAAGATAAATAATTTTAAAGAAAGTCAAAATACTAGCAAAATAGAAAAGAAATATAGTAAATATAGTAAACACCATCAACAAAGGCAAAGGTAATTGAAAAGCCTATTACAATTAATAGGCTGATGGAGAGAGAAATAACCAGTTTCAGTCATGAAAAAAGCAGACATCATTTCAGATTTTACAGACAAGAAATTTTTAATTTGTAGAAATGAGTAAAATTTTAAAATAATTTTATATTAAATGATTCAGGACAATAATTTAAAACTGTCTACTAGGAAACTTCAGTGCATATTGTTTCACTGCTGAGTTCTAATGAATATTTAAGGAAGAATATTCTAATTGTACACAAACTCTTCCACAGATTTGAAAGTGTTTCAATTCGCAACTGATTCAACTGATTTTAAGCATTAGCATCGCCTAGACAGCAAATTCCAACAACAAGGTCAGTAAAAGAAAAGAGTTATAGGCCAATCTCACTCATAAACAGAGATACAAAAACTCATCAAATATTAGTTACTCAGAAACAGCACTCTATGAAAAAGAATACTATATCATGACTAAGTTAGGTTTATATACAAATTATAAATTTGGTTTAACATTTCAAAACCTATCAATGTAGGTGTGTTAAGTCAAGTAACCAGCAGACATAATTCATAACTTCTAAACTAGTTAAAGCAAATAAGAGAATTCTTAAAATCTTGATAATCCAAGAGGACAAAAAAGGGTGGATGGAGGAAAAAGCTTTGGAGAAAAAAGAAAACACAAAATAAGTTTGTAGATATTATTTTAAAATGCCAGTAATAATGACCATACAATTGCATTAACTTGTCTGGTAAAAAAGAGTTTGTCAAATTATTTTTTAAAAAACTAATAAATTAAGAAGTAGTAGTATCAGCACATTATTTGAATATATAGAAGTAATAACAATAAGAACTGAAAATAACACCAATAGAAGTTGCTGCCTCTGAGAAGATGTACTAAGACCAAAGAAGTGGAGCTAGGTGTTTTCTTCCAATTTAAAACTTTTAACTAAATGTTTAGAAGTATCTACATGTCACTACCAACATTTATTAATACCTAGGTCTCATCTACTTCCAAATATTCTAAACTTTTTTCTCAGACTAAAAGATTGCTCATTGAAATTGCGTTCTGGTCCTTCTGTACTGCCTCATAACGACGTACACAAATTCCGTGCCAGGGAGTATGAGAAGGCCTAAAGGTAGAACCTGGCTTCCAGCATTTTTGGAAATGAAATTGCCTACAATAATTGTTTAAAAAATGTTTTCCTTATTTGCCGACCGGACCATACCATGTGAAAGACACCCAGAAAACTCTCTGGTGATTTTAGAGGCTCAAACAAAAATTACATGTTTCATTTAAAGTGATACCAAAGATAATTTCTGAAACTGCGTATTTGTGTATCTGTAAATCAATTGGATTATCTAACTGTACCGTAGGAAACTTTCCAAGATATCAGATCTAAGCAGAAGAGAGATTATGTATAGAATATACAAATTTACCAGTAATTTTTCCTGAATTGTGGAGAATTAAGGAATGTAAGAAAGGAACTTTTATGTTATTTTTATTTAAAAAATAAGATGCAATGTTTCTATCAATAGAAAGGATATTATAGATAAAACAAAATAAATTATTTTAGACATCAATAAATAGCAAACACTTATATTTATCATAAGCTATATCCTCTGATTTAGTGTTTTGTATACATTAATTTATAAAATATTCACAACCCATGAGGAAGTTACTAACATTATACCCATTTCATAAATGAGGAAACTGAGAGAAAAGGTTAATAACTTTTCCAAATTCACCTAGCTGATAAGAGCTGGAGCCAGGTTTGATGGCAGGTACATAGATGCAAAGTTTGTGCTGTAAACCATTATGATATAAAGGTAACACGCAGACATGGAATGTTAGGGAAGTTAGGGAAGTAGAGGAAAAAGTCACCCATAATCTCTTCACAGTTATATTACTATTGCATATTATATAGTCTCTTTCCATCTTTCTACATTTATAATTTTGTATCATGATTATTATAGTACATATTCTGTACTTGGGCTTCATCAATTATCATATTATTATTGTTTTCCCATGTTTTTGCATAATTATTATAATTCAGTTGATGTCTTCTTATTGTTCAATCCTATGGATGGAGTAATTCACTTAAATGCTCCATTATTGGACAATCAGCTACATTCAATATTTTCCTACTGTATGCATATACGAGGTCTGTCCTGAAAAAGTCCAACCATGTTAATATAATAAGAATAGTTTGTTCCACATGGATGTAACCTGGCAGCCAAGGAGAGTGAATTAGAATGCTCATGCATGAACAGTGATGACTTCACTGTACTAGTCAGTGGGGCAATAGATGCCATTGAGTATTTACTGTGTGGCCATCACAGTCAAAATTACTGAGCAAGTGGAGCAACAAATCTGCATCAAATTTTGCATCAAGCTTGAACATTCCTCCACGAAAACTATGGGGATGATTCAGAAGGCCGCAGCTATGGGCAATTGGTGACTGGCAGCTTCATCACAACACTGTGCCACTCATTCATCCCATCTTGTGCAGAGTTTTTCTGGTGAAACACCAAATCACCTCTTGAGTGACTCAGCCCACTGCCACCCAGATTTGGAACCCTATGACTTTTAGCTTTTCCCAAAACTAATACCACCTTTGAAAGGGAAGAGATTTCAGGCCATCAGTGAGAATCAGGAAAACATGATAGGGCAGCTGACTAAGATGTCATTGTCCTATTATAATGTTTCTTGTATCTCATATCTTTTTCAATAAACATCTCTATTTTTCATATTACATGGATGGGTACTTTCTGGACAGACCTCATGTAAGCCTACCCTTCGCATCTTTATGAACCCTGCTTTTTGTAATGTTTGCAACTATTTCCTTAGGGAATAAATCCAGAAGAAGGATTATTAAGTAATTAAGAGTGAGCTTTATAATCCACTGTTTTCTTTAAAACTCCTAAAATGTTTCTCATTTTTTCCAAGCACTATATATTACTAGATTGTTAGTCCTTAAAATCAGTGATAAGCTAAATCCCACCTTTTAAATTCGCTCTTGCAATAGGTTACTGTCAATTATCCAACTGCTCTATATGGGGCTAACATACTGGAAGCTCCAATTTACAACCTTATTAAAAATCCTCCTTTTTGAATCTGGCAATAATGTTGAGTTTTGTTATTTGGCCCATGAACTTTATGCATAGAACACAATTTCTTTTACACAAAGAGAAATATTTCTGTAAGCATAACAGAGTCCTTTTGTTTTGCCAAAGGAACATTGAAACATGATTTTTATTGTTTCAAGTAGATGCTGTGGAGGTTTCCTCGTCACAGTTGGACGGAGCAAGGCCACCATGGAGCTATACCCGTTTTAATTGTGTTTGCTCGGCCCTAAAAGCTGAAAAGCTGAGTTAGGCTTTTGAACTTTCTTTTTTCAAAAATGTATTGAGTTACTGAACCAACAACTCACAAAATAAACAATGTTTTGCTTTGGGTCTGGTATTCTGTGAAATTATAGAGAAGACAATTTTAGAACTAGGAAAGAACTTAAAAATATTCATCTTGTCAAACATCTCATTTTATAACTGAAGGAAATGAAGCCCAAAAAGTTTAAAGTGCCTTTTTTGAACGTAGAGTTAACGGCAGAGTCAGACGCACAGAGTCTTCTCACTCTTGTTTCCTCTGTGTCTAATTTTGACATTTGAGGACTAGTACCAGAGAAGTCTATGAAGACCTACATTTGAAATAAGAAAGGACCTTTAATTGTATAAACCAGACCCCACTTATGCCAAGAACAAAATATATTAAACAAAAATTTCAGTTAAGAAGAAAAGGTAAATACAAACATGTGGGTGCATCTTACTCATCATCTGTCCATAGTGTTAACTGGGGCCACAGGACGTACGGTCAGGATGACCTGGTGCATGGTGTGTGGTAAATGGTCTTTCTCAAATACATAAGACAGAGCCAACAATTAAATGGTTTGTAAGGAATTATTTTCTTCTCAAAGGAATAATTTATTAATGTAGGTGTAAGCTGAATACAAGTTTTTAATGATGAAAAGCTGGATGATATTATCAGCAGTGACCTATCTAAAGATTTCTTAAGGCTGTATGATCACTCATACAGGGCTGCTGAGTGTAGTCCATGGCCCAGTAACATCAGCTTCACCTGCGAGCTTGTTAAAAACATAAAAACCTCTCTGCAAGGGAAGCACAGGAATCCAAGCACTAACAAGCTCTCCAGGTGATTCCTATACTTGCTAAAGTTTAAGAAGCATTGTTCTAATGCAAACAGTCTCAACCATTCTTTGCACTTTGGGATCACATGGGAAACTTTTGAAAATACTTATGCCTGAGTCCCATACCAGATTCATATTTAATGGGTCTGGGTGAGGCTGGACATTATCAGGGTTGACAGTCAATACTCCAACAATTTCTTTGGAGCATTTGTGTTGGGCTTTTTTAAAAATAAAATTATTGAAAATAGACCTCAGCTTACCCAGCTCCTCCAAGTTAGAATATGGGTCTGCAAAGTGAGTGGATACAATACAACCACTATAATAGAGACATACAATATTAGAAATTTTATTTTTATTTATTTTAAATTTCAATGTTTTAGAATTAACTTTTGCCAAGTTTATGATCTATATAACACAATAATATAATAACACATGTAAGACTTACAAATGTTATTATACATACAAAAGATGCTTATTATAATTTTATAATTATAAACCTTTAATTTATAATTTTTTATAAATAGAGTATCATTAAATTTCTTTATTAATCAGAGTTCATGATATAGAATGATGGTATACAAACTTGAATGTGCATGTAAAGCACCTAGGAAGCTTGTTAAATGTAAATTCCTGTGGCCCACCTGACAGAGGTAAATTCAATTAACCTACAATGCGGGACATTCACCAGATGATTCTTATGTAAATATTCCATTAACCACTCTTTAGTTAGAGCAAAAAGAATGAACTATCTGGGAAGGCAGAACACCCACTCAGAGGGTGGTAGTGAGATTGTTGTGTTCAAAGGCTCAAACCTCAGCTCTGAATGACATCAGCTGCTCAAAGGCTTGTTAATTTCCTGAGGCTCACCCCTGTTACAAAGACAGCTGTGTAACCAGGACTATCCAGGGACAGGTTTACAATGAGAAATACAACTTTTAGGTAGACTATAGTGGTTCTTATTGGTTGACAATACATTATAGTTTCACAGAAAACCAATGGAATGCAAAATTGTAATTATGATTTTGCCTCTTTAGTCTAGAATCAGAGTAAAGAGAAATAATTATAATATGAAGTTTTAATAGTTTTGGTCTTCAAAATATGATAGGTGATATATTGCCAAGAAGAGGGGAAGAGTTAGACCAAATATAACTGTAAATGATATAAACACAACAATTAAAAGGTAGAGGTTGTCAAATTATACATAAACAGAACCAACTACATGCTTCCTATAGGAAACCTACTTACAAATAGGTTTAAAAAAAGATCTAATAAGATGCAACTGTTATCACTAATCAAAAGAAAGCTGGACTGTCTATCTTAACATCTGATAAAGTGGGTTTCAGAAGAAAGAATATCATTAGGAATAAAAAGGATTATTTCATATAGAGAGTGGGGTCAATTATTCAAAAGAACATAGCAATCCTCTAAATGTTTATGTATCTAACTATAGAATGCAAATTAAAATGAAGCAAAGAGAAAAAACCTGATGGCACTGCAAGGAAAAATCGATAAATATGCAACTGTTGTCAGAGATAGACAATGCAGCCCTTTCATACCTGAGAGGAGGGAACTGATACACTCAACAACGTGGATGAACTTCAAGGGCACTATACTGAATAAAAAATTTATTTTAAATATGGACAAAAAAGAATACCTCCTAGATTATTTTACTTACATGACATTTTAGAAAACAGTAACTAATCTATAGAGACAGAAAGCAGATCATTGGTTACCTTGGGATGGGGTGTAGGGAAGGGCAGAAGGGAACATTTTGAGGCGATGTGTCTGTTCATTATCTTGACTGTGGTTATGACATCGTAAGTATATTTTCATGCATAAAAATATCAAATAGCATACTTTAAACACATTCAGTTGTGTATCAATTACACTTTAATAATTGTATTAGAGGAAAAAATTATTTTTGACCTAGCAAACATACTCCTTGAGCCTCTAACAATAGCAGAATTGAAGGGATTAGTACCCTGTCAGGTGCTATTTTTAAAGGTGGTATCTTTATGAAGTATGTGAACTTTTCTGATCCCTAGTCAACATGGCACAATTTGTTAATTTTAAGCTGCAATGGGAGTTTGCTTTTAGATGAAAAATAATTTCCAAGTAATGGATGATATTAAACAGGCTTTGTTTAGAACTTCCACTTGTTCTTGTAATCTTTTGATCCAAACTTCTTTCTTCTCTATCGCTTCTACATCAAACACTACTTTAACCGAATAATCTGATCCCTTTATTTATCCAAGAAACCTAAAAATTTTTCACTCTTAAAAAATTGATTTAAATAATGAATGAAGCTTTCATCTAAAGGCATGGACTTATTCTTATGAAATTTCAGGTATCACAAATCAGGTAAAAGAAGTAATTGGAGGTTAGCAGAACTTCTCATTCTATAACAAAATTCTCATGCACAGTGTTGCTCTTTTGCCAATCCAGCATCCACAGTCACTATTCTTGTGTGTGAAAGGAAAATTATAAATTTGATTTTCTATTAAGGTTCATCTTTTTTCACTCACAATCTT
The DNA here is from genome assembly GCA_004027475.1 of Anoura caudifer. Taxonomy (NCBI): domain Eukaryota; kingdom Metazoa; phylum Chordata; class Mammalia; order Chiroptera; family Phyllostomidae; genus Anoura; species Anoura caudifer. The sequence continues at coordinate 57,972 of PVKU01002502.1, read as the reverse complement.
TGTGGTTAGACCAACCTAGACTCCAGCTGTAAGGATAATAAGGGCTTCTGTTTCTTCTCACAAACAATTAGCTAGCCCAGGAATTTCCCTATCATCATTTACAATTATAAACATAGAAAAATATATAAATTATTTGGAGAGAAGATGATTGGCTATACAGGATTCTCATCCCTGAAAGGAGGGACATAAATATGACAGTGTCCTAGAACTATTGTAGTTTACTATCTGGGGCTGGGGCTGGGGCTAGGGCTGTCCCCAACCATGTGGCTACCAGGATGAGGAGCCAGCCTGAGAAGGAAGCCATATTCTGTGCTTCCTATTTAATCCTGATAACCTCTCTAAAACATAGGTATTATCACCTCACTTACAGATAACAAAACTGAGGGTTAAAGAGATTAGTTTTCCCAAAGCTACATAACTAGCAAATAGAAAAGCAGCACATGGGTGCACATAGAAATGGGTGTACATGATGTCAAATTTAAAGCTCATAACTGTCATTTAAGTGAAGAAGGAATATAGCCAAAGTCTATAATTTTACATTTTTCCATATATGATTGAAAAACATGACTTTGTGGCAGTCCTGACAAATCCTACATTTTCAATGTAGCTAATTAAAAAGAAAATTTTGAAATCATATAAGATCATAAAGCTGCAGTACACTCTTTTTTACAAATTGCTGTTGTTATGATTCATACATACCTATTTCCTAGGCTTTAAAAATTATTTTAACTACATCAATAAGAATACAGATTGAGAAATTAATTGCAATAGAACTAAAAACAAACCAGGAAAACACATGCCTTTGTTTTAAGCAAGAATCTCCTATGCACAGGCTCACACAAGCTGATCATTTGAGATGCCCTACATGGACTATGACATGAAAAACCTGGATAACCGGGAGCCTCATGAGGTATGCTCATGGAGAAAAGGACTACAGCATGTTATATTAAACTGGGACACATGATTGGGTTCGTGTACTACTATATTCTGAGCAGCATAACAATTTCAATGTCATTGCTATGCAGAGGAAAATGTTTTAAGTTTAGGTGTACTGTGGCCGTTATGCAAATATAATTCTCTGTGTCTAGCATAGTCTGATTTGCAACATGATGTATTCCCAGCCATATTTCAGAAGCTCAACAAATTATCATGTAATAAATACAAGCCATAATACTGAGGGAGGAAAGTTAGCAAAAAATAGAATGGCTGAGACTAAGCAAAATATCCAGTGTAGAAATATATTTTCTCTAAGTAAATGGCAAAATTAAATATAATTACAAGCAAAAGATACTGCTAACTTAACAGAATACAATACCTGTTTTTTATGTGAATATCTCTGAACTGAAGCAACCAAACCATTATGTTCCCAAAGCAAAGAGCTGTTGTTCTTTCACATTTAGGATAATAGACCCTTCTGTTAGAAATCCCTTAGTTCAGATTGTAAAACAAGATGCACTTGCCAAAGTCACTATTCTTCGAAATACTCAATTTACTTAGAATAAAGTATCATATTTTATGCATACTCAAATAGTAAAAACAGCTACCATTTTCTGAACACTTACTATCTTCTAGACATTATTCTAAACACTGTATTAACTCATGTAATCTTTAAAACAATCTTATGAGGTAAATAGCATTATTATCCCCATTTTACAGATGAGGAACCCAAGGCCCAAAGAGGTTTAGTCATCTTGGGTCACACTGCTGTCAGATGCTAGAGGCAGGAGGTGAGCTTCGTTAGGCACTCTGGTTATAGTGAGCGCACACTTTACCATCGCACCATACCGACTCTTCCATGTGTGTAACAATGTGTGTGTGTAGTGTAGTGTGTTATGTGTCTATTTTTCCATTTTAAGATGTTTACATAAAACTTACCATCTTACCAATTTTTAAGTGTACAGTTCAGTGGCATTAGCTACATTCACATTTTTGTGCAACCATCATCACCATCTGTCTCCAAAAAATCTTTTTCATCTTACAGAACTGAAACTGCATCCGATTAAACAATAACCCGCCATTCTCTTCCCCTTTCTTCAGGCTCTGGCAAGCACCAGTCTGACTTCTGTGTATGAATTTGGCTACTGCATGTACTTGTATCAGAGGAATCGTATGGCATTTGTCTTTCTGTGACCGGCTTATTTTACTTAGCATAATATCCTCAAGTTTCATTGATGTTATAGCATATGTCAAAATTTTCGTTTTAAAGCTGAGTAGTATCCATCGTATGTATAGTCCACGTTTTGTTTACTCATTTGTCAATGAACTCTGAGGTGGCAGCCATGAATGATGCTGCTATGAACATGGCTGTACTAATACCTTTGAAGTCCTGTTTTTAACTATTTTGGCTCTACACCCAGAAGTGGCATTACTGGGTCACATAGTAATTCTATTTGCAATTTTTCAAGGAACCACCATATTGTTTTCCATAGCAGCTGTGTACCATTTTACATACCCACCAACAATACAGAGAGTTTCAATTTCTCCACAATCTTGCCAACACTTGTTATTTTTTAAAAATAGTAGTCATCTTCATTGGTGTGAAGTAGGGTATGTGTTTTAAATTCTTGGAAGTTTCTAGATTATGCATTTTGAATGACATATACAGTAGAAAACTTCATCTTGCTTTGACCATTTGCTATGACCATGTCCTGCTAAGAAAAAATGGAATAGGCATAAGACTCCATAATTTGTACCAGATGGCCCCTCAGGCATGTAATCTCATGCTTTCTACTTGAGACCCTGCTCTTCTGGCTACAACTGATTGGACCAAGAAATGACAACTGAGCCACAGGTTGACCAGGTGTCTTAGTGAAGATGAGGAGTTCACAGGGGGCATTACCCTGTACCTCCTCTCTAGCTTCTGTCCCACAGTCTGTCTCTGCGGCTATCTCTCTCTAAAGGATTAAACTCACAAAATTTGAGTTTAATCCTGAGCATTAAACTCAGGTTTGAGTACTCAGAATATACCACTATTCTTTGCAACCCGAAAATGTCTAGCATGCAGGTTTTAAATAAAGAAATACACTTACTAATTACAGCCAAAAAGTCTTTTGAGTTTTATTAGGTCATTCTGAAATTTTTAAGTAATTTTAAATGTAACTTTAATGAGGCACTTCTGCTTTGCACAACCATGTTCCTGTTGTTTTGATGCACATCTCAAGAGCTTTATTTTATGTAACCAGGAAAATCAGAAGGAGGTTATAAGCACAAGGCAACTGACAAGAAAATGAACACCAGATATTAACTTCGACATTAGAATTAGTAAAAAGCAACCAGAAAATTTCCAAAATAAATACTTCCACAAACACCAGCCACTTTCTCGGATTAAAAAATAATCAAGAAAAAGATTTTCTTATACTCAATTTTGAGTTCCAACTTTCAAACTATCAATTCAGTAAGTCCAATTTCAAACTGAGGAGCCATCCTGACACATTCAATAGCAAAGGGGGAAATATAATTGCTGTAAGCATTTTTTAAATAGTATGCATAAAAGTTAACTTTTTTCAAAGTGGCACTTTCCCTCCATCCACACATTTCCCCCTGCTGGCACACTTGTGTAACTGGTGGCTGTGGCACCATCCTCCTGGTTAACTCACTCCACTGAACCAGAAAACCAAGCACGCCACTTAAGTCTGCCTTTCTCTTCTGCTAATGGAAAGACAACAGCTAGTTCTGCACCAATAATTTTAAGTGGTGGCACAATAAGGGGAGGGCCAGAGGTCAAGCTACACTGGTATTGAAATGCACATGGAAAACACTGAGGTATTGAAATACACAGGAACGAGCTCATGGGGGAGGCCAGAAATTTTAAACTCCTGCTAAATTTCTAAATCTCAGCAGAGGCCATCTATGTCCCCACCGGTGAGGACATAGATAAGCCAGGCTGACAACATCCATCCCACCTTTTGACCCCAGTGAGGAATTACCCCAGACCACAGGCTGGAAAGTAACAGGTGGTGACCCTTACCATGCTCAGTTTGTTCAAATAATTTAAAGTGAAGCAAGCAGGGTGAGTAGGAGTAAATATTGATATACATTCCAATGAACATAAGTATGATGTCATCCTGCTTTTAACAAAGCCTTCCTAACTAAGGAATCAGTAGGAACATCAGCAACCATTTGTTGAGTGATTATTGCAGCAGCTACTTTGTATTCACTAACTTAATGTGTTCAGCAATCTCATAAGGTAGGAATTGTGTTCTGTATTTTACACTTGATAGTCAGGTATTTTGCCAAAAGCACAAACTAGTAAGTGACAAAATAAGTGTTTAAAAATCCATCTTACCAGACAACAAAACCCATACTTTCCCTGTTATACTGTACTTCATTTCATAGTAGCTACTAAATACACAGTAAAAATAAAGAACATAAAAAAACATCTGTTGAGTAAAACATTCCAAACACTCCAGTCACAAAATGTTATATGTTCTGTGAAAGGCACAATGTGCACTTCTATAGCCCTTTCATTCCTGGCTTGATAGCTGCAAATGAGAAGTTACAAGGCCAATGAATTCTGTTTACTATTTCTTAGCACAATTCATTCTGTCTCCAGCACAGAACAATTTCTTCACCTCTTGTCTTACTTTCTCTCAAGTAAACTGTTCATTCCCTTGTTTAGAGACCACGTATTCCTTTCTTAACAGCTATCACCTCCTTCCCTGCAGTCTGCTAACATCATAGCCAAAGTTATTTTCCATGCTTACCACTCTCATGTTGTACTTCAATAAGAAATCCCAAAGGTTTTCCATGGTTCTACTAAGTACATTAATGGTGGTTGTTTCCTTCAGGAACTCACTTGACCATCTCTATCTGTTCTCTCTGCTGCTATAACCCAGCTGTTTTGGGTTATGGATTACAGATTATCAATTACAGAAGATGGAATACACCTTCCATCCTAGACAAGCTGGCTCTCTTACATTCCCCTTCATCCCAGAGTCAGGCACACTGTTCCAAGTCACATTTGCAGTATGAGTTGTGAAAGAGAAATGCAAATTTGGCTAAGGCTTCCTTGTATTTTACAAAGTCCTTTGAAGAGATCTACTTCACTGTCCACACAAAGGAATCCCTCTTCACATATTGTTGAATTTGATAATCAGATTGAGGCTAAGAGGCCATTCCAAGTGGATTTGCTAAATCAATTTTTATTCTGAGGCTGACAAGTGGCAGTGTCTTCTGGCAAGAAGAGCATTCCAGTTAAAACAGAAGTTGGCCTCTGGTTTGCCCTACTGCTTCTATTATCAGCATTCTTCCTTGTTTTCGAATCTTAACTTCAAAGAGAATGAGCCCCAGTTGAGGATTGGAAGATGGTATTCCTCTGAGCCAGGCAATCCTCTTTTCTATTCACAGCTGCTCCTGGCCAAACTACAGTGGGTTTGTTAATTCACTCAGTGTGACTGCCAATGTGACAGCCAGGGAAGCAACCTCAACTCCACCCAGCAGTTCACCATTGGAATAGCATCACAATGTGCATTAGGACACTCACAATACCGCACACGCTCTTTTTCTGTGGGATTGCAATCTGTAAAGCCACAATAGCCAGAACTGCCAATGTCCATAATTTTTATTTTGTAAAAAGGACTTGCCTTTTTTAAAAAAGGCAACACAAAGTAAAGTCAAGAGAAGAGAAGAGCCCTGCCAATACCATGTGAGCTCTTGGATTCAGCCATGCCTGAAGACAGACTTACCCCTTGGACTTTCTAGTGATACAAGCTAACAAAACCCTATGCTTTCTTAGCTTAAGCAAGGTGAGTTGGATTATTTCTGTCATTTACAAATGCATGATCTCTAAATAATAAACAGTGTATTTCCCAATAAAAAAAAGATGGCCCTCTCAAATTACAAAATCCTAGGGAATTTTTTAAATTAAGGTTTTATTGCAGAGGTGTAGATAGGGTAGATCAGAACTACAAGGGTTGTGCATTAACCCAGAGTAGGTTAGAACAGTCCTGTCATCACCTGTAGGCCTAAAAGGATGAGGGTAAGGACCAGTTACCAAAACATAAAAGAATAGACTCAGGCAAACAAAATTACCTTGAAATTAATGGTGATATTGAGCCAAGGGACACATATAGTTTAACGTGAACTCACAAGAAAAGAGCCATGGGGATAAACATGTCAGTCTCACTGTAGTTCTGACCTTCTGCTTGGGGGACCCCTGCTGGTCAACTGAAAGTCTGAGAAGCCTGTGATGTAGCCCACACAAATCCATCTGACAGGGCAGGGATCAAAATTTAGGAGGCTGAGAGTTGATCTGAAGCTTCAAATGAGAGATATTCAGCACAGCCTACGTACTTTGCCCCTTACCACTCATTCTTGTCCTTCATCCAGTTGAAAAATACATGGTTTCATCTGATAAAGTCCCATCAACTCTTTTGTTATTGTGGAGTGATAATAATTCCATCATATGGTCTTTCAAGGTCACCACTGATTGTGATTGTTGTGTAGTATCTGTCCTTCAGCTGGTGCCAGCAAAGCATGGACATCATCTATCCATAAACCAGACCTATGCTTTTGCCTTTATAATTAACAAGTCATTTTGAACTCTTCCTGAAGCCATTGGTGTGGATGAGGAAAAAATGGCAAAGCAGTAAAAGCAGGTACAATATGAGTCTGAGCCACCTGTTCCTACAGTGACGAAGATGCTCAGGGCTGGACACTACTTTGATTTTATAACATAATATTATTGTTTCTGTTCAACTTTAACTTCTGCTGATTAAATGATACTTCACATGTAATGGGAATTTCAGGTTGCATAGTGATTTTACATTCTATGTCAAGTGTTCAGTGTCTACCAGAGCCTGGAAAAGAGTTGTCAGTAAATAAGGACATGACCTTATTCCAGATCCTTGGGTATCCATGCTCTTGCTTTTTCTATTGAATTTTCTAGACATTCAAAGGAAATCTCTGCCATAAGTTATTTTATTTGCACTGTCCCATACTATAAGACCCAGAGAGCAGAGCAGTCTACATTGCAGCCTAGAGCTGCTACACAGGCCATTCTTGTTATAGCTCACACTCAAAACTTATAACATTATGAAGTACTAATAAATGGATGAGAGGATCATACACCAAAATATGCATTGTCTGCAAAATCTTAACTGTTCTTAGGTGTCTACCTTTTTCTATGCAGAGAGTGTTGTGCAAAATATAGCAACTTGTCCCTCACGTCAGGAAGGAAGTCACATTATTCCTACTGCACCACTGGTATTTCAGACCCTGAAACTTTATAGTTTGTAGTTTCTACCCTCTAGAACACACGTCTTATTAAGATATCTAGACTGCTTGCTACTTCCTACTTACCAGACCTAGTTAGCAATATCATAATTATGCAGTAGATGAGTGAAATATTTGTGAAATTGAATAATCAAGGTCCATCTAGATTATGTTATAACATTGAGTTGGAAAGTTGGCATAGCCTTTGCACAAAATAATAAAAATATACTGCAGTACCTGCCATGAAAATGCAAACTGCTTCCGATTTTCCTCACTGATTGAAATGTATGTCTGCAAATATAATCACTGCATAATTAAATTTTCTATAGTCAACTACTATTCTCCATGATCTATCTGGTTTTATACCAAGCAAATAGGCATGTTAAATAATATGTGCTAAATATGTTCCCCCATTCAGTGGGTTGTCTGTTCATTTTGTTGATGGTTTCCTTTGCTGTGTAAAAATATTTTAGTTTGATTTACAATTTAGTCCCATTTGTTTATTTCCTCTTTGTTTCCCCTGCCCAAAGCTATGTATGAGAACAATAGAACATACTCACCAATACATCTGATAAGGGCTTAATATCCAAAATTTATTTTTAAATTTATAAAAACAAATACCAACAAACAAACAAACAATCCCAATTAAGAAATAAGCAGAGAGGTGGCCCTGGGACCAGGACCAGAGGTGGCTCTGCAACCGGAGTTGGCCCTGTGTCCAGAGGAGGGGACTTTGTGGAAGACCCAGAGCTCACACCCATGATGCTAGGTGAGAAAAAAAAAAAACCTGGAACTGTGAAAAAACCTGAATTGGACCCAAAGAGGGGGCACCCCAATAGCTGAAACAGTGGAAGCTGTGAACACCAGGATACCCAGAGAAGACTGCACCACTGAATCTCATAGGCATTCTACCACAGAAGTTCACACTATAAACCCAGGGAGACAGAACAGATCAATTTAAGAAGCTGAGGCTAACAAGAAGAGTCTTACAAACAATGGGAAGACAAAGAAACAATCCCCAAATGAAAGGAAAGGATGAAGCCCCAGAAAGAATGCTAAATGAAACAGAAGCAACACAACTATCGGATATTGAGTTCAAAGCAATGGTTGTCAGGAAGGTCCATGAGTTCTCAATGAGCTACCAGAAACTACAGGGAAGCTTCGATGAACTCACTGCAAACTATATCAACATGAAAAAGGAAATAGAAACTATCAACAAGGGTCAAGGGGAAATGAAGAATACAATTTCTGAACTGAAGAACACAGTAGAAGGAGTCAAAAGCAGAATCGAAGAAGGAGAAGATAGAATCAGCAAGTTGGAGGATGAAGTAGAAAACAAAAACACCCAGAAAGAGCAAGAAAAGGAAAAGAGGCTCAGAAAGAATGAAGAGGGATTAAGAGAAATGCAAGACAATATGAAATGTAATAATATCCATGTAATAGGGATTCCAGAAAGAGAAGAAGACCAAGGGATAGAAAATCTATTTGAAAAAGTAATGATGGAAAAATTCCCTAATTTGATGATAGAAAAAGTCACACAAATCCAGGAAACAAAAAGAGTACCAATCAAGAGGAACCCAAAGAGGCCCACTTCAAGACACATCATAATTAAAATGGCAAAATTCTGAGACAAAGAGAGAATCTTAAAGGCAGCAAGGGAGAAAAAGGAAGTAACATACAAGGGAGCCCCAATAAGGTTAGCAGCTGACTTCTCAATAGAAACACTCCAAACCAGAAGAGAATGGCAAGAAATATTCCAAGTAATGAGAACCAAAGGCCTGCAACCAAGACTACTTTACCCAGCAAGGCTTTCAATCAAGAAGAAGGCCAAATAAGGAGCTTCCCAGACAAAAGAAGTCTCAAAGAATACACCTCTACCAAACCAGTTCTGCAAGAGATGCTGAAGGGACTGTTTTAAGGAAAGGAAGGAAAAGGGAGAGAGAGAGAGAGAGGAACATAGGTACAAAAATGGCAATGAATCAGTACCTATCAATAATAACCTTAAATGTAAATGGATTAAATGCTCCAATCAAAAGACATAGAATCACTGAATGGATAAGAAAGCATGACCCACACATATGCTGCCTACAAGAGACCCACCTCAGGACAAAAGACCTACACAGACTCAAAGTGAAGGGCTGGAAACAAATTTTCCAAGCAAATAGGAAAAAAAGCCCGGGTAGCAATAGTCATATCAGTCAAAATAGACTTCAAAAGAAGGGCCATAAAGAGAACCCAGAAGGTCACTTCATAATACTCAAGGGAAGAATCCAACAAGAAGGCATAAACATCATAAATATATATGCACCCAACATAGGAGCACCTAAATACATCAAGAAGATCTTAGAGGATTTCAAGGAAGATATTGACAGCAACACAATTATAGTAGGGGATTTTAACACCCTACTGTCAAAAATGGACAGATCTTCTAAACAAAATATCAACAAAGATATTGTGGCAGTGAACGACACTCTAGATGAAACGGACTTAACTGATATATATAGAGCCCTTCATCCCAAAGAAACTAAATACACATTCTTTCAAATGCACATGCAACATTCTCAAAGATAGACCACATGATTGGTCATAAAACTAACCTCATCAAATTCAAGAAAATTGAAATCTTGCCAAGCATTTTCTCTGACCACAAGGGACAGAAACTAGAAACCAACCCCAAAGGGAAAAACACAAAGTCCTCAAAATCATAGAGATTAAATAGCATGCTATTAAAAAATGAATGAGTCAAGAATGAAATTAGGGAGGAAATCAAAAAGTTTCTGGAAACAAATGAAAATGAACTCACAACAACCCAAAACTTATGGGACACAGCAAAGGCAGTCCTCAGAGGAAAGTTCATAGCAATACAGGCCTACCTAAAAAAGATAGAAACATCTCAAACAAACAACTTAACTCTACACCTACAAGAACTTGAGGATCAACAGCAAAGACAGCCCAGAGCAAGTAGAAGGAAGGAAATAACTAAGATCAGAGCAGAATTAAATGACATAGAGACTAGAAACAAAATTCTAAGGATCAATGAATCCAGGAGCTGGTTTTTGAAAAGATAAACAAAATTGACAAGCCATTAAGCAGGCTCATTGAGAAAAAAAGAGAGAGGACCCAAATAAACACAATCAGAAATGAAAGAGGAGAGATTACAACTGACACCACAGAAATACAAAGGATTGTAAGAAATTACTATGAAGAACTGTAAGCCAAAAAATTTGAAAACTTAGGTGGAATGGACAAGTTTCTAGAAAAATATAATCTCCCAAAACTCAATGAAGAAGAAGCAGAAAGCCTGAACAGACCAATAACAGCAGATGAAATTGAAGCAGTAATCAAAAAACTCCCGACACACAAAAGCCCAGGACCAGATGGTTTCACAGGAGAATTTTACAAAGCATTTAAGGAAGAGCTAACCCCTACCCTTCACAAACTTTTCAAAAAAAATCCAAAATGATGGAAGACTCCCAAACTCTTTCTATGAAGCCAGCATCATTCTAATCCCCAAACCAGATAAAGACATAACAAGGAAAGAAAACTTCAGGCCCATATCACTGATGAGCATAGATGCTAAAATCCTCAACAAAATGTTGGCAAACCGCATTCAACAATACATTAAAAGGATCATACACCATGACCAAGTGGGATTCATCCCAGGGATGCAAGGATGGTTCAATATTCACAAATCAGTAAATGTAATGCATCACATGAACAAAAGTAAAAATGAAAATCACATGATCATATCAATAGATGTGGGAAAAAACATTTGACAAGGTACAACACCCATTTATGATAAAAACACTCAGCAAAGTGGGAATTGAGGGATCATTCCTCAACATAATAAAGGCAATATACGAGAGGCCTACAGCCAACATCATACTCAATGGGCAAAAAACTAAAATCTTTTCCCCTAAGATCAGGAACAAGACAAGGATGTCCACGTTCACCACTTCTATTCAATATAGTATTGGAAGTATTGGCCACAGCGATTAGACAAGACAAGAAAATAAAAGGCATCCAACTCAAAAAGGAGGAAACACAAAACTATCATTGTCTGCAGATGACATGATATTGTACATAGAAAATCCTATAGACTCAGCCAAAAAGCTGCTTGACCTAATAAATTAATTTGGCCAAGCAGCCAGATACAAAGTCGATATCCAGAAATCAAAGGCATTTTTGTATACCAACAATGAAACAGCAGAAGTAGAAATCAAGAAAAAAATCCCATTCGACATAGCAAAAAAAATAAAATAAAATACCTAGGAATAAACCTAACCAAGGAGGTGAAAGACCTGTACGCAGAAAACTACACAACACTGAAGAAATAAATCAAGCAAGACACAAGCAAATGGAAACATATACTGTGTTCATGGATCGGAAGAATTAACATCATCAAAATGTCCATACTACCCAAAGCAATTTACAAATTCAATGCAATATCTATTAAATTACCAATGGCATATTTCACAGACATAGAACAAACACTTCAAAAATTTATATGGAACCATAAACGACCACAAATAGCTGCAGCAATTTTGAGAAAGAAGAGCAAAGTAGGAGGGATCACAATACCTGACACCAAACTGTATTACAAGGCCACTGTAATCAAAACAGATGGGTACTGGCATACAAACAGGCACATGGACCAGTGGAATAGAACAGAGAGCTCAGAAATAAACCCAAGTCTCTATGGTCAATTAATATTCAACAAAGGGGGCAGCAACATAAAATGGAGTAAAAATAGCCTCATCAGCAAGTGGTGTTGGGAGAAATGGACAGCTATGTGCAAAAGAATGAAACTTGAACACCAACTTACACCATACACAAAAATAAATTCAAGGTGGATAAAAGATTTAAATATAAGCCATGACATCATTAAAGTCCTAGAGGAGAACACAGGCAGGAAAATCTCAGATATTTCATGCAGCAACATTTTTATTGATATGTCCCCTAAAGCAATACACATAAAGGAAAGAATAAACAAATGGGATCTCATCAAAATAAAAAGCTTCTGCATGGCTAAAGAAAACAGTATTAAAATAAAAAGAGAACCAACCTTATGGGAACACATATTTTCCAATGTTACCTCCAACAAGGGTTTAATCTCCAAAATATATAAAGAACTTACACAACTCCACTCTAAGAAGACAAGCAACCCAATTAAAAAATGGGCAAAGGACTTGAACAGACACTTCTCCAAGGAGGACATGCAGAGGATCCAGAGACCCATGAAGAGATGCTCAATATCACTAGCTATCAGAGAGATGCAAATTAAAACCACAATGAGATAGCACTTCACACCAGTCAGAATAGCCATCATAAACAAAGCAACAAACAAGTGTTGGAGAGGTTGTGGAGAAAAGGGGACCCTAGTGCACTGTTGGTGGGATTGCACACTGGTACAACCACTATGGAAACAGTATGGAATTTTCTAAGAAAACTAAAAATGGATCTACCTTTTGACCCAGCAATTCCACTGCTAGGATTATATCCTAGGAACCCTGAAACACCAATCCAAAAGAACCTATGTACCCCTATGTTCATAGCAGCACAATTTACAATAGCCAAGTGTTGGAAGCAACCTAGGTGCCCATCAGTAAATGAATGGATCAAGAAACTATGGTACATTTACACACTGGAATTCTATGCAGCAGAAAGAAAGAAGGAGCTCCTACCCTTTTCAACAGCATGGATGGAACTGGAGAGCATCATGCTAAGTGAGGTAAGCCAGGAGGTGAAAGACAAATACCATATGATCTCACCTTTAACTGGAACCTAATCAACAAAACAAACAAACAAGCAAAATATAACCAAAGGCACTGAAATTGAGAAAAGGCTGACAGTGACCAGAGGGGAGAGGGGAAGGAATTTCAGGGAAAAGGGGAAGGGTTTAGAGCAACAAGTACATAGGACACATGGATAAAAACTAGGTGGGGTGGAAATAGGAGGGAGGTGGGGAGGGCTGGGGTGGTGGGCTGGTTTGGGAGTAAAAGACAGAAAACTGTACAAGAACAACAATTAAAATAATTTTTTTAAAAAAAGAAATTTAGTAAGGTTAAGTGCTTTAATGATTTTAAAATAAAAGCAAAAACCTATTTTTATAAACTAAGAGCACAATTTTTATCACAAAAAAATAAATTGTAAATGCTTTAGTTTATATTATGAGGAAAAGAGCAAACTAATAAAGGTTAAAGCACAAGGGGAAGGAAGGAAGGAAGGAAGGAAGGAAGGAAGGAAGGAAGGAAGGAAGGAAGGAAGGAAGGAAGGAAGGAAGGAAGGAAGGGAGGGAGGAAGGAAAGACCTGAATAGACATTTCTTCAAAGAGAACATACAGATGGCCAATAGACATGAGGAAAGATACTCAATGTCACTAATCATCATAGAGAAGCAAATTAAAAACACAATGAGATATCAGCTCACACCTTTCAGAATGACTATCATCAGTACATCAACAAACAACAAGTATTGGTGAGGATGTGAGAAAGGGGAACCCTCGCGCACTTTAGTGAGAATGCAGATTGGGACAGCCATTGTCCAAAACAGTGTGGAGATACCTCAAAAAATTAAAAATGGGACTGCTTTATGACCTGGCAATTCCACCTCTGAGAATGTATCTGAGGAAACCCAAAACATTAATTCAAAAGAGATAAGCACCCCTGTGTTCATAGCAGTGTTATTTACAACAGCTAAGGTTTGGAAGCAGCCCAAATGCCCATCAGTAGATGAATGAATAAAAGAGCTGTAGTTTATTTACAAAATGGACATTTTTACTCAGCTGTAAAAAAGGGGGAAATTTTTCCTTTTGGGACAGCATGGATGGACCTGGAGAACATTATGCTAAGTGAAATAAGCCAGTCAGAGAAAGACAAGTACTGTATGATTTCACTTACATGTGGAATCTAATGAACAAAGTAAATTAACAAAGTAGAGACAGACTCCTGGATACATAGAGAACACACTGACAGCTAACAAAGGGGGAGGGCTGGGGGCTGGGTGAGAAGGGTGAAGGCATTAAGCAAACATTAAAAAAAGAAATATTCATGGACATGGACAATAGCATAGTGATTGCTAGAGGGAAGGGGCTTAGGAGGAGACAGAAGAAGGTAGAGGGGGTGTAAGCGGTGATGGAAGGAAATGAGATAGTAAATACAAAATACAGGATACAGATGATGTACTGTAGAATTGTATACCTGAAATCTGTGTAATTTTATTAACGATACCACCCCAATAAATTCAATAATAAATAAATAAATAATAGGTGGTAAGCACAACCTTTTTATTTCTCAAAATTTTGAAAGTGACACCAATCTCTACAGTATCTCCAGCAATTAGACATTGTTTTTGGTTTGTTATATTATTGGGAAGAGGAGGAGGAAGGTTTGGAAGCAGTTTCAGGGGTTTCTACGTGATCTTTTCTACAATAAAATCCCTCACTTCACAGGTCAGAGTGCCAATATGTGAATTATAGATCTTCCTAAATGTATTGATTCCCCCATACTTTTTGGATAAGGAATTAATGGCAGTATTTACCCTCAGTCCTCCTAAAAACTACTATTAGATTTGACCCACAATTATATCTATTATCTGACTTTTATGAGTCCCTGCTCATTAGGATGCAGAGTATTTTGGGTCCTGAGGGATTAGCTTCAGTTCATACAAAAGGCTGGGCATTGGCCTTTTTCTCAGTGCACAACCACAGTAATAAATGGCTTCAAATCTCTCAGGAAGTCTTGGGGAAAGTTTAGTGGGGTTGATAGGTCCATATTATAAGATCTTTCCTCAAAGGGACTTGCACTAGTCCTCTGTTAAAAGGCTTCAAGTTTTTTAGCCAATTTAGATTCAGAAATTGGATAGAAGGCATGGAGTCCATTTCAAAAACTTGAGTTAGGTTTTTGCACTGTGAACCAAGAATTTTTCCATTTATTTATGTCAAACAATCCACCAGTAGTCTGCCATTTATTTTAACACTAAGTCTCCCTCATCAAGTAAGCAATTTCACAGATCCCTCAAATCTAAATTCTATGATTATATCATGCTAGTCTCCTGGCTTATTACAGTAGTAACACCCACTTCCTCTCTGATAGTTGTTACTTCATTTCCTCTACAAATCTGAAATTCCCACAATTCACATTGAGATCAGTGAATCCAATTACATTGCATTATCGCCTTCTTCTTTTTTGACCTAAACAGAGCAAGCACAGAACATTCCAAGCCTACTGCTGTCCTTCACACCAAGATATTTCTTAATGCTTAGGTGAATAGTGGGTCCTTTAGGTCCTCCCACTAATGAGTAGCTAAGCAGTTTTCTTTATAATACATTCATTCCAACATTTCCTTTTTCCATAAAGTCTTCAGAATTTTTGCTCTGCAAGATGCCGGGCAAGTTCCACATATGACTCTAGATTTCAGTTAATAAACCTAGTAGACTGTAAGTACCATTCCAAAGTCCTAGAGATAACACCATAAATCTAGGCTGCCAAGTGAATGGGCCTATGTAACTGACTTTAGCTTGATTCAGCTGTCATTCTCTTATTTGCTGTAAAACCATTAGAATTCATTCTCCCACATCCTCTATTGTCATCTGCTCATATAGATTGGTCAATTCTTCTGTCCTTTTCTATATGTTCTTTCCTCATGGAAGCAGGCCTTGAACTTCTCAAATTGTTCTGTTAGAAAATAACTCTTATTTTAGGTCTAGAAGGAATGAGTGATAATTTGATTGAGTCAGAAAAAAATCAGCACCAGGTTATGCAGCAAGAGCCTTAGGCTCAATCATTGAAAACCTTTTATGCATAGGAGGACCATTTAGAGGGATGGCACAGAGCAGTGACTACCTTCCTAAGCAAGAGAATTTCAGGAGGATTTGGAGGGTCAAAGCTCTCTGCACAGTGACTGCTCAACCAGTTTCCTTACGTGAAAAACGTGACAGACTTGAGCATTTGATTGACGATATAATCCCACACCTCTCAACACCACGTCCTGGGCTTGTGCCTTAGCCAAATGTGTCCAGCCGGAGTAGGAGATGAGAAATACCTTCGCAACTTCCGCAGAGACTTTCCTGTTCTCCATGTGTGTTCTATAAGTTTGTATATCTTATTTTTTTTTCTCCAAGTAAGCTCTTGAGAAGAAGCAAGCTTACTCCACAATCTTTATAATTCTTATTGTTGACATAGTGATCTGCACATCATTCTATACCACTATCAATGAAAATTTGTATAATAATAACACCTCACTATTCCATGGAGTACTCATGTCCCACTTTGCCCTGGCAAGATGATAATAATCCCTGCACTCCATGAATTTAGGAGAACTTCCATGTCAGAATCCCATTTGGCAGGCTTGTTTCCTATGGACAATTCCAGTACCAATAAGTGCTAAATGTAATAGTGTAACAGGGAAACCCTTCTTGGGAATGGGGGCAGGGTTGGGAAGTGCCTAGGACAACTGCATGAGCAGCAGCTACAGTACAACCAGCATATGTTGCCTCGCAACCAGGACAACGCATTCTAGGGACAATCTTTGAAAGCACAGCGCAGGAAAACACTACCCTTTTGCAATCCCCTTCCCCTCACTGGTCTAGTTGGACACTGAAAACTCGGGTTCCCAGGCCAGCAGGAGGCTACCCACCTGACAACCACTCTCACCTGACAACCACACGTGCTCCTCCAGCAGGCGTACTGTCAGTGGCCGAACTGCCGCTGCTGCTCCACCCACTCCAGCCCAGGCAGGGCCTCGGACCCACCACATTGATGTGCAGGCAGGTGTTTAGCCAGTCAGTGCTTTGCTCCCTGGACAGCATGGAAGCCACATGGCCAGGGGACTGGCACCGGCCCCACAGCCTGCATGACAGAATTACTGCCAACTGCTGTAGCAGTCAATAGCCACCCAGGCCAGTCTGGGAAGTTGCCTCACCAGAAGCACAGTTGCCCCTGTGAGATGACGCAGAAAAGATGGGAAGCCAAAGCTGGACCAATGAGCAGAAGCTGAAAAAGTTGCAGTACACACAAACTCCAACATTATGCCTGGAGCAGACCCTGACCAGAAGCATGATTCAGCTGCCTGCATCTTCTCAAGGACAGTACTTTTAAAGGAAAAGGGAACTCAGCGTGTGGCCTAAGATTGGTCTGGCCTGGCAAAGGGTGGCAGGTTTATTTTTCTTTGGATTTTTTTTACAAGGAAATGGGTTTAGGAGCAGTAATGAGCCTTTATTTCAAATTGTGTGTTCATCAAATAAAAGATTCCCTTCCTTTCCACCCAACTCTGTCTCCAGAGTTTTGCCTATGGCAGCAAGCAGTAGGACCTCACCAGCTGGGTTCAGTAACAATACTAATTATTGTGTAATTCAGGGTCACAGAAAGAAAGAGATGGCATATTCAAATTAGGACAATACAAGGAAGGCTTATTACAAAAGGCCAATTGATGAGATATATAGAGAACCACAAATGATAATGCATTATTCTAAATTCTTTGTTATCATTTGTAGCCCAAGAGTGCAATGATGGGAGAAAGCAACTATCAGAATCTGGGAGTTGGCAAACAAGCACAGAAGGCCATCTTGAGAGGACCTGGTGGAGCTATAAAGGTTCAGAACAAGCCTTCCCAGAGTGTGTCACCCTGGCATGCAGATTATTTTGACCTAAAGACAATTGAGGCCCAAATAGCTCAATATGAGATTTTTACCTCTCCCTTACTTCCTAAAAGAAATTAGATAAAGGGCCCGGTCCAGGAAAAGCACTATCACCAAAGATTTCCAGAAAGAATATGGGCTACAGGCGGGAGGGAGAACTCACAAGGATTTGGAGACCAAAAGTCCTTTCTATGTCCCATTGTCTGTGCATGCTCAGCAAACATTTGTTTATCAAACACTTGTTTTTCATCTCCATGTAATTGGCTTCCTCCCTTCGAAGTCCCAGACTCCTACCCTTTCTCCTTAATTCAAAATAACATGCAAGTCCCAATTGCCTATCTGTGGCCCCCTATATTTTATGGAGCCCGTATGTACAAAATTAAATTCGTTTTTTCTCTTGTTAATCTGTCTTATATCAATTTAATTCTTGGATCAGCGAGAAGAACCTGGAAGGGTAGAGGAGAAATTTTCCTCCCCAACTGAAAATTCCAGAAAAAGGCAACAACAACAACAACAACAAAAAAAAAAAAAAATGCAGAGGCCCTGAGACTATAGTGTGCCTGGCATTGTTGGGGAAGAGCAGGTAGGGTAGTACCTGGAAGAGAGTAAGAGAAAGACGGTTAGGAAATGAGGACACGTAGGTGAGGGAGCTCACAGACATTGTAGGATTTGTAGGTCATTTTAAAGACTTATTTTACTATCCATATGTTGGGAATGTTCCAGAAGGTTTGAGGATAGGGATGACAAAATTTGGTGTACATTTTAAAGGATCACACGGGAAACTCTGTGATGATAACAGATATGGGGACCAGTTAGAATGTTATTACAATGACACAGATGAAATGCAATGGTGGCTTGGACCTGTCTGGTAGTGGAGGGGTGGCTCAAAGTGGCCTGATGCGGGATGCATTTTGAAAGGTAAATCTGTGGGAATTTCTGATGAGTTGCATATGGGTGGTAAGATAGGAAAGAGCAAATAATAACCCCAAATTT
Organism: Anoura caudifer; assembly: GCA_004027475.1. Classification (NCBI taxonomy): domain Eukaryota; kingdom Metazoa; phylum Chordata; class Mammalia; order Chiroptera; family Phyllostomidae; genus Anoura; species Anoura caudifer. The sequence continues at coordinate 39,131 of PVKU01002502.1, read as the reverse complement.
GGAGGCAACGTAAGAATGAAGTTGCCATTCATAGAGTTGTAGAATACTTTTGAAAATAACAGGTTTGGTGGGGAAAAAACAATAATTTTGTTTTGGACATCTTAGGCTTGAGATGCTTTGAGACACTAAGTGGAGGTGTGAAGCAGGCTATTGGATATATAATCTGGAGTTCAGAGGAAAGGTCGAGGCCAGAGACATAAATATGGGAGTGTCAACACATCGAGTGTATTTAAAGCCTGATGCTAGATAAGATCACCTGGAGAGCGAGTAATAATTTAAAAAAGCGACACATAAATTTGAAGTATGAATTGGTCTCTGAGTAAATTTTATCCAGCAACACTACATTCTGAAGACCTTCAAAATTGTGGTAAGTAAAGGGATAATTCTGCGTGTCAGTGGAATTATATAAAATCCTTATTTAAGTGTGTTAAGTATCATGGCCAAGTTGCGGAAGAAGAATCTTGGCTATGAGAGAAACATAATCTCTTTTAACTTACATTTTCTTATTCTTTCAGGTTTCACACATGCAAAATATGCCAAAAATGCTTAGTAAGGGCATCCTCAGGCCTTCCAGAAGATGAATGAAGCACAGCCAGTGCTTAGTTGTAGGCCTTTTGTCTGAGTTAAATCCAAAGTAATTTCTCAAGCTTTTCCTCAGCAACCCTCTGGAGGCCACAGGAGGAGAATGAATATGCATCCACCAAAGGCAGTGACTGTGCTCACAGCACATCCCCTGTAAAATCACCAAGGCCCAACATCAATGCCTGTGGTGGTATCTGCCTGAAGAGATCTGAACTGTGAGCCCTGAACCCATCCAACATTCTGACATGCATATGGAAACACTACTACCACGAACTGCTTCAACAAATGTTTTGATTGCTGATAATCACAACGCCCCATGCCATTCCTGTCCTGCTGTTTGTCCTAGTTTGCATTTGGAAAATAACAAGGTATGGATACCAACTGACTTCTCCAAAGTGAGAGAGCAAGTCAGAAATTGGCTGTCCTGATTCCCGCCTCAGAGTTTCCATCTTGTTCTTTCACTTCCACAGAAGGTAACTTTAAACCCGCACACAAGCACCACTCAATGTCAGTTTTACACACACTGATAAAACTGGGTGCAGTTTGGAAGCCAGTTTTATTTTGAAACCTTGTTCCCAGTTGACCGTTAGTCTTACAATTGTGAGCATTACTTTCTCAATTTTGAAACATAATAGAGAAAGAGCACAGAAATAAACTCTGGCTGAAACTAAATTTTGTTTAAGTGTATCAAGCAGATACAGCTGTGAAATTGTTTACTGGAGGATTGTCAGGACATACAATATATTGTTTTGTGGCCATTTAGAAATAATATAGAAATAGTCATTTTCCTGTGGCCGCTCAAATTGGCTGTAGCTCACAAGGGAATAGACAACAATGGACTAGGTGACAGAAGGGCTTCTGGGGCTGTGTTCCTCCCAGCGTGCCTTTGCAAAACCGCAGGTGAAACTGAGTTTCCTCATTAACACAACAAGGTTGTAATGCCTGCCCCACCTTACAAGTGTTGTGAAGATCAGGTAAAGTACTGCATTATAAGGTGTGAGCACTAAACAAATAATAATAAAATAAACTTATAATAGATCGTATTAAATAGCACTTTGTGCAAAGTTACTGCTTTAAGCACTTGTCTCTAAGTCCTCACAGCAACTTTGCCTTACATGCAGGTATTATTTTATTTGTGTTCATCTATTTGATATCTAATATATTAGAATGTTGGGAATGAATGACTGTTGATACTGACTTAGTTGGATGTTAAAATTACATCATGACCACCTTCTCAACCATCTACCATCTTGAACTCACCCAGAAATGAGCCATCTAATTTAAAGAGGCTAGGAAATGCCTCAGCAGCCTAAAGCTACAAGCTGGTTGTGACTGAAACTACAGCAGACCCAGAACTGCACACAGGAATTTAGGCTTCATGACAGCAATGTTGACTAAGGTAGAGGCGGACGGTACAGCGGGTTGGTTAGGAAATTTGCTCTGAAGCTGTGTTTGAGTATTAACACAAATATATCCATGATAATTTTTGTGTCTAATAAAGAATGTATGCATAATATATGTCATGTATACACAATGTGTACATATAATGCAAATTAAATATAACCAGATTTTCTTAAAATGTCTTTGCTCACAGTCTACAAAAGGTGAGAAAAATGGCAGCTGTCCATGTCAAAGTAGATCAAAACTAATGGTGATTTTACAGGAATATAATGCACCTTGACCCCTGCCACCCCGCCTTACCATGACTACTGGGTTGGGTTTTGTTTTTGTTCAGATAGCTGTTGTGTAGAGATAAGCCTTCCAATATTCTTTTTCTTTTTTTGCTTTCTCTTTTCTAATCTCTTTTCTACCATCTTTTCTCTCCCTCACTTCCATTTCTCACCTCTTTTTCTCCTCTCCTCACCAGTTCCTTCTCTCTTCTCTTTTCTTTCACTTCTAACTTATCTACCTTTCCCTCATTTCCCATTTAAGACTCTCATCCTCCTTTTTCCTTTCTCTCCTTCCCCTTCCTCTTACCCTATCCTTACCTCCATCGCGTAGTTTAAGCTTTTGCCTCAACCTACTGGTCCAATCCCATTTTATATTGAGACTTTCTTCCCAGTCTACCTGGATTTTATCAGAGCCTTCCCTGCTTGCACATCCTGACTGGCTTCCTATCAGGAGGACATTGTTTAACTAGAGCCATGATAAAATCCGATACCCAAATTCTCACCACATTGCCCCATCCCACACAACACATCAGACTTCTTCTCCCCAACATTGGCATGGACCACCTCTGCCCACCTCACCTCTGGGACATAGAGCACTGGTCAGCCTCAGTCTCCCTGAGATCCCAACATCTGTGGACAGGTCAACTTCCCCCTGTTCATCTCTCATCTGGTCCTATAATTCCTGCCTCCCCAAGTCTGAGAGGGGATGTGTTACTGAAGTGTCCACATGTTCTAAATTTAGGTATCCCCAAGATAAAACACCCAAGCTTGAGAAGCTTATAACCCAAATGAGAAAACAGTGTAGGTACATAGGGAAAAAACTGGCAAATTGAGAGAAAGGGAAGGGCTAATTTGGGAGTCTAAATACTAAGAGGAATGCAAATGAGAAGGGAGTAATGTGGGCTAGGGTATTTAGAGAAACTTCACAAAGAAGAGAGAACTTGAAATAAAATTTGAATGAGGAGGGTTTAATTAAGCTGAGAAGTCAGCAGGGAGCATTCCAGGAAGATACAACATAAAAATGAGTACAAAGATGGGAACATCTATGGCATTTGGAGAGAGTAGCTTGTGTTATAATTTATATGTCTATGACTTCAAGGCCTGCTGAGCAGTCAGCAATGGGCCTCTGAAGCACGGAATCATCCAGAAATAAATGAATCCCAGTGACAGCAAGCAGCCGAAGGGGAGTTCCTCAGCTGCCCCACTCCCCAAAGGGCCTGGCATATCGTAATATCCATGAGGAAATGGTAAAGCTGGAGCTTCCTCTAATCTGGCACCGTTCTTCATGGTCTGATTTTCACAGTCTGACTGGAAGAAGGAAGGGGTAAGTCCATGGTAAGAACTCATAACCAACGAGTAACAGTTATTGTTCCAAAAACGATTTGCCAGGTTGATAAAGACGGTGGCTTGTGACCAGAGTCAGGAAGCAGCCAGTCATTTGAGGGACATTTATTGAGATGCTAACACCATCGTAGAGTGTTAGGCATGCAAAGATGAATTCATTGGTCCTTATCTTCAGGAACTTCACAGGCTAGTAGAGTAAGGATGGAATGGGGCAGAGGTAGGATCTTACTAGAAAATGTGTATATAAACAGAAATTACAATTCAGTTTACTATGGAAAAATAAAGAAAGAAATTTTACCTAGCCTATGGACTAGAGAAGTGTTTCTGGAGGAATTGGCATCTGACCCTGGTTTTCAAAGATGTGAAAGTATTATTGGCTAAGATGTTCCAGGCTGAAGCACAAAAGGAGCAAAGTTCTAGAGAAAAGAAAATGTGCACATAAGAAGCTGCATGTTGCTACAGGATAAATTTTGAAGCAGGAAATTGACAAAGATTATCAGGACATTTCATAAGTAGCTTTGTATACTAAAAAGAGCAAGGTCCGAAGACCAGGAAGAAGAGCTATTCCAGAAGAACAATGTTCCTTGTATACCTGCCAGACTTCGTGCTGATTGGTGCAGGCCAAGAGTAATGCTGAGTCCACAGCTTTTTGGTAAAAACCTGCCAATCTGCCAAACTTGGCCTGCAGAATTAATAATAAGTATACTTTAATAGCTAAAGAAAAATAGCCAATAGTAGAAAAATAAGACTGAAAATGTAGGTGGTTTCCAGATTCTAAGAAGTCTTGTTGACCAGCCTTAAGATCTTCCCTTTCTTTCTACAGGCAAAGGACCAACTTCCTGACACCTAACAAAACCCAGGACAAAGAGCCCCGGACTGCAGCTTCTACTGATAATCCTGGTGCAAAAAAAAAAAAAAATGCACTTTAGGCACATCATATTTCCTTAGGCCAAGCAGTTATAAGCTGATTTTTAATAAAATATACAGGAAGAAATAGTATGTTTTATAAGTACTTTCACTATAGAATTCTTTACCTTGAAAGCTATATGACCACTGTCACCTGCTCAATTTGCAAGCATTCAGCTTAGCTACCATATTTTTTAGTAATAGAGCTGTGACATTAAGTTAAGTACCCTACGCTCAGGCTGCTCCAGTTAGTAGGCAAAAAGAAATTACCACCATATGCGTGTGAAGTCTATAAATTTTAAGAGTGTCTCCCTTTCTGCAGCCTAGCAGCTGGCACGGAGGGAAAAGTGGCTAGACTCAAATCAGGGTCACTCTGGGCATCAGTGTGATCATGTGACTGACAGTTCCAGAAATTCTTGTTTGAAGGGAGAGAATGCAGACATTCCACCGTCGACATAAATGTCACTGTGGCAAATGAAAACAGCAGTTATGCAAGTTGTGTTGAGCTCACTCCTGCAGGGATGCTGACCAAGAAGGAGATGCTGTTGCAAGAGCCTTATCACGAGTGGCAAAGGGGACATTCTCAGTGTTGGAACCTGGCCTATAGCCAGTAACTAGCTCACAGAATTGTTCTAACATGCCAAAATAACAGAAGTACTTGTATTATTTTTATTTACTCATATAAAGTATTATGTGTTTAGAAGCTTAATCTTTCTGCAAGAATGTCATCCACATGAGAGCAGGACTTCAGTATCCTCAGTATTATATTCTACTTTTCAGTATAATAACTGGGTGCATAACAGGCAGTCAATGAATATGGGTTCAATGGCGCCTTAGTGATCTGCAAAATCATCACATCTTCATTCAAGAATGAACAAATGAACAAAACCACTGACTTAAAACTGATGCATTTTATTAAAAATCATGTTAATTGTTAGATCTCATTCTGGGACCCAGTAATACCTAGAACATTGCAGGCACCAATACAAGTTTAATGGTTCGTCTTCTCCACCTGACTATAAACGCCATGAGATCAACGTTCATCTTTTGCTTATAACACCCAGCATGGCCCCCAGAATATGGTAAATGCTCTCTACCTCTCCTATCGACTGTCAAAATTTGTAGGCCTCTAGGGGTCTGGCGGCCAAGATGGAGGCACAGGTAGACTGTGCCTCCTTGCACAACCAAAATTTGTGGGCCTCTAAAACATTCAGAGTCAGTGTAGTTTGTTAGAAATAATACCCAAGTAAGAATTATGACTCATGGTTTAAATTTTGATCCTAGCACCATGAACATAGGCATGAGTTTAAACTTGACCTCACTTTTTCCCCACCAGCTCAGAATAGAATCTCTAAATTCCCATTCTCTCTATGGCCTCTTGAAATACTCCTATTAATTAGAATTTGTTTAGCTATGTAGTAGAGAGTATGACAAATATAGAGAAAGAGATAATTTATATATGTATTTATGTACCTTCTTTGCTTCATATCGCAGACATTATGTTTCAAACAATGATTGTCCTTGCGCTCGTGAAGAACAAAGGGGAGGAGTGTGGGACAGGCCCCTCCTCCCTGGTGTTTTACAGAAACAGGTTTGCCTCTCCTCTTTAGGCACCTTCTGTGTTTTAATCCAATAGACCCCTGAAACCAGAGTAACCCAGGGCCACATAGGTGGCAAATATTTCACCACAGTAGGGACCTATCTTATTGGGTTGAACAATATAAATCAGCCTCTAATCCTTGCAGGAAATGTGCCAAAAGGCCAGTGCCATCCCCTCTCCCCAACTCCTTTCTGGGGCTGCACTTGTAAAAGCCTTGAGATCTGCAGAAAGTGTCCAGTTTAATCGAAGTCATTGACTTCACCAGTAGCAAAGGGGATACTAGCAGTCAGTCCATGGTAGGCATGGCTTTTAGTCTTTCAGCTGGACAACACACCCAAGCTTTTGCGTCACCTGAGATGTCTGGCAGCTAGGTGGTGGAAAAACAGCGGACTCCCTGTAACCCACTAGAAGATTCCTTGTGCAACCAAGCGGGGGGGGGGGGGGGCGGGTGCCTCTAGGGGGCCCAGGAGTTCTACTCTTCATTTTCTTTTCCTAAGTGCACCACAGACCAGATGGGAAGTACACCCTCTATGCTCCCCACATCCCCATTGGGATGTATTCTTAGGAACTGGGATAAGTTTGATCCTGAAAATCTCAAGAAAAAGAAGCTAATTTTTTTTTGTAATATAGCCTGGCTTCAACATAAGTTAGGAGATGAGGAGATCTGGCCCCAAAATGAGAGCAACAGTGACAACGCCATACTCCAATTAGATCTATTCTGTTGGAGGCTAGTCAAGGGGTCAAAGTTTCCCTGTGTGCAAGCCATTATGGCATTATGTCATATTCCATCTCTGTGTTCTGGGTCAAAGGAAACATCTATCTGGGGACCTACCAATGATATTCTAGATCACCCCTTTGTAAGTTCCCCACCTGTCTCTCAGAGAGTGGGAAGGGGGGCTCCCCCATGTGTCTCTCGGGGGAAGCTAGGAAGGCTCAGAGCCCCAAGGACCACCCCTGAGTTGACAGCTACAACCCCTCCTCCACCCTACTCTCCAATATACCCAAAATTACCAGAAGAAGAGAAGCCTAGTCCAGCAGGGCATACTTCCAGAGAAGCCTCATATCTCCCTGTACCTTCTGATCTGCAACCCCTGAGGGCTTATGAGATGCAGAAGGCCCTAGTTGGGTACATGCACCTTTCTCAATAGCTGACCTGCACAGTGCAAGGAAAGGCTAGAAAATGTCTCAGAGGACCCCTCATGATTCACTAGTAACTTCCATGTCTTAATCCTTGCCTTGGCTATGGCCTGGAGAGACCTTTATAAAGACCTGACTGCATGTTGCTCTCCAGAAGAAAAGCAACAAATTTGGAATGGGACACACACACATGAGGACCAGTTACATACTGAAGACCCTGATAATGCAAGACCTGCAGCTGAGGCTGTCCCAGATCATTACCCCGACTGGGACTATAATACACCAGGACGGAACAGAAGTAAATATGATACAGTGCTTATTGGCTGGAATGAGGAGCTGTGTCAAAAAGTCCAGTGAATTATGATAAAGTTGAAGAAATAATACAAGGAAAAAAGAGAACCTTACACTCTTCTGCAACAGACTAGTGGGGGCATTTCAGAAACACATGTAACTTTGTGTGTGCAGTCAGTACAACTTATCATTTGGGACTGCCAAGAACCTGCACCTGTATCTGTCAGTATCAAATGTAATGGAAAGATTTCTTGGCCTAGATATTGCCTTTCCATAGAGGTCTTCTATGACCATCTTATTTAAAAGAGGCTTCCTACTTTGTTTACTGCTCCATCCCCAGAACCTAGAACAATGTCTGGCCAGTAGATGATACTCAACCAACACATGTTGAATGAGAGGAAGCAAAAAAGGTATAGAGGAGGGAGGGAGAGAGAAAGAGATATATCTTTTTGGTTTAGGTCAGGAAACCAGCAAAGAAGCAAAATGAAGTATATAAATGTGACTTGAACTCTACACTGAAAATATTATTTGGATAATATACACTGAAAATATTGGATTTTTAAAAAGCATATTATACATTATTTGCTTTGATGACAGTTAATTTTTAAGAAGGCTGAGGATGTGATAAAAGGCTGGTTTTAGGTATGAAAGAAACCATTGCTAGATATCATTTCAAGACAAATTTATTAAAGTGGTAGTTAAATTACACAATTGTACCCATTGAATTTTTATGGCAAGTCCAACTGAAAAAAATCATGTAGTACCCTGAGGCTAGGAAAACTAAAATCTCTCTTACCTCTTAATAAAAAATCATCCCAACAGCAATTATTTAGTGCTCTCTGTGAGCTACATGGTATTTAGCTCTAATCTTAGGAGGTAATTAGTATTGCCTTCAACTTACAGGTAAAAAACTAAAGCTCAAAATGACTTGTCTCAGGTCACTTAGCCAAGGGCAGCATGAGACTGAAGTCCAAAACTGCATATTTTAAAGCATTTCTTGATGCCTTCCTTTATGAAACAGAGACATTTACTGCCTCTATGGAATATAAAGAGTTTTCTCTCAAACGTTTAAACTACCTTATGAAATATCAAAAGTCTAAAAACTTTATCGAGGCCTTATGTATAGCATTATTGAAAAGCTGCTTTCAAATGAAATGTTTCTATTCAATCCTGTTTTTTAGTAGACTTCTATTATAACAATGAAAGCACATTTTCATAGGAAAATGAAGCCTCACGCATAATAAATATTCTTACTCAAACAGAACTCTTTTAAACAATCATGTGCCAGATAAAGTGAATGTACAATGATAAAGTATCCATGTAAACAGAGTCTCCCAATTCAAACAAAACACAGAAATTACATTTGTGCCTCGTAATGGTTCAATGATCCAAAAAAAAGAAAGAAAGAAAGAGAAAGAAAGAAAGAGAAAGAAAGAAAGAAAGAAAGAAAGAAAGAAAGAAAGAAAGAAAGAAAGAAAGAAAGAAAGAAAGAAAGAAAGAAAACAAAGAACGGAAGTTCACTGCCTTAAAACCTAGTCTTCTATGAAACCTTACAGAAAGCCCACACACAGCCCTCAGTGGCTGACACCGCTTTGTTTCAAGCACGAAAAGAGCCTGCTGGTTTCTAGAAATATGTGAGTGGAACCGGGCTGCAGTGGGAAGGAGACAAAAAAATCAAAAAGCTGAATTCCAAAATAAGTTGAAAGAGTGCTAATGAGGAAACTGACTTCGAGAAACACACAGCCGAGAGCATCTGAAACGTAAAGCCTAGGAGTCCTCAGGCAGCACACCAAGTGCGCTCTTTATTTTATGGATTCATAGTCCTGCATTTTATTGCCCAGAGGCAAGTAGATGCTTCCAGCCTTTATTCTTTTATGTAAAATAGAGGTCTGGGAAAGTCTAGTAACTTGCCCAATGAGGCACAGCCAGTTAAAAAACAGAGCTTTTTGAGCCATTCTGTTAGAGTATCTCTTGATAAGATTTACTTTTTCAAATTAAGAACTGTAAAAACTATTCAACTAGCCTAACCACAGTAGGGGACACTAACAAATTAGCAAATCACCATCAATTCATTAGCAATTACCTTTTTATCAAAGTGTTAAAATGAAACATTAATGAAAAAATAACTTTGAAAAAAATTGGAAGTTTTTGGAATAAAGATGTTTCGTGAATCTGCCGGTAAACAAATTGAACATAAAACTAAGTGGTCAAGCTTATCTTCCTAAGATTCAACAGTGGGATTTAGATCAACATTATACCCAGATAGGATGGAAGAAACTGTGGACGAGAATTCAGAACAGCTAGGATATTATAAGCAAAATATTTCTTTAAGAGAAATGTGCCAATTGGCACAGGATGTACAGGGACGAATTTGGAGTGGAAAATGAGAAAGAATCAAAGTGCCATGGAAAATAGGAGCCAATGAAAAGAAGCTAGGAGGAATTTATGCAACCTAACACATTGCCCCACCTTGGCCGCTGTGCGGGACCAGACGAATGTGGTTCTGTCAGTCGGCATGTCCTGCAAGGGTTCAAGAAATAAAACACTTCTACAGCTGCAGCCAAGCTACATTAAATTTTTTTTTATTTTTATTTTTTTATTTTTTTTTGAAAACCACTCTGACAATACTCAGGGGATGTAAGTCTCCAAGAGTCAAGAAAGCACAGAGCTGAGGTTTCTGCTTCCACCTTCTTCCCTTTTCTGTGTTTCCTGCTCAGACCAGACGCAGAGATACAGCCAGGAGGTCTCAGAGTAAAGTAATATGCTTTACACTATGTCCCTCAAAAGTTGAAAGGTTTTTTAAAAATACCGTTGGCAGTATTACTTTTATTATTATTTTAATCATTTGAAATTTCATGTTGGACTTTAACATAAGGCCATTTTCCATTTCTGTTGCCAGCAGCAGAACTTGGTCAGCTGCCACTCTGAAACAGTTCCACACTATCTCTCCTTGAGACAGGATAATGAGAAGGTAGGAAAATTCCTTGGCAAGTAGAAGACGGAAACTGAGTCAGACCCCTGAACACAAGGGCCGAGGAATTTAGGTGCAGATGGTCACCAGGGCAGGAAGGCCCCCAGTGCCTGGCAGGGGGCAGAACTGAGAAAACAAGAACCTCACCCCCAGGGCAACCTCTTTTCGCCTGGTCTTTCCTCCCTGGAGAGAACATCTAGGCCTCAGTTATATTTCAGCTCCAGGCCCAGAAAAGCAGCGAAACCAGATGGTGACACCAGGACCAGCTGCAGTAACTAAAGACCCCCTGCCCTGCCACTGACCAATCAGTGGAGACCACGACCCTGAAGGGGCCCAGCTGGAGAACTGATGAGTATCCTACTGAGACCTTCTGCTGAGAACCCCCTGAGATTCCCTCCTGCAAGACAGAGAAAAGCCTCAAGACAAAGGACCCAGTGCACATGCTCTCCCTCTGGGGGAGCAGCACACACCATTCCCTTCTTCTTCTCCCACTTCTTTCTTCACAGGCACATGTCTCCTAAACTCTAAGGCGATGTGCAGCTGGCACCTTGTCCCAGGCTAATACCCCAAAACCTGCCCCTAAAGCCCCCCTTTCCTCTGACTCCCAATGAGCCAAGACAGCCCAGTGTAGGCTCTCCTGTTACTTTTTCTATGCTAAGCCCTTCCCTGTTTCACTGTCCCCAGCTTTACTAAATGTATCCTCAGAGTCACCAGGATTCATGTTGTGAAATCTTTCCTCCACGAAGTTGAGAACCCACACACTACAACCGACCCTAGGCAGACCCCGTCAGGGCGAGACCCCTGTCCAGTAACATCCTCACTGTCTGCAATGTGACCCAGTTTTGATGAGAGAATAGGGTTCCTGACCCTTACCTACAGCAGTTTGGGGAAGCTCTCTTCCAGACACAGGAAGTTTCTAACCCTCACATTATAGGTCAGGGCCCAGTTCCTAGAGTGAGTAGCAAAATGTTGAACACAGGGAAAGGTCTCTTGGAAGGTCAAATTGAAAGGAGAGCACTGCATCTTCTGATTAGTGCATCAGACTGGGACCCCAGGCTGCCCAGACTTGGCTTCCTGTGCCGCTCGCTGCGGGGGGAGCCAGCATGATGGAGGGGCCGCTGCAAGCACAGCAGAACTGCATGTGGGGCCCACCAACACCGCTCACCCGCCTCGTGAAATGAGGGAGTTCATCTCACGGAGCCTGAGTTGTCAGCAATAGACATTAACATTTTGAAGGCTGCTGTTTGATAGGAAAGTAAGTGTCCATGAAAAAATTCTTTATAAACTATAAAATGACTTATGGAAATTAGTCACTGATGTTTTCAAGCAAAAACTGATGTTTTATGTGCACGTGCAGACACACATACATGATACAGAGGGAATAATTTGAATTCATTCATTATTTCAATGTAGTTTTATTTCTTTAGCTCATGTAGCTTGAAAGTATTTTTATATGACTATGGTATATTCTATCAATCTGATAAGATGTGAAATGAATTTGTCATGGATGAAGTTAACCAAGACATAATAGAAGCCCTTATGGGTTTCCTTCCATTTTCCATCCACTGGTAACAAATTTGTTGGAAACTGAAGGTAAATGGGAGGGCAATTTTGGGGGTCCAAGTTAATTGCTTAATGCTGCAGTATCCATTTAAAAAGGAAATTTAACACAAAAGGACAAATATGCTATGATTCTATTTATATGAGGTACCTAGAAGAGTGAAATTGATAGAGACAGAGAGTAAGTTAGTGCTAAGCAGAGGCTGGGTGGACAAGATGAGGAATTATCATTTAATGGGTGAAGAGTTCCCGTTTGGGATGATGAAAAAGTCCTGGAGATGGGAGGTGGTGATGGCTGCGCAACACTGCGACCATGTCTAATGCCACTGAACTGTACACTTAAAATGGTTAAAATAGTAAGCTTTATGTTATGTATATTTTACCACAATAAAAGAAACAGGGAAAATGTATTTCAGATATTTGGGTTACTTTATATTAAGTAATCAGCTTGGCTGAGGTTTTTGAGAAATTGTTAAATGCACAGAACTAAAAGATATATATTAAGTTCTATCATAAGTCAGAAAAGAAAGAAAAAGAGTTATTGATGAAGACTTTTCATTCCATGTTTGCTTCTGGACTGGCGTACAGCTAAAGCAAATTAGAAAGAGAGAGAGAGCTTCACACTAATCAAATTGCCTATATTTTATTAAAACATGGCATTGCTACATCTAAGTACACTCTGTATAATGGAGTTTCAAATACTATAAAACCCATAGAGGAAAAAATAAATGAAACAAGATGGTGCCCAGGGGAGAGGGAACCTATGTTACACTGCTTGTATTCAAGATACACATATGCACAAAACACAGCAGGCTGAATCCATTGTGGAAAAGTTTGATATTCACAGTAAAGAAGAAAAGGGAATTTTTAAAGATAGATATGCGGAAGCAAATATGAAGCAATTTCCAAAACCATATACAGAAAATGATTACTTTCATATCATCATCACTGGAAATGAGGAGCTGTATAAAACAGAAGACATCCTATTCGAAGTGCTAAGGCAGTTGAACTGAGTTAATACAGTCTGTTTCAAAACAGGGTTTGGTGAAATCATAGGTGTGATATTTGGACTGGAAGAGGAAAAAAAACAAAATTAACTCAGATTAAGTCAATTCTATAAAGAGTCACTCACTGTCGAGCAGTAAAGATCTAAGGCTGTAAAGCAAATTAAAAGTTTATTTGGTGTCTTAAAGGATTTGAATCCAAGAGACATAAATTCAGGGGAACACCGGAAACTTGCTCCAGAGAAGACAAAGAGAGCTTATAAAGGCAAAAACCACATGATGTTAGAAAGAAACTTTCTTATTGGCTGTCTGACCTGGTGTGGTGACTAGTTCTAAAAGGATTGGTCAGATCCCTGGTGGGAAGACTCTGAGGTAAGCACGTTCCAGGAGATGCTTCTGTGACGAGCACAAAAGTCCAAGACTCCAAACCCCACTTAGGCCCTCTGTGCGCAGGAAGGAAGGTGGCTGGAAAAAGGATTGGCTCCTTTCAAGGTGGAATGTGCAGGTGGTCCGGTGGCCACAGTGAGAAGGTAGTAACGTCCAGGATGTGGTTTCATGGTTGGTTCAAGAGTTCAAAAGTTCATGGGTGGGACGAGCATAAGGCAAACCTCTTCATGGCCTCCCAGCTCCATTTTAGTTTTTCGGGGTTTTTTTACAAAAACTTTTTTTTTACAGAAAATTTGCCATGACTCTATCATGGCAATTTCCACTCACACACTAAGTATGTTCATAAAAACAAACAGATTCCCAACCTGACAGTCATCACAATGGTGTATGTGAAATATAGGAGCTCTGCAGTGCCCTCACTAAAGGAAAATGGAAGCATCAGATTGATTCCTTTTTCAAAGCAAAGACTATGATTTTATAATAGCATAACTTCAATATAAGCATGCTGTTTATTTCAATGTTGATCCCTGCCTTGAAGTCTATTCTTTTTAATAAACAATACCTGCTCCAAATAACTCCAATTTTTTTCTCTCCAAACTAGGCAACAGGTTATAAGTATTTTCATCCAAGCCCCTTTGCTAAATTCTGAAAAAGCTGTGGCAGCCACAGGAGGGAAAATTGTATCTTTGGGCTCTTAGAGGGCTCAAAGCACCTTGGAGCAACAGACTGAGAGACACCAAGACTCAGCAGACGTGAGCCTTCAGGGCATTCTCCTGCGGAGCCGGTAAGTTTCCTCCCTCTCATCACATAGATAGGCACGCAGGCACGTCTCTGAGACAGTTAAATGTGTTTCCTTTGTTTCCTTTTACTCTTGCTCTACAAACACGGTAGCTTGGTCTCAGAGGAGCAAAATTTCATTTCCTTCCTAATCTGCTTTCCCCCATTTCCATTCTTCTACTTTGTTAGTAAGGTAGCTATGCCAATTCTAGTCCTTTGGTTGTTTTCTTGTTTGTTACCTCACACTGGGAATTGGATTTATTGATCCAGTGCCTGCCCAAAGAGTCAGACAGAAAAAACAAAAGTTCTCATGGTTTTTTATTTTAGTCTCATATACCTACAGATAGCTTTTACTTCCATTGAGAATTTAAAATTCAAAAATCATTCCATCTTACTTATTATCTTACCAGAATAACATTAAACCTGAAATGCTGTCTATGTATTTATTTGTTTTAGTTTTCACAATTGATGATTATTTCACTTGGTCAAAATTGGGTCCACGATGTTATGTTCTCTCTGAGATACACACACCCTCACATGCACCAGCACAAAAGCACACGGCCGTGTGCCCATGCATTACACACCCATCTTGGTCTGAGTCCTTATTACACTCTCAAGAAATTCTAACAAGACGGTCCCCTTAATGTAACTTAGTAACTTATACCTAACAAAAAACAATGTGTTGATGTAAATAACTACACCTCTACAAAGTGTGATGAACTTACATATGTGACATTCTCAATCATAAATAACCATACTGTGTTTTAGCCTTTTTTTGCTGAAATGTACAATGAAAGTAGGCACAACACACAAAAGCCTAAAGGAAAAGAACATTTGGCTCATGTAAAAAGTAAACAGATTTTTTGAATATATTATTTTTCAAAGAAATAACCTGCAATGTGAGAAATGAATGGAAAGAAGCATGGTTATTAATGCATTTTCTTTTTCAAAATCCTGAAAACCAGCCATATGTTCTACATTATGAATATGCAGATGGTCTCAATGCATTTACTTTTTCTCTAATTAAAACCATCAGGGTAAAATAATGCAGTAGTGTAAGAAGCTGATTCAGCTGGGCCTCTTTCTTTCCTTCCCTACAAGTGTAACAAAGCCCCTACATATTTATATAATTTGGGGATCCTTGCTGAGAAACGAAAAAGAGAGATGAGCACAGCCGCAGGAAGGGTAGCTTTATTCTTGCGTGCTTTGTGCTAAACTGTGCACTTTATGAAGAAAATGCATTTCGCAGATGGGCTTGTCTTAGATGTTTTTGTAAAGAACCCACCTTTGGCCTTTTGCACGCAGTAACTTCCTGAATCCAGCACCCTTGCTGTGGGTGTCCTTGCTCTAACAACGATGTTGAAATCAAACGTATCACGTTAACCTGTTGGCCTGCCTGCAAGTTCCCTTAATGGCAGCACTACGCTGAGCATGTGAGCTGGGCCTGGCTGGATTGCTCAAGGCAGAGGTTTGACATTCTATTATAAGGTGCCTGACATGCCCCTTTGAAGAAAATCAGGGTGATAAACTATTATTAAACTATTATTATGCTTGCTCTTCATCTACAACTCAAAATCATTCCATGCCAGGCTTTTTCTCTCTACCCTACACAGTTTCCATGCCTTTGGCCCTTTAGCAGCCACACACCTGTACTGAAAGGTGTTGGTAGGAAGGCAGCACTGGAGGTGAAGAATAACCTTACAAGAGTAAGCTTAAGTTTAAAGTCACACAGTTACCTTACTTGATATCACCATTCTGATGAAATGCTTCTCCGTTTACCATACATATGTTGGGAAATGTGGTTCTCAGCCACCATCAAAGAAGTGGATAAACAAAACGTGCAGAGAAGGAAGGTGTGGTGAGGCTGCCACCTTTATAAAGTGCCGTCACAGAACTGACTTTTCCTTAGCTCACCAAACCTATATAGCTGAAGTCTTCATTGCTACAGCTTTGACTGCTGACCGGGTGGGGAGGCATGGAAAAGCTGCATGAGATGGGGGCAGGATGAGAAATACACACCCCTTCCTCTGGAGGGTGACCCTCTTTATTGGAATTTCAATCCTGAAATGTAATTTTTATTTGCAACGAAATAATAATCCTGAAGTTAACCAAATAAAATGAAAGTGCTTTAAAAAAAAAAAGATTGTACTAGGTGTAAATTTCCTGTTTATCAAAACTTACCGAAGCACTGGCATGAGCACAGCTCCGATTGGGCAAAGAGAAAGGGAGAAGTCTGAAGTCTGATGCCTACTGAAAGTAAAATGTTTTCTTCCAGGAAGCAATCAGAGGAAAAGTCAATAATCAGCACAGCGGTGGCATAAATTATCAAAAAGTTCTTGGGGCAAAGTGGAGCTACAAATATTGCGAGGTCTGTTTGGAAAGGTCACGTTAGCTGAGTCATCTGACGGTTCATTTGGCCATCAGAGTATCCACTTAAATCAGCCAGACTGCTGCAAACGCAGCTGGGAGGACAGACTTGGAGACGTTTTGTACGTCTCTCCTAGGCTCTCACTGCTTGGGAATGTTACTAAGCTCTTCCTACATGCTCACCATTCTGTACTTTGTGACTCTGAGGTTAAGACCCTGCAGCGCATGGCTGTGCTTTCCTAGTTGGGTGGCTGCTAAACTGTGACAGATAAGGCTCAATGGAAGATGGGACGAGAAGAGGGAGAGAAGATTAGCTTCTTCTTGTCCGTTTTCTGAACCCTGTGTTTCCTGTTCCTCTTGGGCTCGCCTTTACTAACAACACTGAGCAATACTTCTTCAGCAAGGCAATGGCAATCCTTTTCGGTAGAACTTTGAAGTTCTAACGAAACCAGCTTTCTGGTGCCAGCTCAGAGACTCCAGAACCTTGGCATGCCCCAAGATGCCAGCAGCAGCTGACCAGCACCCGCTGGTCAGCACCCATTCTCAGAGGTCTGTGTGCCAGCCTCCCAGGGTCCCTTCTCTGAATTCAGAGACACCAGCCCCAGGCAACATCCACACATCAGAGGCTCTATCTCCAAGATTTTTTGTGTAATAATCTCAATTTCTTCTTTTTGTTCCCCCACACCTAAAAGTGGTAGCTGCTTCCTACAGGTGGGACCAACAACATCATATTCGGGGTCCAGTGAAAAATGAAAACATGGACCCCTTGTTCACAAATGACAAAGAATTCAGGATGATGACGACAGAGTATTAAACAAGCATGGGGCCTTACTAAATTCGGGACCCTGTGTGAATGTAGGGGTCACACACATGTGAAGCCAGTTTTACTGACAGGCATTACTGATACAGGGTGCAGCCAAGAGGGGGAGGCCCAAAAAATAGGGATTTGGAATGGGGTCCAGAACTCAGGGTATCCAGGATATATTGGAAAGGCATATAAGATGTCCTCACCCCTTCCCCCACAGGTGTGAGTTGGGGGAAGGGACACATGGAGCAGGGACATGCAGAGCTGTTTTGTGCAGCCACAGCTTTGCAGCTAATCCATGGTGTGGTCATTTAACATATCTATAGCCTTTGGCTAATTGCATAGATGTGTTAAATAGCTGTGGCCATGCTCTGAGCCACAGGGATGGAAAGGACTCCCCCCAAGATGTGACTGGGGGAGGAACCCCAAGTTACAACACCTGTGTCAGAGCTTGAAGAAGATTGGCTCCAGGACATGCGGGCACACCTGTGTGCCTGTCTAGACTCAGGATGGCAGCCCACTAAACTTGGAAGAATACAGGAATGCTGGCAGGTGTAACTGATTGTAGGAGGAGTTGGAAATGGGGGTGCAGAGGAACATTGGCATGGAGATTTAAACCCAGACACCGCAGCCATTGGAGGGAGAGCCATGTGGCTTTGGCCAGAGTAGAGAACCCTGCAGCCATGTGAAGGGGAATCACCATGCGGCTTTAGCAGAGAACCACTCCCCACCCCTGCAGCTTTGCAGAGAGAGTTCCACGTGGTTTCACCAGAGTGCAGACCCCCCGAAGCTCTGGTGGAGAGAGATTCCATGCGGTTTTGGCCAGAGTGGGGACCCCTGCAGCTTTGGTAGAAGAGGACCATGAGGCTTTGAGGTGCTCCCTTTGGCTGCATGGCCTGGAAAGCAGGGGAGATTTTGCCTGGAAGAAGGGGGAAAGGACTCTTGCCAGTAGGCCATGAGAAGGTGCCACATGGCTTTGGATTAATTAGAGATCCTGCCTGGATGGCGACACAGTTGATGGTGTCAGGAGCCTGGATCCAGACTTTCGCTTCTTTTCCTGAGTTACCATGGTACCCTGCATTAGGGCAGGGGGAGAAGGAAGCACTGTGGGTGTCTGTGGGTATCCTAAAGGACTTTGATATTTTAATGAAGACATTAGATCACTACTTTAAGTCTGTATAGCATTAAATAAACATTTCCTTTCCTTTCCACAAATCTCTGGCACTGAGAGATGCCTTTCCCAGGGCTGAAGACTTAACAAACCTGCAGGGGGTGTCCTTTCAGTAATAGTATATTGTCCTCCCCCGTCCCTGTGTTCTGTAACATTACCTCTCTGATACATTAATGTTCACTTTTGGCATTTTTAGTGCATTAATATCAAGTTAACAATTCTTCACATTTAATTCTCTCTGTTAAAATAACTCGTGCAGTTTCTGTCTTGAGCCTGGATCCTGGCTAAGATCCTGAGCTGCTGTGCCTCACGGTGAAGGAGTGGCGAGACCGTGTCTGACCTGAGACAGTAAAACAGTACATGGTTCTGAATTCAGACAGGCACAAGGAACCTATCCAGACATGGTATTTACTTTCCCAATAATTAAATTAAAAAAAAAAAAACTTGATAGATAGAAATGTTTAGAAGGTTAAATTCCTCAAAGTACTTGTCAAGTTGAAAATCAGATAATGCAGTAGTAAGCATTACCTTCAATAATCATTTCCAAATCTGATAAAACATTGTATCCACCTCTCTCACCTCTTTTAAAAGCAGAGAACAATTCCTTTGGGCAACAAAGACTGACACAAGGGCTATCAACTATTAACTTGAGCTCCCTCAAGGAGGGAGCCCTTCAGTTAAGTATTCTCAACTGAAGACACTGCAGAGCAGATGGAGCATCCTCAAGTACTAGTTATTAAAAATGAAACTTATTTTATTCAATAATGGGAGAGAAAAGCATTAAACACTCATGCCATAGCTAGTGTACGAGCAGTTACATGACACTACCCCAAAGCTTTGTCAATTAGCCTAAGTATTTGATACTAAATACTACAGCTACTGTTTATTGAACACTTACTATGTATCAGACTAGGTATTTTGACAGAGATTTTCTTATTGAACTTCATAACAGCTCCAAAATTGGTATAGTTATGCCAACATTACTTAGGAAGGAACAGGGGCTCAGATTGGTTAAGAAGTATTCATGTGGTCACACTTAATAGTAACCATAGGTAGTAACACAACCAAAGATTTCCCTTGATTTCTTCTAGAAACAAAATCAAATTTTCCCAGATATTTCTACATCATTGTTATCAAATTATTCTCAGAGAATAATTGGTTTATCTTTTGAGATGAATTAAATTAATAGATCACTAAGATCTGCTTTTCAAGGTGGTATCATGCAAAGGCAAGAAGATAAATAGAGACGACCCATTGCACAATGCTGTTAATTCAGTCTCTAACCCTCCAAGAACTTCTTGGGTCACACACAGAAGACAGCACTAAAGATGTTCAGGAATAAATCCGATCATTTAGAGTCAGGTCTGTGACAGCACACGTCATATAACATCTGGAACACTCAGAGCTCATGAGGCAGATATTTTCAGGTGCCTAGCTATCCGATATTATGTCGACAGGATGCCTAAATATTTATGTGAGTTCTTTGCTTTTTATTTAGATATCTGACATTAGTCTATTCTTTTCCATACAACCATTTTCTAGGCTCCTCAGTCATGCCATGACTTGTATGGCTCAAAAAATAATAACTCAATTTACATATAAACCCCTTTTCCTCTTATCCCCATTTTTTTCTTCTTCTTCTTCCTTCTTTCTTCTCTTTCTCCTTCTTCTTTGCTTACTACAGTTCCTGTGAATAATCTATAATTTTGTTTCTGTAGCTAATAATATGAAAAATGAGGGTAAACAAATGGTTTAGAATTTGCATCTACAAATAAACACAGAAAACATAACTGGAAAGTTTTGGTAGGTGCTGAATTATCTGGCTAAAGAGGCCACAGATAGTTATTCAGGAAGGTATGGGGCAGCTTTATTTCTGCAGATTCCTTAATCTGAAAATCTTTTTAAAAACCAAAGTGGAAAAACTGTGTCCAATCAAGCACAGGGAGTACAATTTCTCTACTGAACACATATGCTTTAAAAATATAAAGAGGGTAAGGAGAAAATCTGCAGTTTCAAAACTCAGGGAAAATGTCCATGAAGGTTAGTCTAACTACGCAGACCAATGGTAAGCAAAGGGATCATTATAACCATTTCAGAGTGTGCGGGAGGACTTGTTTCCCAGAGACCTGTAAGTAATATCAGTCAGGTGGAACTCCATATTGGCTGAGTCAGCAAACGCTTCTCCCCATTGTTCACCCATTCATTATATATATTTGCACTCCTTTAACATCAGCAAACATCTCAATCAAGAATGGCTTTTCGAGATATGAGTATATGCTTAATACAGGAAAAAAAAACTGTCAATACCTTCATGGTTTCTAGGAACACTGAGTCAGAAAACCATTGTATTTAGAGAAATTTTTAAATTTTAAAACAACAGGTTTTTCCTAATCATGAAATTATATACCAACTGAGATACAACACTCCAGAAAGAACGTAAACCTGGGGCAGGGGCAGTTTAATAGAGAACTGCAGACATAGATTGAACACCTCAAGTCCTACCCAGTTTTTATTTTTCATAGTGTTTAATTCCTTGAATATTGAATATCTCTACATTTACCTGTAAGTATGAAATTCCAAAGCCTAATGTTGAATAACACTTGCATAAAAGGGGTTATCTCTTTTATTCATACTGTAATTTTCTTGCCACATGTGATCAAAACTAGGCAATAAGAATGTTTCTATATATGTGTGCAGTTCCATTCAACTAAGAGTTTTGGAGCTTCTATTGTCTGCATGCACTTTATCTTAATACTCTAAGTATGACATGTATCCAGTTCTTAGTGGTTCACAACTGAAGAAGGAGATAGAAACACAATAAGTATCACTAATAGCAGGCAATCTCTGATATGTCCTAGTCCAAAAAAACAGTGGACGGCACATCAGAGGTGAGAAGGGCATCAGAAGAGCCTTAAGGAAGAGTTGAGATGCAAGTTCTCAGTATTCCAGTGGAAGAGACATAGGAGGAAGGCATTCGGAGTAGGCAAGTCGGAACCACAAAAGATATGTGGGGTCAAGGGAAGCTGTTAGCAGGGGACCCTGAGAAGCTGCTGTACCAGGTGGGTAAATTATTGAGCTGTCAACAGGACTGAAGAGACAACCCAGGAACAAATTGGAGGAACTCGTGTCCTTGGCTAAAAAAGCGGGACTTTTCCTAACACCAGATAGAAATGCCAAATTATAAAAGCACCTAATTCCTTTTTGAAAAAAAGATGAGAAAGATCTAAACAAAAGCAGTGACAATAGGCATAGAGTTCTTTCTTCACTGATTCCACATTATTTCTGAGTGAGAAAAGCTGATTCCTATTACATGATGCAATGAACCTGGAGTCAGTAGAACCAAGTTATAGCTATAATTACTTAAGTTATTTACAACATGACCTTGGGCCAATCATCCCACCGCTCCTCTGGGCCACAGTTTCCTTAGCAGTAAGCTAGGCAGCTAGATTTGCAAGATGACCCCACTGAATCTCTCCAGCCCCATGGAAGTGCCCTCACCACCCCTCCTTGCCCAGGGAAGCTTTACTCTGCACACTGATCTTCTGCATCAACTTTCAAGTAGAGAAAGATGTTCTATTTTTAAAAAACCACTTGAGAAACATCTGACTGTATCATTTGCCTCAAAACTTCCTTTAGCTTTTATGTGTTATCAATCCTTGATATCTCTTTGTATAATTTAAGGGTACGTTTCTCATTAATATTCAAACATGCCCCATATATGTGTGTGCATGCTTTCATGAATGCATTTGATAAGGCCTAACATGGGTTCTGGTTCTGTTTTTTGTCCTATGAGCTCTGTGATACATTTTCTTATGTTTGTTCATGGACGTATAACTAGGCAAATAAACACTTTATAAATGCAGAGTCTAAACAGCCATATAAAATAACTGCAACCAAGTAGAAGCCTATGAAAGATGAGCTTCTGGCTTAGTCATTGTCTCAGCAACTCTTGATACCCTGGAAAATGCAGACGGATATCCAGGCCACTGGATGCTAAATTTGCCAAATCCTGTGTCTTGCTCCATTAATCCTCCATGTCTCGGGCAGCATGGTCCATAGCAAGTTGCCTAGTCAGTAAACTGCCAGCATACAGTGAGTGAATTGTAAACATTAACAGAAAGGTTGAATAATTCCGCTTGACTTCCTGAGCATTTTAATGACTTAGGCAAGGTCTAAAGGGGAAATAGTTGGATTCTCTAATGATAAAGGACAAATAGACTGACTTGAGTCACATCACAGAAGTGAAGATCCCCTCTCCCAGCAGCAAACACAGCCCACCTGGGCCCATTTTTCTTTAGAAGTGCTGATTGCTCCATACTTTGCACATCCCCTCTTCCCAGGGCAATATCCACCTGGGCTAGGTCCCACTTGCTTAGAATAGTTCTCTGCTAGCTTTCAGACAGGAAATGTGGCTAGTTTTTCTGTGCCCATGTTTTAAGGTTTTAGTAGAAACTTGTAGCATAGCCAGGAAGGGATTAACCTACCTCAGAGAGCATCATGTGAGCAGTTCCTCCAGCTGGTTCAGCCCACCGTGAAGACACCAAAATTTTAATTGTCATGCCAGCAGGATGCTAATAAAATCTGGGTGTTCTCTTTATCTTGGATTTACTGAGTAAAAAAGTCAAAATCTATTAGTCTGAAAAGAGTAATCCAAAAATAGAATTAAGTACATATTTATTTCATTATACAGTTAACTTAGGCATAAATGCATCCAAAAATTATAAAGGATGCACATTAGGAATTCCGATGTAAATTTAGTTCTTCATCACCACAAGTTGGTGATAATCCTTTGTTAGATATGGCTGAGAGAATGGTTGGGGCTCTAATTTGGTCTCAATTTGTCTTTGCCTTGTATTGTTTTGTCCTGCTAATCTTCTGTGCAATGTTGTCTAGTCTTTTCTACAACACTCTGCTGTGGAATGGGGTGCATTCTTATATTCATATTACTAGGCACAGTCTCTGTATTTGCTGAAAGTCCAGATTTTAATAGCAATATCTTAATCAGTCTTACTGTTAAGAGGCTCTACTGACTTCCACTATACAAGCCATGCTGTAACCTACTTTTCCCAGGAATGGTGTGGGCAGGTTTGTTTATAGCACACTCACATCTGCAGTTTTTAGCTCCCAACTTTGCCCAACTTGCTTCCTCTGTGTTCTTGTTGATTAACATTACTGCCTCCCTGAGGTGATGGTGAGAATTGCAGTCTATTTGTGTAATAGACATTTTCAATGTCAAGGCATGCTTTTGAAAAAGTAGATTCTCCTCTTAAGCAGCAATGTTAAAACCATAGATGTTCTATTATAATGATATCAAACCTGACTGTCTAGAAGCTCCTGTTTAACATGGAAAACCCTGAGCTCCTGATGCCATCAAAAATTACCTTCTTGAGCCCTGGCTAGTATATAGCTCAGTGGATTGAGCGTGGGCCTATGACCCAAAGGGTCACCAGTTCGATTCCCAGCCAGGGTACATACCTGGGTTGCAGGCCAGATCCCTGGTTTGGGGCACATAAGAGGCAACCACACATTGATGTTTTTCTCCCACTCTTTTCCTTCCCTTCCCCTCTCTAAAAATAAATGTATAAAATATTTTTTAAAAAATTACCTCCTTTATATCCCAGATGGATATTTAAAGGGAACTCAAAATCACATTTCAAATGAAAATTCTTGAACTCCAACTCATTTCTCAAGACTGGGTCCTCCCTCAGTCCTTCCCTATCTCAGTGAGATGAAGCAAATATTTAAACAGTGACTGTAGTAAAAATGTTTAGAGTCATCCAACTTGGTTTCCCTTCCTATTTTCCAAATCCATTAATAAGAGTTATAGGCACAACCTTTAAAATATTTCTCACCCCATTCCCTTCCCTCCATTCACACAGCCACCATCCTAGTTTCAGAGACCATCACCTCTGGCCAGCACTGTGCTCTGGCTTCTCCTTATTCCTGCAGCTGTACCAACTACAGATCATCTTTATTAAAACAGAGTGGTGTTTATAAAGTACAACTCAGATCATTTGACTCCCCTGTGGAAAACTCTTCCCACTATGCTTAGAATAAATTAAAGTTCTCACCATTATATATAAACCATGGCATTGCTCAACTCTTTCCCAAGCTCCAGTCACAAGGAACAAGCTCCTCCTCATTCCCTTCCCACAGAAATTCTGATAGGCGGTGCCCAGTCATTAGTCAGGTCCCCTTTCCTTCCTTACCATGTCAGAAGTAGCCACACTTCTCCCTAAAGCTCCCTACCTCACCTTAGTTATTCGCTCCATTGATTTTTTTTTTTTGCCACTGTCTGGTTTTCAATGTTTATTTATTGGTTTATAACCTGTCATCCACTTCTAGAAGAAAAGCTCCATGAAGACAGAAACCCATCTGGTTGGTGCATCACGCTCTCCCAGCCCATGGCACTGCAAGGCGTTGAGCAGACCCTTAATAAATGTCTGATGACACTGGGTGGCTGTTAGATTGGGATACCGGTTCTGTCACTTACTGTATCATCTTTGTAAAGATACATAATCTACATTTGTCTCAGTTTCTTCATCTATAAAATCAAGACAATAATAGTGCCTGTCTCATTAGGTTGTTGTGAGGACTAATCAAAATAAAATCTATAAAGCAATTGAAAAGTACTAATAAAGTATTTGTTATTATTGGAAAAGTAACATTCCAATTCTATTATCTAAATTCTATTATGAAATAATAACTATCAGAAAACATGAAATTTAAAACAGGTCTTCTGAACATCATAGTTTAACCAACAATGAAATTTTAAAGAAGGGCATTTTTGAATTCACGGCAAATGGTGGTTAAGATTAATGTAATTAGGAAGTTTTGTGGGCCCCATCAGACTCCTCTTCAGAACTTGCTCTTTTTAAGCATAGAACTGGAATTAGCTTTACAAGGGAGAGCACAGTATTTTCTGGCAAAAAGAAACGGAATTCAAGTCCAGAAGTATGCAGTTATTAACTATGCAACCTTGGCCATTTAATCACTCAGCCTTCATTGTTTCATCTGTCAAACACTAATATAAGGATATGTAACTACTGGAGCTAGATGAGATTCACAACTACATATATAAAAATGCATCGCCTCCATAAAGACTAGCAGGGATTTGGGGATGTCAGGGATGTCTCCATTTCTCCTCAATTACTTGAGTTCCTCCTACTCTAGGTGCTAGGAAAGTACTAGATGCTGAAGACACCTGGGGACCTTGAGAATAAAACAGAGCCTTTCTCTCAAGGAGTCCAGATGAAGGAAAAGTCACCCAGGAAACAAAGTGAGCAATATGATGATGGCAGCAAGGGACGCAAGCAAGAACTGCAGAGGTCGCTGGCATGAGGATAATTATTAACTCCATCTGGAGTGGGTGGGATTGTTTGTTGGGGTAGGCTTCCTGATCTCATCTACTCTGACCCAGGGACAGTCCTGTGGTCAGGAGCGCTTCCAGAAGATCAGGAGCGCTCTGAAACTAAGCTCGAGTTTTGGCTCTGTTGGAGGTACACCTAAGCTGGCCTTGACGCACTGAAACCTCAGAGGAACTCAAACTTTATGTATCATATTCCAATTTGTAAGCTGACCCAGGGCCACCTATGCTTCTTGGAAGTCCTCTAAATTGAAGAAATACAGCCAGACTAAACCACTGGGTTTTCATGGAATGCCCATTAGCCCAGCAATCACCTCTTATCTGCCTGCAGAAATTTTATACTTTATTCCAGACCCAGGCCAAATCTCCTCTCCTCCAAGAATCTTTCCACTCCTCTCTGTGTTAATCTCCCTCAGCCAATCACCCTGCCCTTGATGCATTTTTTTAAGTCACAAAATCCATCAACTATTTTCTTTTTTTTGTAATATTTTATAATTTTATTTGTCAGTTATACATTAATGAAGTCAAAAAATAATTTAAAAACTGATCTGCTTGAGCATACAAAATTTCCACCTCTTCTTTCATTTGCCTCTTGCTCTTTGTGTCATATTTTAAAGAAAAAAGACCACCTCTTACCCTGATCTTTCTGTAATGTGTTACCTTGTGGTAGAGAAACCTCAGTAACCCACAGGGATAATTAGAAACACAGCATACATATATTGGCATTGGTGTTGAGAAAGAAGTCACATTAATAAGTGAGTAACAGTTCCGTTTGCAATTAGATGGTTTCCTGTTTTGCTTTCAAAGATCTGCTACCAAGTTTTCAACTGATAGAGCATTAAAAGCAAATTTTGGTGCTAGGTTTCTCAATAATTTTTGGCATATGATTCTAACAGAGTGCAAAGGGATCAAGCAAACAGGAAAAAGGACTCATGGGCATGGACAACATTGTGGTGATTGCACAGGGGAAGGGGGCTTAAGGGGATAAATGGTAACAGAAAAATACAATAAAAAATGTTTAAAAAGAACTGAGGGTATTGCTGTAACAAAAGTCCTATTCCTACCCACTTATTTGGATGAACAGACTTTGCTTAATGTTTACATTAATAACAAAACACAAAAGGTAGGGGAATAAAACTGATGTTAAACACTGTCTCAATTTAGCTATTAATAATAGGTAATTATACCACATTGATACTTGACCTAATTTTAGCAAAACCAAGCAGTGCCCATCCAGGTCATTAAGAGATACATTAAAACAAAAATTTGATTTTTCTGTTTGTATGAATTATTTGTGCTATCACATTTCTTACATTTGGTGATAGAAGCTATTATAATAGAAATATGTCCTTTTAAAAATTTTTATCTGTTTTTTTAATGTTTTGCACAGAGTTGATGCTCTATACCCAATGCCAGACTCATATTCTAAAAACAGGGTCCTAAAAATGGAACAGGTCTAGTATAACTATTTACCCAAAACGGAAAATGTGGGCAGAACATGGGTACATCCCCATGGTGTGATTAAATAATCCAGGGAAGGAGATTGGATTGACTTTGCCACCATACTCTGCCTAAAACTCTCTCAACAGAGTACTCACCAGACTAGAGACTCATTCTATTCAAAAAAGCAAATACCACTTGATAAAATATCAACTTTTTGTAGAAGCTATGGACTATGAGGCGTTTTCAAAGACAAACCACATGCTAAGAACACATTAAGAAAGGAACAGATGAAACATCTACCCCTTATTAACTGAATAACCTTGGGAGGAATCTCCCTCAGCTATTGCGCCCTCATTATAGGGATAACAAAGCTTTTGTTCAAATGTGAGGAAATAGATAAGGTATCTGCCAAAGTGCCTAGAGTAGGAACTCAAATCTAGGCCTCTATTTCCCTCCCCTTTAACACCTAGCTGGTTTATCATTCATCATCCTATTACCCAATAAATATTTATTACATGCTCACAATAGACTAAGTGCTACAAGCACAATGGTGAATAAGAAAAAATGGTTTCTGTCTTCATAATGGACAAAAAAAATTATTTAGCAAATAGTAGCTCAATTAAATAATCTCTGCTGTAATATGTACTATAAAAGAACTATGAAGTACTAAAAAAGTAAATAACAGGGAGAGCCTACCCTAGTTTTGGGGGGAATTGTTAGAAAAAGACTTCAGGAGTAAGAGTGCATGCATGTGGGAAGAGGCTTTGGGGTCCTGGTTGTCCAGCCAAGGATTTGCTCAAGATTAATAGAGTGTAAGCGTGGGCCAGATATGTTCGGAGGTATGGGCGTGAGAACAGGTAAGGGAAGTCTGTAAGTTACAAGTAGAAGATGAGATCTGGTTGCTGGGCATTACCCCAGGGCAGTCTCCTATGAGCCTTGAGATGACAACAGGAAGCTACTAAGATGTGATCATATTTTTGAAATGTGAGTTAATACTGTTTTTCTCTAAAAATGTCCCTATTGTCCCTGCTCAGCTTCCTACTGCCCTCAGCCTCACCCCAACCTCCACAAAGCCTTCATTCCTTGCCTTAGGGAAAGAAAATGTTATAATAACAACAACAACAACAACAAAAGCAAAGAACAAGAAATATCTTTCTAGATATTTTTTCAGAGACAAAGTCTTCAGGTGCACAAATGACTCTTGACACAAACAGATGTTTAAGAGAAAGAGATTTAAGGATGGCTTCCCAACCCAAGGAGAGTGAGGAAGCTAGAGTTCTCCACTATGCCCTTGCCTCTCCCTAAGCAAAAATAAAATTTAAAAAATAAAATGCCCCACAGGGTCAGAGAAAGAGAGTTGGTGACACAATGATGAGGGTGTAAACATTGGTGAGTCTAGAGGAGGCTATGCCTCTGAAATAGGGCCAAACCCAAAAGAGGTATGGAAATTGCAAAAGCAGAAGAACCAATGCTCTTCCTGTAGAAATTCAAGGAAGTGGCAAGAACTTGGGAAGTGGTAACAGCAGAAAATTGTAACCAAAGGAAATTGTAACCCACCCACCATTCTTTTGATATTGCTTCTGCTAGTTCTGACTATGATTAATATACAGTTTGTAAATGCATAGCATTATTGTTTAAGAATCCTAGGAACTTTAGAAGACACAGACCCAACCTTCAGACATCCCAGCTCTGGGAGATTTGCTGACCTTCAACTGTGGAGCCAGGGTGACATGGAGCCAAGATGTTATGAAGCCAGGATGACTAAACCAGGATGATGCACACCAGACCATCACTTGCCTTATTGGAATGGACTATGCTAGTCGGCACGTAGAGAAGTTTTCAACCCCTTCCTTGATCTTTGTTCTATTCCCCTCTCCCTCTTTATAAAAACCTGTGCCTCCACTGAGAGGGGGAAATGGGCTTTGAGACATGAGTCCCCCATCTTTTAGATGACCAGCATCTGAATAAACCATTTTCCTTCATACCAGCCCCTGCCTCTCAAGTATTGGCTTTTGTAGCAGCAGGCAGCTGGACATGTGTTCGGTTACAGTTTTTGGTGACTCCAGATAGGACTATGCGGACCCCAGTAAAGCCTGGATGGCCCAGGCAGGGGGGTTCCAACTGCCTGTGTCAGGCTGACCCCATGGCAGCAATTGATGCAATTCCCTAGGTGCTTCTCAGAGTTCTTTATCTCAGGAACTCTTCCTGCTCTCCCTCTCAAGATATCAGTCATCTTTCAGCACTTTGCTAGTGAAAGGAAATGGGTTCTTGGTGAGCTAAAGGGCTCAGACGGGGCAAGTCCCTGGTGTGCACAACCAGGAGTCCCTTGCCCCACCACCTGGGTTCTCTGAACCATTTGGGATTCTGTAGGAATCAATAGGCACCGCTTGATGTAGGCATAGCTTCATGACAGAAAAAAAAATCTCAGTTCTTCAGTGTGGGATTTGGTTGGAACACTCTTTTGGTTTGGGTTTGGGTATTGCTTCTTTTTTTGTTGCGTACTGCTCTTTGTCTGTCAGTTTTGTTTCTCTCATCTTGCCAGGGAGAACGTCTGTTCCTGTTTGAGAGCTCTTGTCTATTTCTCATGTTTGTCTGAAATGAAACTTTGGTTACAGTGTGTTGCCTGCTTTCTTATCTTTTGGAGACTTGGTTTGATCTTTGAGGATTTAATTTGAGAGTACTCATCTGTTTAAACTTTGTCTTTGCTTTAGACATTTTCCTTGTTTCTGTTTTGAAAAGAAAGGCTTGATTTCAATCTTGAATTCTTTTGCCAAAAGTCTAGTAAGTGGAATAAGATCTCTAATGTGAAAGCTTTCATATTATTACATCATAAGTATTGTCCTCAAAAAGGATTAAAATTGTTGGTTTAAAGAGGGAAAAGATCTCACTCCCCTCTCAGACAGTAAAACTCAGGATGAACAGGGGGAAAAAGGGCATTTTTAAACTTAAGTGGCTCAAGTGGTGCCAAACCTGATATCTTCCCCACCTCTTCTCCAGCCTTTTAAAAGTTGTCAAGGTCACTAGGTAATGAAACAGCTCACTGTTGAGCACACTAAAGGAAGCAGTACTCACCACCAATAAAAATGTAAGTGCATTTGCCAATGGAGAAAAAAACATGTTTCTGACACTTATGAAATGTATTCATAAATGTGTCAATTTAATAATGCTAAGTACTTTAGTTGCCATTAAAAACTGAAAATTCTAATTAAGTTGGGAAAGAATATATGGTTTTGGTAATTAAAGTGTAAATAATGGCAAAGGAAACAGAATTGAAAGAGGATTTTTTTTTCTAGATGAGTTAACAGGGCAAACTAAAGTGGACTCTGAAAGTTCCAGAAGGCCTGCATAAGTCCAAGAGCGCCTGTGCGAGCTGAAGAAGGATTGTGTAGTAGAGGGAAGACGCAAAATGAGAAGTGTCTCATAGATATTACAGAAGAAAGGATATTTGCAGTAGGAACCTCAAGAAGGGAAATGGGAATGGGGACAGGAAAAGGAATAAGAAAGAAAAAGAAAGGCATAAACATAGGTGATAAAGCAAAGTGATCATTTAATGACAAATGAAAAAAGACAAACTCTCCCTTTGATGTTTTAAGACCAATGCTATTTCCCAACGGAAGCCCCAGGTACCATTGACAGTGGGAAACAAATTAATTGATTTCTGATGTACTTTCACTTGTAATTTTGATTGTCACAAAGAAATAAATTCCTTTGTCAATTGCATTATAATCAGTTCTACAGCCATATCATTTCAAATATGTTTTTGGTCATTTATAGACAGTCATCATTTTACTCTGATGCATTTGCAAAAATGTTACACCTTCTAACTTTATTCTAAAATATGACTTTCTGAGAACAAATTTTCAGATAATACTTTGAAATAGATAGGGATTAGTAGGATTCTGGGGAATGACTGGTTTTGTAGAGATACTGGCAAATTATTAGGATAATCAGGAATTGATTGTGGGACTGGATAACTGAATATAATTATGTTTCTTGTGACTTTGTTCAAAATATTGCTGATCTTTAAAAACTTGTTTGTTTTCTTAGAGCAACTTGGTAAATTGTAGCAATATTGAAGCATTTATATTTTTCTCTCTACCTGATCCCTCCAGAATTTGAAAACCCTTAACAAGTGAGTATTACTATTTTCATGGCAATATATTTGTTTGCATGAATTCCATGGGAATCTGATTTTTCCAGTTTCTGATTGTGAATTTATTAACCAAGACTTTGACTGGAATGTCATGTCTGAAAGAGATATGCCTAAACTCTAGATGTCAGCAAAAGTTTTAAGGAATAAAGATTGACTTTGAAGCTAATAAAAGCCCCTTGGAGAAATGGCCTGGTAACGTGGTCATTCATATTGTCCATGGCAGTGTTTACAGGTGAGGAGCAAAGGTTTCTTTCCAGGGATATAGCAAGGGAAGAACCTCAAGACAGTTTGGGGACCTCAAGAATTTGAGGAGTTTACTCAATACTGTAGGTATGCGGGCAAAGCCTGGTGACAACGGTATTCCTTGACTTCTCACCCTGCAGGGCTAATTAAAGCTCAATCTGAAAATTCCTTATAACATCCCAGCAAAGTACATTTAAGAAAGCCTATATAATCATTTGCTATTCTTATATTCATGCAAATAACCAGGCTAAATTGAAACCAGACTTAAACAGTAAATGATTGGGTTTTGATTTGACTCTTTGATATAAATGAAGGTGCACTTAGGAGAAAAATTATTTCAGTCAAATCACTTATACACAATTGTGAATATTTACTCCAGTGAATTGTCTGTAAAATTTTATTTTTCACCTATAAACTAGCCTGCATCCTGAATTATTCTAATTTTTTGAAATGTTTTGACTACAACCAACTTCAATAGAAATAGAAGAAAAATTGACAGTGGGGATTTGTAACAGTGGAAAGTTGCAATGGTTCAGTTACAAAGGTACTGCCTAAATAGCGGCTCCAGACCCATGGTGAGTTTCCTGTGCACTTTGTCGAGTGACCTGATTACTCTTGTGCCCCAGACTCTATGTGGAAATAGGAAACAGAGCTGCTGGAGTCAATGGGGTTAAGCATAGGCACACAGGGCATCAAAATGGCAAGGCATGTGGGCAAATGACCAAGTCCAAGCAGGATAATGGATACCTCTACACTCCCATTTGAGAGATTTATACGAATGACCTTGAACAACCATTAGGACGTTGAAGACCCTGAAGAGACTAAGATCAAGTTATACCACCTTTATGAAATAGGACCCAGAGATAAAAATTTGTTGTTATATCAAATGGAAAGTAATACATTGTACACCTTAAGCTACCATTCACGCCTATTTCACCTGTTACACTACCTGTTCTGTGAAGCCAGAATTGCTTTTCCATATTCTGAGCTATTCCTGAACTCCTTTATTCCAATTTAATTCCCACACTTGTATTAAGTAATCCCCAGTATCACCGCAAATATTTTTTAAGGGAAATCAAATTATTATAAATTTTGTTCTTATTGTGAACCTATGTGTCCTGCTGTGAAGTGGCCTCCGTTTGACAGGCTGCGGAGAAAATTAAAAGGAAGGCAATTCTGATCCTCCTCCAACGCAGGAACTGAGCACAGCCCCCATGATTGGGAATCTGTATGTCCTGTGCTGGTGGAACTTTGAGCAGCTCTGCCCGGAGTTTACCTTTGAAGTGCATCCAATTAGGACTTTGAATCCCAAACGCTGCTGCTTCACACTCCTCAACTGCTTCACACTCCTCAACTACAAAACTGAGAAACACACTTTTGTTTGATGGTGTCTCATCTAAGGTGGTTTTTAGCTTTTACATAAAAGAGATTACTCAAGTTTCAAAGCTAGCTGTTCCCTGGCAAAGTATTACACAAATTCCTGGGGGAAGAAAGAAAGGATGAAAATTCAGTGTTTCTGGTTGTCTTTTACGGTTCCCTTTCTAGGTCACTTTCACCAATTAGTTCCTAAAGATTCTTGCTGACAGCAACGCATAGATGAAAATTCAAACCAAATGAGCTCCAGCTGTGGGGCAAAGGCTTCCTTGTTAAAGTACAGATTAGAAACTGGCTCAGTAAAATACACTGTGTGGGAATTCAGCTAAGGAACCTCAGGGAGATTTGGACTCCAGGGAATAAGTGCTGAGCCAGTCCAGCTATTTCCCATATCTATCTTTTTATTTATTTACTTACTTACTATTTAATACTACATGGCCTAATCCTGGATTCTGGCTTCAGCTTTCTGCATGCTACATTGAGTCACCTTGGCCTTGAAGATTAAGTATAGGCTTAACAGCTAAAGCTCATTCTAAGGTCTGTTTTTACCAACCTCCCACCATCTGGATGAGTACAACACTATTTTGTCCTTATAAAAAGAAGATGCAGAATGTCACAGGCAGAACTTGGAAGGAAAATTAAAGTAAATGGAACAATAAACTTCATAATAAATGAAAAGTGCTTTCAGAGTATGTCTTAGGCAAGGTTATGCATTATTTTGGAAAAAGGAATTTTAATAGATGTAATATTGCACTCTACATGTTTTTTTCTGAAATAACTAGTTAACCCCATGATGACCAGCTTTTTGGTTAAAGGAGGAGAATTGAGTTCTTCATGTGATGTGCCAATATACAATATTCATAGAAGTGATAATGTGCTCAGAGTATCTGTGAGAAGACCAGAAGTTCCCTAAATAGCAAAGAGACCAATTGCAATAACTTCAGAATATTAACAGAAGAAAGGGTTAGAAAAAAAATACAACACTTTTATCCTGTCGGTATTAGACTGCTAGGGCTGCCATAGCACAATGCCACAGATTAAGTACCTAAAACAATAGAATTTTTTTTCCTCACAGTTGTGGAGACTAGCAACACAAGATCAAGGTGTTAATAGGCTTGCTTTCTCCTGAAGCCTCTCCCTTCGACTTGCAGATGACCATCCTTTCCCTGGGTCCTCACTCCTCTCTCCTCTGAGTGCACATCCCTGATGTCTCTTCTCGCATCCTAATCTCCTCTGCCTATAATGACACCAGTCAGATTAGATCACAGCTCACTCTAAGGACCCAATTTTAACTTAATTACCATTTTTTAAGATACTGTCTCCAAATATAGTCACATTCTGAGGTAATGGGGAGAGGTTGGAGGAGGAAAAATAGTTTAACTTATAATACTTATACTAATATTTAATCTTGCTGAATATTATAGCAGGAATTTGCATGTTTGAGTCTTGAGAGAAAGTCAACCACACAGGTAACAATATTCAGATGATGAATATTTATAATTTTTATTGATGTTATTAAATTAAGATATTTTCCCCTGTATACTGCTCAATATGTTCTTAACCACCCCACACTCCTCCCCATACAATAACAATAGCAAGAGCAAAAAATCTGTGGTAAAAATCTGTGGCTGTCCGCCAGCAGGCTCTGACCCCCTCTAGTGAGAAGTCTTTGGTGATCAACTTATAAGGACACTAATCCTATCAGATTAGGGCCCCTCCTTATGACCTCATGTAACTTTATTTCCTCAGAGACCATTTAATATAGCCACATTGTAGGGTAAGGGCTTCAACACATGGATTTTGGAAAGACACAAACATTCAGTCTATAACAGAAGCCGTCTAAGCAGCAGAGGTTTTTTTTTGTTTTCTTTTGTTTTGTTTAAATTCAGAGGCAAAAGAAAAGATGTACAGATAAATTAAACACAACACCTGTCAAGGCTTGGCATTACTGTATAACCTAGCACAATGTCTAGTACATAGGAGAAGCTCAGTGAGTCTTACTGAACAAAAGGACAAATGAATTATTCTATTACTTTTAGGTTGGGGTCTCAAAGTATAAAAGAGATGATTCAAGGACAGTTTTATGGGTAATATTATCTCTTGTGGAAGGATAATTAAGCTGATTCTCTTTGAAATAGGCTGAGAGTTCATAAAGAAGATCACCTATGATTATAGGAGTGTGCAAAACATACAGAAATATGTAATGTATACACTGGATCATAGTGCCTGGGTCAGGACTAAACAAACAGTATGAGTGAAGGAAGAGGGATAAGGAGAGAAGAGAGTTAAGTAAAATGGGAAAAGAAAGATAACATTAAAATCTAGATGATAAGATTTTATAATATGCATTTATATAAAATATATAAAATTTTATATTTTAAAATAAAAAGGATCACTCATCAAAAAAAGTATATGAATAGCTCCTTCCAACTATAAGTCACAGAGTAAACAGAGATGTCACTATGATAAAAAAGTTCAAATCTTCAGATTGCCAATACTAAGCCTGACCTGAAGACAGGATTAATAAAAGATGGTTTGTGAGCTTACATAAAGGGCTCACCCAGAGCCAGTATGGGCTTATCTAATAAAATTTGGCCAAACTGGCCTCTTTCTCTTTTGGGTAAAATACTAAACTGTTGGGAACTGCCCTGCCTGGTTTCGGGAACTGTAACCACCCCCATGGCTAAGGCTGAGTGAGCGACCTTCAGACTGTAAGCCACTAAGGAGACAAAGCTTATCTCCCTGGCAGGGGCACCACTTCTGCTCCTTCTGCTTCATCCATAACTGACCCCCAATACTTGGTCGGTCAGCCAATGACGGGTAAGATTCCCCAAGGGGGTAATGACCTAAGACAGGCACGATCATGTGGAGGCCCCAAAAAAGGACTTGGGGAGCTACAGCAAAAAAGGGGTGATGGACCCTCACTTCTCGGCTATCCTGACATAGCCTGAGGCCTATTCTGTCTGTGAGAAGCCTCGTAATCTCTTGGCTGCCTTGCTTACCCTGCCTGACTTAAACCTGAGACAATGCCTTAAGCCTGAAACAATGCTGGTGGTGGGTGCAGCCCTGTGTTGGAAAGGGTGGATTCCCCAGATGATCAAGCCTGAGAAAGAATACATTAAATACTGTGAAACCTGCTTTGTTTAGAATTCTCTCAATTAAATAATAAGGGTCCGAGCAGGAAATGAGTTTTGTTCCCCAAAGTTTTGTAGCCTTTTAGCTGACAGACCCTGACTCAATTAAGCCAAGCAGGAAATGAGTTTGTCTTCCAAGGTTTTGTAACCCCTTAGCTGATAGACCCTGCCTCAGAATAAGCCCTTGTTGTTCTTTGTATGCTATCTATTGTTTGATCCTTACTGCCTGACAATGATTAATGAACTTGTACTCCTGTGCAAATGAAACCCAATAAAAGCCTGTCACAGCAAGGGCAGGGCACTCTCCCCTTGAGAAGTAGCCGTGCCATCCCTTTTCCTCCACAGGACTCAGTAGTCCTTGTGAATTTGTCTCGTATCTCATCCATAATGCCTCGGGCACTGTGGGCCAGTGCATGCATCTCTAGACTAGAAAAGCAGCAGAATCCCGTAGGCATAGTACATTGGGATTGCAGCAAAGCATTTGAAAAATTACTCAGTAACAATTCTGTGGACAAAATTACAAAGGAGCAGGTTTAAATGCATATACCCTGAATATTAAATGGATCCTGTTATTATGGAAATAAAGGTTTTTAATAGTTTCACACGAGTTTTGCTATTGGCGCTGTCCCAGACAACATTTTGTCAATACCTTCACAGTCATTTCTTTTAATTGTCAGATTTCCAGAGAATGAAAAATTGTGAGAGTTTACTGAAATGCTTGATTGAGATCTTGACAGTTCAAAATAATGGCTCTAAACTGAAGAGATAAATTTAATAGAAAAAACATAAAAGTCATACACATAGGTTAAAAGAGTAGAATTGAGCAGATTCTGTTTAAGTGTGGTTTGTGTGAAAAATAAGCAAAAGTAACTTGTGGTTTTGCTGACAGCAGGCTCCATCTCAGGCGTGTGTCATTTAACCCTGGGAAGTTAATGACCTTTGTGACTACGTTGCTAAACACGTAGGTTCACAAGAGGAGATGATGGACCACAACATGAATGGGATGCTGGTCTGAGTGTATCTGGAATACTGTATTTAATTTTGAGCAGTATATTTTTAAAGGGATTCCAACCAACTAAAATGTATGCAAAGGGGACAATCAAAAATAGTAGAGATTCTGGAAGCCACATTATATACAGAATTGTGAAGAAACGAGGGTTTCAGTGCTTCATGGTAACTTACATCTGCCAAACCCACCTCCACAGCATAAAGTTCTATCACCTGTCCTTGTCCATGGTCCTCATCCTGGACCATTTGTTCCAACTGCCCCACCCCTCACCCTGTTTCCTGATTTTCCCAGCTACTGCCCTCATAATAGCTCTTCTCCTAGTAAAGGAAATCATTCATTTATTTAACATTTATTGATCATTTACTATATACCAGGCAAGTTTTATAAGCATTTTAAGCATCAGTGAACAAAACAGATAAAAATCCAATTCTTTGTGGGGCTAACATTCTAGAAAGTAACAGATAATAAACAATAGATATTATAAATAAGTAAATTACAGGGTATGTAGAAAGTTGATAAATACTATGAGAATTTAGGAATAAATAGAATAGTGTCAAGAGATTTGAGGCCTGACAATAAAGCTATAATTTTAGTTGGTGCTGTCAGGTCAGGCCTCAGTGAGAAGATGACATTTGAGCAAATTTTGAAGGGGTTAACCACCTGGCTACATGGGAGAAAAGTGCTCCGGTGCAAAAGCCCTAAGGACTGTGTGCCTGGAAAGGAGTAAGAAAAGGAAGGATAGCAGGAAATGAGCTCTGAGAGGTAATGAGGCCAGGGAAAGACTTCAGTGTTTATTCTAATTAAGGTAGGAACCAATTGAAGGATTATGAACAGAGGAGCAACATGATCTGACTCATATTTCTAATGAATTGCTCTAGTTGTTGTTTGAAGGATAGATTCTATAGGAGTAAGATGGGAGCTGAGATATTGCAGAAATCCAGCTGAGCAATAATTCAGCTCACACCAGCAC
Organism: Anoura caudifer; assembly: GCA_004027475.1. NCBI lineage: Eukaryota > Metazoa > Chordata > Mammalia > Chiroptera > Phyllostomidae > Anoura > Anoura caudifer. The sequence goes on along the minus strand of PVKU01002502.1, from coordinate 867 downwards.
AGCGGTGGTGTAGGTAGTGAGACAGTAGAGCAATCAAGGCTTTTTGAATGTTTAGGTGTGAGACATCAACAAAAGAGACCTATAAATTTGAGACCTATAAAGATCTTCAGCCTGCAAAGCTCGAGGGATGAAGCTGCCATCAAGTGAATTGGGAGAGGGTTATGGTAGAATCTTTAAGGAGGAAGATCAAAAGTTCATTGTTGGCTATATAAAGTTGAATATATTCATTAGACCTTCAAGAGGAGGCATCAAGTAGAAAGTTTAATATAGGAATTTGAATTATGGATGTAAATGCAGAAATCTTTGGAATGTAGGTGTCATTTTAAGCCATGAGACTGAACTAGAGCATCAAGGAAGTGAGTATAGACAGAGAACATTAAGTGTGAACTCTGGAGTTCTCTGACTTGGAGGTCAAAGAAAAGAGGAAGAAGCAACAAAGTAGGAAAAGAGAGTCTAGAAATTTAGAAAACCCATTAAGAGAGCACAGTGTCTTAGAAGCCAAGTGAAGAAAGTCAGAGAGCAGGGTGTGCTCAACTGTGTATACACTGCTGTGATAGGTTAGGTAAGATGAGAACGGAGAATTGACCATTGGCTTTATTACCATGGAGGTGATTAGCGACTTTGGCAAGAACAATTTCAGTACTGTGGTCAGGGGCAAAACCAAACTGAATTGAGTTGAAAAAGGAATAGGAAGAAAGGAATTTAAAATTTTTGCTCCAAATGGTCAGTAACTAAAGTAGAGAGTGAAATCAAAGGAATATTTGTTAAAGGTGGGGGCATTAACAGAATGTGTGGTTGCTCCTAGGGATCATTAGAGAGCCAACACTTGGTCAGAGAGAGAAGAAAGAATTGCAGGAGTGATGTCCT
>PVKU01002501.1:42840-224278 GCA_004027475.1 Anoura caudifer | reverse complement strand
GCATAGATGGTAGGTAGAAAATAGACAGGGGGAGGGCAAGAATAGTATGGGAAATGTAGAAGCTAAAGAACTTATGACACATGGGCATGAACTAAAGGGGGGAATGTGGGTGGGAGGGGGTGTGCAGGGTGGAGGGGAATGGTGGGGGAGAAATGGGACAACTGTAATAGCATAATCAATAAAATATAATTAAAAAAAATATTTTGTTGAGGATTTAGCATCTATGTTCATCAGAGCTTTGGCCTGTAATTTTCTTTCATTGTAGTATCTCTACTTCATTTTAGAATTAGGGCAATACTGACCTTGTGAAAAGAGTTTTGGAGACTTCCAGCCAAGATGGAGGCATAGGTGGACACACTGTGCCTCCTCACACAATCAAAATTAAGGACAATAAAGATTTAGAAACAAGAAAACAACCAGAACTGATATAAAATTGAACTGTATGGAAGTCCAACAACCATTCATCAAGACCCATAAGAGGGGCTGAGTTATGGCAGGAAAAAGTGGAGGTTGGTGGACTGGGCATGCAGGCAGCTCCTCACAGATCCCAGACACACAGGCAGTGGCTAGCAGACCCCGGGCACAGGGTGGCAACAGGCAGACCCAGTGAGGCCTTGCAAGGCAGCTGGCTGACAAGGTGATCCCACATTCGAGCACAGATAATCCAGGCAAAAACAGGAAGCGAGACAGACCTCACAACCCAGGGCCCTAGTGCCAGGAAATAAAACCTAAAAACACCAATTGAAAACACTTGTGGGGGTTGAGGTGCTAGGGGAGACTCCCAGCCTCACAGGAGAGTTCATTGGAGAGACCCATGGGGTCCTAGAATGTACACAAGCCCACCCACATGGAAATCACCACCAGAAGGGGCCCAATTTGCTTGGGGGGAGCAGCGGAAGGGACTGGAATCCAAGAGAGAGAGGAGCAGAGTGGAGCAAGTGCCATTGTTCCCTCTTGGACCCTGCCCCCACATACAGCCTCACAACCCAGTGATTGAGCTGCCCAGCCCTGGGGAACACCTAAGGCTCTGCCCCTCACTACATAACAGCTGTGACCAGACCAAAAACAAGCCAAAAAGTGACTCAAATGGGAGAACAGATCAAAGCTCCAGAGCCAATACATCTAAGCGACCAAGAGATAGCCAACCTATCAGATGCACAGTTCAAAGCACTGGTGACAGGGATGCTCACAGAATTGGTTGATTTTGTCACAAATTAGATGAACAAATGAGGGCTACAATAAGTGAAATGAAGGAAAACACGCAGGGAACCAGTAGTGATGGGAGGAAAACTGGGACTCAAATCAATGGAGTGGACCAGAAGGAAGAAACAAACAAACAGAAAAGAATGAAGAAACAAGAATTCAAAAAAATGAGGAGAGGCTTAGGAACCTCCAGGATATCTTTAAATGTCCCAACATCCGAATTATAGGGGCACCAGAAGGGGAAGAGGAAGAGCAACAAGTGGAAAACTTATTTGGACAAATAATAAAGGAGAACTTCCCCAGTCTGGCAAAGGAAATAGACTACCAGGAAGTCCAAGAAACTCAGAGAGTCCCAAAGAAGTTGGAGCCAAGGAGGAACACACCAAGGTACATCATAATTACATCAGCCAAGATTAAAATGAAGGAGAGAATTCTAGAACCAGCAAGGGATAAGGGGACAGTCACCTACAAAGGAGTTCCCATCAGACTATCAGCTGATTTCTCAAAAGAGACCTTACAGGCAAGAAGGGGCTGAAAAGAAGTATTCCAAATCTTGAAAGGCAAGGACCTGCATCCAAGATTGCTCTATCCAGTGAAGCTTTCATTTAGAATGGAAGGGCAGATAAAGTGCTTCTCAGATAAGGTCAAGTTAAAGGAGTTCATCATCACCAAGCCCTTATTATATGAAATGTTAAAGGGACTTAACTAAGAAAAAGATAAAAAATATGACAGTAAAAAGACAGCAAACTCACAGATATTAACAACCACACCTAAAACAAAAGCAAACTAATCAAACAGCGAGAACAGGAACAGAAACACAGAAATGGAGGTCACATGGAGGGTTAGCAACAGGGGAGTGGGAGTGGGGGTGGGGAAGGTACAGAAAATAAGTAGCATAGACAGTGGGTAGAAAATACATGGGCATGGGACAAGAATAGTGTGGGAAATGTAGAAGCTAAAGAACTTATGACATATGAACATGAACTAAAGCGGGTAGGGCGGGAAATGTGGGTGGGAGAGGATGTGCAGGGTGGAGGGGAATGATGGGGGAGAAATGGGACAACTGTAATAGCATAATCAATAAAATATATTAAAAAATAATAAATAAATAAATGTTTGGGAGTCTTCCCTCTTCTTGAATATTTTGGAATAGTTTGAGAAAAATAGGTGTTAGTTCTTCTTTGAATGTTTGATAAAATTCACCTACGAAGCCATCCAGTACAGGGTGTTTGTGTGCTAGGAGTTTTTTTGTTTGATTGTTTTACTGCTTAAATTCTGCTAGTTGTTATTAGTCTATTCAGGTTTTCTGTTTCTTCCTGATTTACTATTGGAAGATTGTATGTTTCTAGAAATTTATCCATTTTCCTCAGGTTGTCCAGTTTCTACAGTTGTTCATGCTAATTTCTTACAATCCTTTGTATTTCTGTGGTATCAATTGTGACTTCTCTTTTAATTCTGACTTTATTTACTTGAGTCCTGTCTCTCTTTTTCTTGATGAGTCTGGTTAATGGTTTGTCAGTTTTGTTTATCTGTTCAAAGAACCATTTCGTAGATTAATTGATCCTTTGAATTTTTTTTTTGTCTCTGTGCTCGGATCTTGATTATTTTCTTCCTTCTACTCGCACTGGGCCTTGCTTGTTGTTTTTCCTCTAGTTGTTTGAGGTGTAGGGTTATGCTGTTCATTTGAAATTTTTCTATCTTCTTTACATAGGCCTGTATTGCTATGAACTTCCCTCTCAAAACTGCATTCATTGTGTCCCATAGGTTTTAGGCTGTTGTGTGTTCATCTTCATTTGTTTTCAGAAACTTTTTGATTTCTTCCTGATCTCATTGTCAACCTATTCATTTTTTAATAACATGTTATTCAGCCTCCATGTATTTGAATGTTTTTGAGGGTTTTTTTTTTTTTTTTGGTGAGGTTTGTTTCTAGTTTCAAGCCTTCGTGATCCAAAAAGATGCTTGATATGAATACAACTTTCTTGAATTCGTTAAGCCTTGTTTTGTGTTCTACCATGCAGTCTATCTTTGAATATGATCCATGTGCATTTGAAACGAATGTATGAGGTCTGTCCACAAAGTATCCAGCCATGTACTATGAAAAATAGAGACATTAATTGAAGAAGATACAAGAAACATTATGGGACAATGACACCTCAGTACCCTCAAAGTAGGAACTTTGAGGCCTCAGACAGTTTTCCCAATTGCCATCAACTGCTCCATCATATTTTCCTGAATCTCACTGATGGTCAGCAAACTCTTCCCTTTCAAAGGTGATTTTAGTTTGAGAAAAAGCCAGAAGTTGCAGGTAGCAAATCTGAGCTGTAGAGGGGTTGAGTCAGCTAGGTGATTTGATGTTTTGCCAAAAGAGCTCTGCTTGAGACATGATGCATGAGCAGCCACGTTGTTGTGATGAAGCTGCCAATCACAGTTGCCCAGAGTTGCAGCCTTCTGAATCATCCAAACAGTGTCCCTGGAGAAATGTTCAAGCTTAACACAGAATCTGATGGAGATTCCTTGCTCAATTTGCTCAGTCATTTTGAATGTGATGACCAAACAGTACACACACTCACGCAATGGCATCTACTGCCTCACTGACTAGTATAGTGAAGTCATCATTGTTCACACATGCACACTCCAGTCCACTCTCCTTGGCTGCCAGGTTACATTAATGTCTTGCAAACCATTCATGTTATATTAACAATGGCTGGAATTTTTCCAGACAAATGTCATATATTTCACTTCTTTGGGGTAAAATGTTCTGTAATTACCAATTAACTCCTTTGATCTTGAGTGTCATTCAATGCCACAATATCCTTATGATATTTTGTTTGGAAGATCTATCCATTGTTGACAGTAGTGTGTTAAAATCCCCTGCAATGACTGTTTTGCTGTCTATCTTCCATAATGCCCTCCAAGATTTTCCTTACATGTTTGTGCTCCTATATTGGGTACATATATTTTTACCAGTTTCATTCTCTTGTCAGGCTACTCCCTTAAGTATTATGTAGTGACCTTCTTTGTCTCTTGTTATGACCTTTGTTTTGAAGTCTATTTTGTCTGACAGAAGTATGCTACCTATGCATTTTCCCATCTATTTGCTTGGAATTATTTTTTCCCATCTCTTCACTTTCAGTCTGTTTAGATCTTCTTCTGAGGTGGGTCTCTTGTAGACAGCGTATATATGGGTCATCTTTTCTTATCCATTCAGCTACCCTATTTGTTTTGATTGGAGCATTTAATCCATATACATTTAAGGTTATTATTGATAGGTACTCATTCATTGATATTTATCCCTTTGTACCTATGTTCTCGTTCTCTCTCTCTCTCTCTCTCTCTCTAGCAGTCCCTTCAGCATCTTGCAATGCTGATTTAGTGGAGACACACTCTTTTAGCCTTTTTTTGTCTGGGAAGCTCTTTTTTTGTCTGGGAAGCTCTTTATTTTGCCTTCCATTTTAAATGAGAGCATGCTGGATAGAGTAGTCTTGGTTGCAGGTCCTTGATTTTCATTACTTGAAATATTTCATTCCAGTCCCTTCTGGTTTGCAGTGTTTCTGTTGAGAAATCATCTGATATCCTTACCAAAGCTCCCTTATATATTACTAGCTGTTTGTCCCTTGCTGCCTTTATGACTTTCTCTTTGTCTTTAAATTTTGCTATTTTGATTATAACATGTCATGGAGTGAGCCTCTTTGGGTTCATGTTGATTGAGACTCTCTGTGATTCCTGGACTTGTGTGACTTCTTCTCTCACCAAGTTAGGAAAGTTTCCTGTCATTACTCATTCAAATACATTTTCTATCCCTTGCTGCATTTCTCTCTCAAACAGGTTTTCTATTCCTTGCTCCTTTTATTCTCCGCCTGGTATCCCTATGATATGAATATTGTTATATTTCATGTTGTCACAAAGGTTCCTTAAACTATCCTACTTCTTTTTGAGTCTTTTTTTTTTTGTGCTGTTGTTCTGACTGGGTGTTTTGTTGGGTTGTTGTTGTTGTTTTTTACCTTGTCTTTCAACTCACTGATTTGATCCTCTGCTTCATCTAATCTGCTTATAATTCCTTCTAGTGTATTCTTCATTTCAAATATTGTATTTTTTATTTCCACCTGGTCCTTATTTTTAAAGATGTTATTTATTTTTAGAGAAAAGGGAATGGATGGAGAAAGAAAGGGAGAGATAGAGAGGGAGAGAAAGATCGATGTGTGGCTGCCTCTCGCACACCCCCAACTGGGGACCTAGCCCACAACCCAGGCATGTGCCCTGACTGGGAGTTGAACCAGTGACCCTTTAGTTTGAAGGCTGGTGCTCAATCCACTGAGCCATACCAGTACCTCTTATTCATAGTTTATCCACCTGGGTCTTCTTCATAGTTTCTGTCATTTTCTCATGCTGATGTACTTTCCACTAAGTTCCTTTTAGTCCCATAAAGTTCCTTGTAATTTTCACTAAGTCCCTTGAGCATCTGTATAACCATTACTTTGAACACTATGTCTGTTAAATTGCTTGCCTCAATTTCATTTAGCTCTTTTTCTGGGGATTCCTCCTTTCCTTTCAATTGGGGGTTGTTTCTTTGTCTCCATATTTTCAATGACTCTTTTTGTTTGTTTCTACATATTAAATCCACCTACTTTGACACTCTGTCTTTGTGGAGTGGCTTTCTGTAGTAGGAGTACTGTGGGACTCAGTGGTTCAGTCTCCTTGATCTTGAGCTGGATGGGTCAAGGGATGCCCATTGTGCAGTTTATGTGGGCTCTCCTGTTGTGTTTGTGTTTTGATTATTGTTGGCTCACTTGTTGGTGGGTTCTCCCCTGTGGCTGGCTGGCTGAGAGTCTCAACCACCACCATGTCTTGTATGCTGTTGTAGAGGTGCTGCTGGATTCTCCTTCTGTATACAGTTCTTGGTAACATCAGGTGCTGTCTCTGTCTATCTCGAAGCAACACAAGTGATCTACTTTCTGTGGCTGTTGCGTTCAGGCTTGGCTGTGTCTAGGATGGACCTCACTGCTCTGTACTGCTGACTTTTTATCAGCACAAGGCCCAGGGATGGGTCATCTAACATCCAAAAGCACCACAGATATCAACCCCACCTGCCTTTATTGGCAGTCCTCCCATTAGTCTTAGCCTTGACACAGACCCATCTGTTTCTGAGAGGGCTTCTGGTGATATTGGAAGGATGGAACCCCTGGATCTCCCCTGAGAGGCACTGTTTAGACTTCAGGGATGATGTTGGGTGTGTTCCCTGACTCCTGAACCACACATTGTGGTCTGTCCCAGATTATTTCCAGTAATGTATAGTTTTTCATGAGTTAGCTGTCCATTTCATGTGAGGGGCCATTCTGTGTAAAAGGGTCAACTCTTTCTTGCTTGGCTTGATATGAGAGCCAAGGCTGGGAAGCACCCTGAATACTGCTTGTTGTGCCAATTTCTGCTTTCTCTTCCCAGCTGGTTTCAGTGGAATTGTACCTAGGGAACCGCCATGGCTTGCTGGTCTGAGAAAAGATCAGAAAAGCCCCTTTTGGAATTTCTCCTTCCCCTGGAGAAATGCACCTAGCAGGCAGATCTTGAGCTTGGCAAGCTATTCTGCAGAGTTTCCCTATTGGTTGTGGTATTTGCAATTCTACAGGAGGAGGGTGAGCATGTGTTTCCCTTTGCAGAGGTTTGTACTCTTGGGGAGGGAGGGTCTGCCTGACTTCAAAGAATCGCAGATGCTCAAATCTTGTCCATCTAACTCCAGCCCACTGTCTCTGCATGAGACACAGTCCAGATCTCTGTTCTGTGCAGCCCCCATGTTGCTTGCTAGCCAAGCTGAGTGTGGCACAGAAAACCCCTCATTGTGCATCTTTCTCATCTCCCCTCCCAGCTGGATTCAATGGGAATGGACTCAGGGATCTAGCATGGATTGATGCAGGTGAAAAAAGTTCAGAATGGGTCAAAAACAATTTCCCCATTCTGCAATGTTCCTCTCCACAGCTGCATCAGCAGCAGCTGATTAGCTTATGCTGGGGGATGCGGGTCAGATCAGGGCACCTCTCACAGACCGGAGACTGGGGAAACTGGTTTTCTTCCCCAATCCATTCAACAAGATCTCTGTTCTGGCCTCTCCACTATGTTGCACCAGTCTCTGATCTCTCTTTCCAGCTGGTTTCATTGGGAAAGAACCCATAGATTCAGTGTGTCTTGGCATGGCTGAGAGAGGTTCTGAATGGGTCCAAGAGAAGCACTTTTCCCATTCTGCTAGATTTCTCTCTGTACCTGCACTTTCAATGGGGTCTCTTTGTCGGCAGAACAGCTGTATGTGTTATCCTTGCCCGGACATGTTTCAGCTTCTTTTTAAAAAGTCTCCATACAGTACCCATACCATAGCACTGAGTCACTTTCTGGTTCTTCACACATACCACCTCCCTCAAAAGCAAAATGTCTCTGAAGTTTATAGCTAGCTGCAGCCTACAGGTTCCTCTGACACACCCAGGTGAGGCAACCTGCTTGTCTTAGGATACTGAGTCCCTATCTGGAACTCTCCATGTTAGCACCACAACTATGGAGGTGCTGCTTGCTCTGTCTGTGTAGCCTGGACTGCCAGACTCTATATATCCTCCTGAGTCACTCCCAATTAGAGTTGGATCCCTGTGCAGGACTGCAGCCCCCTGCTCTGAGAGGGGAGGAAGCTCCAAAGCTGCAATTTCTGTCTGGTCCCTCTACTGCTGCAGGAACCACGCATAGGTATTTCCCCTTCACCTTGTAAAATCTCACCTGACAGTACAAAGCATCTTGTGTACTCCTTGGCTTCATGATTTCATATCAGCTAAGATTCCATTAATTGTTCAGGTTAATGGTCAGATGATCAACCAAAAACCCAAGCTGGGGGCAAGAGCAAGTGGACTCAGCTTCCACCTTCTCAGCCACCATCTTCTTCCTGCCCCCATAAATTTATTTTTTAAAGGCCTAACTACAGAATTTCTTAAAGATTTTATTTATTTTATCTTTAGAGGGGAAGGGAAGGAGAGAGGGAGAGAAATATCAATCTGTGGTTGCCTCTTGTACATCCCCTGCTGGGAACTGGCCTGCAACCCAGGCATGTGCCCTGACTGGGAATCGAACCGTGATCCTTTGGTTCACAGGCCCACGCTCAGTCCACTGAGCTACACCAGCCAGGGCCTAACTACAGAATTGAAGATGGTGATGGAGTAGGTGAAAGCTATACTCACCTCCTCCCAGGACAAAACAGAAATTACAACTAAATTATAGAACAATCATCCTGAATAACCAACCAAAGACTAGCTGAAGAATTTTCTTATCAAGATGGAGGTATAGGTAGATATGCTTTGCTTCCTTGCACAACCAAAAGAAGGACAACAACCAATTAAAAAATAAAAAGAAGTGCCAGAGTCAGAAAATTGAACTGTATGGAAGTCCGAAAACCAAAGAATTAAAGAAGAAATATTCATCCAGACTTGTAGGAGGAGCAGGGACAGACAGCCAAGGCAAAGAGAACAAGCAGCAAGGCAGCAGCTCATGGACTGGGTGGGCAAGGTAGTAGCTAGCAGGTCAGGCTGTCCAACATTTGCATGCAGATAAACCTAAACAACTGGGAAGTGAGAGAAACTGTACAACCCAAGGATGCAGTGCACAAAAATAAAGAGTCAAAATCTCTGGCTGTAAAAATCTGTCAGGGTTGCAGCAGCACAGTAACTCCCAGTCACAAAAGAGAGTCTGTTGAAGGAACCAATAGGGTCCTAGAATGTACACAACCCACCCACTTGGGAATCAGCACCAGAAGGGCTCAATTTGCTTGTGGGTACCAGGGTACATGACTTAAATCTGGCAAGAGCTGAATAACTGGCCTTGTTCGCTCTCTGAACCCTCCCCCACATACAGTGCCACAATGCAGCAAAGTGGTTGCTCCATCCTGGCAAATACCAAAGGCTCCACCCCTTACAATATAACAGGTACACCAAGACAAAGAAATATGGCTCAAATAAAAGATCAAAACTCCAGAAAAAGAACTAAGCAATGAGGAGATAGCCAAACTATCAGATGCAGAGTTCAAAACACTTAATCAGGATGCTCACAAAAATGGTTGACTATGGTCGCAAAATAGAGGAAGAAGTGAAAGCTATGCAAAGTGAAATAAAGAATATATATACAAGGAAGAAAAGGAAACCAGAACTCAAATCAAAGATTTGGAACAGAAGGAAGAAATAAACATTCACCCAGAACAGATTGAAGAAACAAGAATTCAAAAAATTGAGGAGAGGCTTAAGAACCTCTGGGACAACTTTAAACATTCCAACATCTGACTCATAGGAGAGCCAGAAGGAGAAGAAGAAAAGAAAGAAATTGAAAATTTATTTGAACAAATAATGAAGGAGAACTTCCCTAATCTGGCAAAAAAAAAAAAAAAAAAAAAAAGACTTCCAGGAAGTCCAGGAAGCTCAGAGAATCCCAAAGAACTTGGACCCAAGGAGGAACACACCAAGGCACATCATAATTACATTACCCAAGATTAAAGATAAGGAGAGAATCTTAAAAGCAGCAAGAGAAAAGGAGACAGTTACCTACAAAGGAGTTCCCATAAGACTAGCAGCTGATTTCTCCAAGGAAACTTTATAGGCAAGAAGGAGCTGGAAAGTATTTAAAGTGATGAAAAGCAAAGACCTACAACCTAGATTACTCTCTTCAGCAAAGCTATCACTTATAATGGAAGGGCAGATAAAGTGCTTCCAGATAAGGTCAAGTTAAAGGAATTCATCATCACCAAGTCCTTATTATATGAAAGGTTAAAGGGACTTACCTAAGAAATTGAAGAAGATAAAAAACAATGAACAGTAAAATGACAACAAACTACAACAATCAACAATCAAACATAAAATAAACCAACTAAGCAAACAACTAGAACAGGAACAGATTCACAGAAACAGAGATCACACAGAAAGTTATCAGTGGAGAGAGGGAGGGTGAAGAATGGGAGGAAAGGTACAGGGAATAAGAAGCATAAATGATAGATATAAAATAGATAGGTGGAGTTTAAGAGTAGTATGGGAAATGGAGAAGTCAAAGAACTCATATGTATGACCCATGGACATGAACTAAGGTCAGGGAATGATGTTGGGAGGGGGATACAGGGCAGGGGAATAAAGTAGAGAAATAAATGGGGCAACTGTAATAGCATAATCAATAAAATATATTTTAAAAATAAAAAATATCTGGCATATAAAGAAAATAATTGGATATTGCTATCTCTAGATGGAGAGATTATTTGCATTTTACTTTTTAACTTCTCTTTATTTTCCAACTTTTCTACAATAAATCTCTGTTTTGTAATTAAAAAATATTAATTATGATGTATCTTAGTGTGGTCCTCTTTGGATCCAATTTGTTTGGGTGCTTCCTGGACTTGTATGTCTATTTCCTTCACTAAATTAGTGAAGTTTTCTTTTATTATTTTTTCAAATAGGTTTTCAATTTCTTGCTCTTCCTGCTTTCCTTCTGTCATCCTTATGATTCTGATATTGACACATTTGGAGATGTACCAGAGTCATCTTATACTGTCCTGTTTATTTATGAATTCTTGTTTCTTATTTCTGTCCTGGTTGAATGTTTATTGCTTCCTTATGTTGTTAAAAGCAGCAAAAGCAAAGCAGAGTTTCCTACAAAGGAGTACCCATAAAACTATCTGCTGATTTCTCAAAAGAATCTTTGCAGGCAAGAGGGGACTCACAAGAAGTATTCAAAAGGATGAAAAGCAAGGACCTAAAACCTAGATTACTGTAACCAGCAAAAGTATCATTTAGAATGGAAGGACAGATAAAGTTCTTCCCAGACAAGGTAAAGCTAAAGGAGTTCATCATCATCGAGCCATTAGTACATTAAATATTAAAGGAACTTATTTTAAAAAAGATCAAAACTATAAACATAAAAAGGCAACAAACTTACAACCATCAACAACTGAATCTAAAAACAAAAACAAACAACCAGAACAGGAACAGAATCATAGGCATGGAGATCATTTGGAGTGTTACCAGTTGGGAGGGTGAAGGAGAGAATAGGGTAAAGTTTCAGTGATTAAGAAATACAAATTTGTAGGTACAGAATAGACAGTGGGATGTTAAGATAGTATAGGAAATGGAGAAGCCAATGAACATATATGCACAACCCATGGACATGAACCAAGGTGGGGGACTGCTGGAGTGAATGGGAGGTACTAGGTGGAGGGGGGCAAAGGGAATAAAATTGGGACAACTGTAATAACATAATCAATAAAATATACTTAAACAACAATTTGACCTTAGGTTTAGTTTTTGTATAGATTAAATGTGGGGCAAGGTAGAGAAAGGCTTTGACAATTACTCAGGCATGAGATGAGGGCTTGGGCCAACACAAGAACAGTATAAGAAAAATACAAGCAATGTCTTGAAAGAGAATAGAAGAGGCAGGACTTGATGAATGACCTAAAGCAAGAGATGAAGGACAGGATAAAAAGCTGGTCTACACAGATCTGAGTGACTATGCATTTAGACACCCAATTCTATGGCTTAAAAGTCTGTCATCAACTATTCTAGCAGCAGTGCCCATCCTCCACTACTGAGATGTTTATCCATACCTTCAGGGTCACAAAGGGCTTCTTCAGCCACCAGACACAAACCTCATAGACCACAGGTGCCAAACACAAGGCCTGCAGGCCAAATCCGGCCCTCCACCTTGTTTTATCTGGCCCAGCACCTTGTTTCTAACTGGAAGCAGCACTGAGCTCCTTGCCTCTAGTTAAGGAGTAGTTACATTTATACAGGCTGATGTGACCCACAGTGAAAATGAGTTTGATACCTCTGTCATAGACAGTTCTCTCATTTTTCAAGAAAGATGAGAGTGCAATCATAGGAACGCTTGCCTTAACTCATATTACCATCCAGGGTACGATGTAGGCTGTGGCTTCTAATATATTCCACTGTTGGCATAGCTACTATTTATTAATCATTTTCTAGGTGTCAGCACTGAGCTCCATACTGAAGTATATTGCCTCAGTTGTTCCTCATCACTTTTTGCGTTTAACTATACTTTCTCTCTTTTACAGAAGACAAAACTGTTGTTGAGAGAAATTAAGTTACTTGCTCAGTGCCACTGCTAGTTAACAGCAAAGCTCAGCATGAACCCACTTCTGTCAAAAGAAACAGAATAACCCTCTAGCACCCTCCTTTCCCAGGCAAGGTCTGTGTTGAAGGCAATACAAATCTGCCCTGACCAAAAAAGTTCGGGTTGCTGGATCAAGCCAGTCTCAAGTTCTCCAGCTACTACCAGTGCCACTGCTTCTGCAAAGGGCTGTCTTGGTGATGGAAACAATCATGGCATCAATAATTTGAAGCCACAGGTTTGACAGAAAAGAGGAAACAATAGCGCTTCTAAACAGCAAGCTCTGCAATTCTGTCTGTAGGAATATTCCACAGGTGAAAAACATTAAATAAATAAAGTTTCCAGAAAAAGGAGAGCAAGACACAGATGTTTCTCAGAGAGCCTACCGGTATGTTGAACAGGAATACGAGTAAAAGAAATAGAGATGCATTCTACCAAGCACCTGTCTTGTTCTAGATGAAAAGCAAAGAAGAAAAATGAGAGGGGAAAGAGAGAAATGAGAAGGATGGTGAATTAAACAAGAAACCAGAGAAGTAATGTGCAGTTAGGGAACTAGGATAGGGCAGGGGAGGCTGGAGAAAGCGAGAACCAAGATCAAGGAACTGGAGTACGAGAGGAGAAAGGACCAAGAAGAGGAAGAGAGGAGAATGCACATCCTTGAGTTCTGGACTCCTGAAAGCTCTTCACATTAGAAGAAAAAGGGTCTTGCTCAAAGAAGCCTTTACATATTTCCTCTTATATCCTCATTTCCTGCAAGGAATTTCAGGGAAGGGGAAAAAAGCCTCTTGTGTTCAATGAACACCAAAAGCTTGAGACGGACTCTCTTCATTAGTTTCTTAAACATTAGAGTAAACAGCAAGTCTTGCACTATAGGCAGGTATCTTTCTCTGATCCTACATACAAACACACACTCCTGCTAATCCACATGTGTACTCTTACACACTCATATATACACACATATGCACAGTCCTACCTGCACTCATACACATATATTCACACGTGTCCACTTACACACACACACACCTCCCCTACTTTCCAACCCACCCCTTAAGCATCTATGGCCCTGCACACTGCTCTATAGTAGGCCACTTGGGGGCATTATCTTCCTTCAGAACAGCACTTAGTGCTTTGGAATTCCAATACCACTCCCTCCAGTGTACTCTCCTAGGAGTGAAGTTGAAGATTTGACCAATTCTAAGAGAAAATTTGAATTCATTATATCACCTTCAAAAGAAAACTTGAGGAAAGGAAGGAGAGAAAACAGAAGAGAAAGAGAAATATATAACCCATATTAAGAAACTGCAAATTACAAAAGCTATGCTAAGGATCTTAATCCATCCAGGCTGCTATATCAGAAGTATCATAGACTGGGTAGCTTATAAACAACAGAAATTTACTTCTCACAGTTCTGGATGCCCAGAAGGGGCAAGGGAGCTCTCTGGAGCCTCTTTTATAAGACACTAGTCCCATTCCTGAGGACTCGTGACCTAATCACCTCCCGAAGGTCCCACCTCATAATGCCATCACCTTTTTGAGGCTAGGATTTCAACATATGAATTGTTCTGGGACACAGTTTTCAGTCCATTGCACTAAGTGTTCTACATTTGACTTCTTGTTTATTCCTCAAAACAACATAGGGAGGTGGATTTTATGATCTTCTTTTGAAGATAAGGAAGCCAAGGTTCAGAAACATTAGATCACCTGTCCAAGGCCACCCAGTTAACCAAGATCTGAACCAAATCTACCTGGTTCTAAATACGGAATCCAGAACTGCGGGATGGGAAAGGGATCCTACACTGAAAGGCTGCTACTGAGCACAGCGCCCCCTGATGGAAGTTACAGGAGTGTGGGCTGGCCCTGGCACCTCACCAAAGAATGACAGGATCTGACTTTACAGTTTGGCTTTGCCTCCTTACAGACTCCATTTTGTTCCCTGCTTTTGTTTCACTTTTTTTTTATGCTTCTGTGCTAATGAATCATATTTCAAGAATTCTTCCAAGCTGAGAAGTATATTTTTAAAATCTCCTTAAATAAAAACAACATATAAACAAAATAAACAGAAATGTGCTGACAACATAGATTCTAAATCACCTAGGACTGACTAGAGTGGTCCAGTTGAGATGTGATTGCTTGAGGGCAGGATTAGATCTGAGTTCTGAGAGGGGCCTAAGTGTGGCTCCATTTCTGCAAGACAAATTTGTTCTGCCATCAGTGTCCTGAGTGAGCATACTCAGTTGTTACTCTGCAAAGTATAATAGTATTTCTCACAAGGTGTTTTAGAAAGGTTTCGAAGTGCTTGGATAAAAAGAACCATAACACAACCAATCAATCAATCAATCAATTTATTTATTTATTTATTTATTTATTTCCTCTCTCTCTCTCTCTCTCTCTCTCTCTCTCTCTCTCTCTCTTTCTCTTTCTGAATGTCAATACTTCATACCTACTTTTAGTTACTTTTAAGAGCAGCTGAAGTGTGTGGTGCTCCAAAGCTGCTCACTTGGAATAAGGAACCAGTCACTGAAAGTACTTAAAAGCTTTTTAAAAACAACTAAAGGAATGCATACAAGAGCTTCCTTCTGAACCCCAGTGAGGCCCACAAGACCTCAGGTTTTCTCTTGCAAGATATGTCTTTCTCACCTCACCACAGCAGTAAGTCCCTTAAGTCACAAGCAAGCAGAAAGCAGTTGCACAGACCAACTTCAAATCTTCCCTTCACCACTAACCAGCTACATGGTCTTTGGCAAATTATTTCACTATACTGGTCCCTATTTCCTTGTCTGTGAAATAGAAATAGTAGTGGTACCCACCTCAAGCATTGTAATTAGGATTAAACCAGATAATAAATATAATGTGCCAAGTAAATGTGAGTTGCTAGCTCCACATGATTAGCAGCAGCTGTGCCATCATCTCTCAGATAGTTGTTCATCTTCTCTCCTCCACACACCCTTTCTTAGGGCAGACACAACAGAGGCTTTGGTGGTGAAAAGGTTCATTTTGGACCTAGCAAAATGTGTAGTGAACTCCATGTTACCAACAGAAAATCTTTTCCAGTCACCTCCTCCCCTAGCCACTGCTAGGGATTTGACATTAACCTCCTTAAAGTCCCTGCCAATTATCTCCAGTACCATTGAGACATCCTCCATCTTTCTGTCTGCAGGATTCAACCAGGCAATCATCTCATATGAAAATGAAGGCAAAGTTCCACGCATCTGGGAAGTCAGGAAGCTACCCATCTATGTCAAAGAAGACAGGGGAATTAAATGCTCACGATTTCCACCCCTGCCTCTTTGTTTTTGCTCATTTCAAAATTGGAGTCCTTGTTGTGGAATTTAGGAGAATATAGAATTAGGAAGAAAATTGGAGGAAGAGATTGATATTTTCACAAGCACTTTATGAGAACTTCCCAGGCAAATATATATTTTCTTTTTTTAAATTTTATTGATTATGCTATTACAGTTGTCACATTTCTCCCCCTTCATTCCCATCTACCCTGCACACCACCTCCCACCCACATTCCCCCCTTTAGTTAATGTCCATGTGTCATAAGTTCTTTAGCTTCTACTTTTCCCACACTATTCTTGCCCCACGCCCATCTACTTTCTACACACCATCTATGCTACTTGTTCTCTGTACCTTTCCCCCTCTCTCCTCCTCCCATTCCCCTGTTGCTGACCCTCCATGTGATCTCCATTTCTGTTTTTCTGCTCCTGTTCTCGCTGTTTGATTAGTTTGCTTTTGTTTTAGGGGTGGTTGTTAATATCTGTGAGTTTGCTGTCTTTTTACTGTCATATTTTTTATCTTTTTCTTAGTTAAGTCCCTTTAACATTTCATATAATAAGGGCTTGGTGATGATGAACTCCTTTAACTTGACCTTATCTGAGAAGCACTTTATCTGCCCTTCCATTCCAAATGAAAGCTTCACTGGACAGAGCAATCTTGGATGTAGGTCATTGCCTTTCAAGATTTGGAATACTTCTTTCCAGCCCCTTCTTGCCTGTAAGGTCTCTTTTGAGAAATCAGCTGATAGTCTAATGGGAACTCCTTCCTAGGTGACTGTCCCCTTATCCCTTGCTGCTTCTAAAACTCTCTCCTTCATTTTAATCTTGACTAATGTCATTATGATGTGCCTTGGTGTGTTCCACCTTGGGTCCAACTTCTTTGGGACTCTCTGAGCTTCCTGGACTTCCTGGAAGTCTATTTCCTCTGCCAGACTGGGGAAGTTCTCCTTTATTATTTGTTCAGATAAGCTTTCCACTTGTTGCTCTTCCTCTTCCCCTTCTGGTACCCCTATAATTTGGATGTTGGGACATTTAAAGACGTCCTGGAGGTTCCTAAGCCTCTCCTCATTTTTTTGAATTCTTGTTTCTTCATTCTTTTTTGTTTCTTTGTCTCTTCCTTCCTTCCTTCCTTCCTTCCTTCCTTCCTTCCTTCCTTCCTTCCTTCCTTCTGGTCCATTCCACTGATTTGAGTCCCAGTTTTCCTCCCATCACTACTGGTTCCCTGTGCGTTTTCCTTCATTTCACTTATTGTAGCCTTCATTTGTTCATCTAATTTGCGACCAAAATCAACCAATTCTGTGAGCATCCTCATCACCAGGGCTTTGAACTGTGCATCTGATAGGTTGGCTATCTCTTGGTCACTTAGATGTATTGGCTCTGGAGCTTTGATCTGTTCTCCCATTTGAGCCATTTTGGGGGTTTGATTTTTTTGTTTTGTTTTGTTTTGTTTGTTTGTTTGTTTTTTGTTTTGTTTTGTTTTGTTTTTTGGTCTGGTCTCGACAGTTACGTAGAGAGGGGCAGAGCCTTAGGTGTTCCCAGGGTGGGGCAGCCCAGTTGCTGGGTTGTGATGCTGTATGTGGGGGCGGGGTTCAAAAGGGAACCATGGCGCTTGCTATGCTCTGCTCTCTCTCGGATTCCAGTCCCTTCTGCTGCTTCCCCCAAGCAAACTGGGCCTTTCTGGTGGTGATTTCCATGCAGGTGGGCTTGTGTACTTTCTAGGACCCTGTGGGTCTCTCCAATGAACTCTCCTGTGAGGCTGGGAGTCTCTCCTAGTACCTCAACCCCCACAAGTATTTCCAATCATTGTTTTTAGGCTTTATTTCTCTGTACTGGGGCCCTGGGTTGTGAGGTCTGTCTCGCTCCCTGTTTTCGCCTGGATTATCTGTGCACGAATGTGGGACCACCTGGTCAGCCAGCCACCTTGCAAGGCCTCACTGGGCCTGCCTGTTGCCACCCAGTGCCTGGGGCGCACTAGCCGCCGCCTGTACACCTGGGATCTTCCAGCTGCTGCCTGTGTGCCCGGGTCCTCCAACCTCTACTTTGTCCTGCTACGACTCCACCCCTCTTACTGGTCTGAATGAATGGTTGTCAGACTTCAGTACGGCTCAATTTTCTGTCAGTCTGGTTATTTTCTTGTTTCTAAATCTTTGTTGTCATTAATTTTGATTGTGGGAGGAAGCACAGTGTGTCCACCTATGCCTCCATCTTGGCCAGTTATCTTTGTATTTCTTACAACACTTAGCACAGGCTTAACCCACAAAAAGTTGAATAAATAATGTTAAATAGGCTCAAATTTGTTCTATTGATTGCTCCTTGGGTCTTCTTTATGCTCCTGCATGTTTAGGAAGGCCAGCTGAACTAAGTTGGGCCATGGCTTGTAGTTACCAGGCATTTAAGAAGCACAGTATTCACCAAGGATATGTGTCCATGACATTCTTACACAGAAAAATGAAGAATGGCAAGGGCTGCTATAAGGAGCTGGGCAACAAGCTGGGTCCAATCACTAGCTAACTGACTCTCAGCTACAACTCCCTTGCAATTTTGGTGATTCCAATTTATGCCCCAGCAACATATAGAATGGGCTTCCAGATCATACTCAGGTGGATTAAACTGTAAAAGTTACAAATAACCATAAATGGCCAGAATCTGCAATGTGAAAAATTGCTGTATATCCCAATTAACTGAGAAAGTATCAAATAAATTGAATTAATGAGGGGAAACTCCACAAGAACTGACTTATGACCTTCTCAGATTCTTTTTTTTTAACCTGAGGTATAGGTCACATATATATTATATTAGTTTACAGTGTACAACATAATGATTTAATATTTGTATATGTTGTAAAATGATCACCAAAATAAATCTAATTAACGCCCATCATCATACACAGGTTACAATATTTTTTCTTGTGATGAAAAAATACATAATAAGATACTATTCATCCATAAAAAAGAAAATTTTACCCTTTGCAACAACATGTAGTGGACCTGGAGAACATTATGCTAAGTGAAATAAGCAGTCAGAGAAAGACAAATAACATATGACTTCACTCATATGTGGATCTAATGAACAAACCGAACTAGCAAACAAAACAGAGACAGACTCATAGATGAGAGCAGGATGACAGCTAAGGGGGTGGTGGGTATGGGGTGAAGGGATTGAGCAAAAAGGAAAAAGGACTTACAGACATGGACAACACAGTGGTGATTGCAGGTGGGGCAGAATAAGGGGACTAAATGGTAATGGGAAAGAATATAATAAAAAAATTTTTTTTAATTTTAAGATCTACTCTTTTAGCAACTTTCAAACATACTATACAGTATTATTGACTACAGCACCCATGCTGTACACTGCACCCAATGATGTATTTATTTTATTGCTAGAAGTTTGTACTTTTTAGCTCTCTTCACCCATTTTGCCCACCCCCGGTCCACCCTACTCCTACCTCTGGCCACCACCAATCTTTTCTCTGTATCCATAAGCTTGAATTTTTTGGTTATTTGGTTGGTTAGTTTATTTTTGTTTGTTTTCTAGATTCCACAAATAAGTGAGATCATATGGTATTTGTCTTTCTATGTCCAACATATTTCACTTACCATAATATCGTCAAGGTCCATCTATGTTGTCACAAATGGCAAGTTTTTATACATTCTTTTTTTATGGCTGAATAGTGTTTATATATATACATTTTCTTTATCCATTCATTGATTGATGGATACTTAGGTTGCCTCCATAGCTTAGCAGTCCACATAGGGCTGCATATTATCTTTTCAAAATTAGTGTTTTTATTTTCTTTGGCTAAATACAAAGAAGTGGAATTACTGGGTATTTTATGTGGTAGTTCTACTTCTAATTTTTTGAGGAATCTACATACGGTTTTTCAAAGTAGCTGTACCAATTTACATTCTCACCAACAGTGTACAAGGGTTCTCTTCTCTCTACATCCTCACCAATATTTATTTCTTGCATTTTTTTATTATAGCCATTTGGACAGATGTTATGTGATCCCTCATTGTGGTTTTGATTTGTATTTCCCTGATAATCAGTGATGTTGATCACTTTTTCATAAACCTGTGGGTCACCTGCATGTCTTCTTTGGAAAAATGTCTATTCAGATCTTTTATGCATATTTTTAAATCAGATTTTTTTTTTGTTATTGAGTATGAGCTCTTGGTATGTTTTATATTTTAAATATTTTATTTGTTTATTTTTGGACAGACAAGAAGGGAAGCAGAAGGAGAGGGAGAGAAACATATATGTGTGAGAAATATATCTATTGGTTGCCTCTTAGATGCTCCCTACTGGAGACCTGGCTCACAACCCAGGCATATGCCCTGACTGGGAATTGTACCAGCAACTTTTCAGTTTGCAGGCCAGCATTCAGTTTCCTGAGCCACACCAGCCATGGCTTTTTAAAAACATTTTATTCATTTATTTTTGGAGTATATGTTTTAGATAATAACCCCATATCATATTTATAATTTTAAATACTTTTTCCATTCAGTATATTGCTTTTTCATTTTATTGAATTCTTTTGCTGTGCACAAGATTTTTATTTATTTTATTTTTTCAAATGTCTTTACTGTAATTTACTTTTTTCCTTTCTATTGAATTTTTTAGGGTGACATTGGTTAACAAAAATGATACTGGTTTCAGGTGCATAATTCTACAACCCATCATCTATTCACTGTATGTGTTCACCATCAGAAGTCAAATGTCCATCCATCACCATTTATTCCCCCTATACCCTACTATACTACCCCTCCTCACCTCATTCTCCCTATCCACAGCAATCACAACACTCTTGTCTGTGTCCATGAGTTTTTTCCTCTTTTTTCTTTTGCTCAGTCCCTCTGCCACCCTTACCCAGCCCCATCCCCACCCCTACAGCCATCAGCCTGCTCTCCACCTATGAGTCAATTTCTACTTTGCTTGCTATTTTTGTTCATTAGATTCCATTTATGAGTGAAATCACATGGTACTTGTCATTCTTTGACTGGTTTATTTCATAATGCTCTCCGTTTCCATTGATTCTGTTGCAAGGGGTAATATCTTCCTCTTCTTCGTGTCCAAGTAGTATTCTGTTGTATAAATGTACCACAGCTTTTTTATCCACACATCTACTGATGGACACTTGGGCTGCTTCCAAATCTTGGCTATTGAAAATAATGCTGCAATGAACATAGAGGTGCATATGTTCTTTAGAATTAGTGTTTTGGGTTTCCTCAGATAAATTCCCAGAAGTCATAAGGCAGTTGTGTTTCTAATTTTTTGACATAACTTCATACTGTTTTCTACAGTGGCTGCACCAATCTATATTCCCATCAACAGTTCACAAGGGTTCCCTTTTCTCCACATCCTCACCAACACTTGTTCTTCTTGATTTATTGATAACATCATTCTGATAGGTGTGAAGTAACATCTCATTATGATTTTAATTTGTATCACTATGATGGTTAGTGGCATTGAGCATCTTTAAACATACCTGTTGGCCATCTGTATGTCCTCTTTGGAGAGGTGTCTATTTTGGTCCTTTGCCCATTTTTTAATTATTGGATTGCTTATATGTTTGTTTGTTTGTTTGTTTTTAGTGTTGGGTTTTATGAGTTCTTTACAAATTTTGGATACTAACTCCTTATCAGATGAACTAGTGAATAAGTTCTCACATTCACTGAGCTGCCTTTTCTTTTTGTGGCTGATTTCCTTTACTGTGCAAAACCTTTTTAGTTTAATGTAGTCCCATTTGTTTATTTTTTCTTTTGTTTCCCTTGCCAGAGGCAATATATCAGAAAAAATATTGCTATGAGAAATGTCCCAGATTTTAGTGCCTATGCTTTCTTCTAGGATTTTAATGATTTTGAGTCTAACATTTAAGTCTGTAATCCACTTGGAGTTTACTCTTGCATGTGGTGTAACAAGGCGGACTACTTTAATTTTTTTGCACATATCTGTCCAAAATTTACAACACTATTTATTGAATGGACTCTCTTTACCCTACTGTATGTTTTTACCTTCTTTGTGAAATATTAATGGACTGTAAAGTCATGGGTTTATTTCTGGGCTCTCTATTCCATTCCATGGATCTATATATCTGTTTTTATGCAAGAATGATGCTGTTTTAATTACTATGGCTTTGTAGTACAGTTTGATATCAGGTAGCATGATTCCTCCAACTTTATTCTTTATTTTTAAGATTGCTGTTGCTATTTGGGGTCTTTTCTGGCTCCATATAAATTTTTGGAATGTTTATTCTAGTTCTGTGAAATATACCATTGGAATCTTGATAGGAATTTCATTGAATCTATAGATTTCATTGGATCTCTAGATTAGTATGGGCATTTTAATGATGCTAGTTCTTCCTATCCATGAACACAGTACGTGCTTCCACATATATATATATATATATATATATATATATATATATATAAAATTCAATTTCTTTCTTCAGTGACTATAATTTTCTATCAGTCTTTTATATCTTTGGTCAAATTTGTTCCTAGGTATTTTATTCTTTTTGTAGCAATTGTGAATGGGATTTTTTTCTTAGCTTCCAATTCTGATGTTTCACTTTTGGTGTTTAAAACTGCAACTGATTTCTGGATATTTATTTTATGTCCTACCACTTTACTGAATTCATTTATCAGTTCTAGTCTTTTTTTTAATTTTTGGTGGAATCTTAGAGTTTTCTATGTACAGTATCATATCATCTGCAAATAAAGACTGTTTTACTTCTTCCTATCCAATTCAATGACTCTTTTTTTCTTGTCTGATTGCCGTGGCTAGGACTTTCAATACTATATAGAATAAGTGTGGTGAAAGTGGACATCCCTGTCTTGTTCCCAATCATAAGAAAAACACTTGTAATTTTTGTGCATTGAGAATGATGTTGGCTGGATTTATCATACAGCCTTTATTGTATTGAGGTATATTCCCTCTATTTCCACTTTGCTGAAAGTTTTTATCATAAATGGGTGCTGGATTTTATCAAATGTTTTTTTGCATCAATTTATATGGTCATGTGGTTTTTATACAACATTGTATAAATACCTTCTGGCCTGTAATGTTTCTGTTGATGAATCAGCTGACAGTCTTATGAGAGCTTCCTTATAGGTAAATAACTTTCTTTTGCTTCTTTTAATATTCTCTCCTTGTGTTTAATCTTTGTCATTTTAATTGTTATGTGTCTTGGTGTAGACCTCTTTGGGTCCATCTTGTTTGGGACTCTCTGCACTTCTGGATTTATGTGTGTTTTTCCTTCATCAGGTTAGGGAATTTATTGGTCATTATTTCTTCATACAGACTTTTGATCCCTTTTCTCTCTCTTCTCTTTCTGATACTCCTAGATGTGGATGTTATTACAATTTATGTTGTCTTAAATATTTCTTAAACTATCCTCATGTTCTTTGGTATTTTTTCTTTTTGATGTTCTAATTGGGTGTTTTTTTCTACCTTGTCTTCAAAATCACTGATTTGATCCTCTGCTTCATCCTACCTATTCTTCATATATCTTCACTGTGTTCTACATTTCAGATATTGTATTCTTCATACTTGAGTGGTCTTTTTTTATAGTTTCTATGCCATTTTTCATGCTGCTAAGCATCCTTATAACCACTAGTTTGAACTCTACATCCAATAAATTGCTCACCTCCATTTCATTTAGCTCTTTTTCTGAAGATTTCTCCTGTCCTTTCATTTGGGGCTCATTTCTTTGTCTTCTTTTGGCTGTCTCTTTGTATTTGTTTCTATGTATTAGATTTATTATGACTCCAGGTCTTTGTGTTGTGGCTTGGTGGTCTTATGTAGTAGGTATCCTGTGGGATCCAATGGAGCAGTCTCCTTGATCATCTGAGATATGTTCTCCAGGAACATCTCTTTTGTGGGTTATGTGGGCCCTCTTGTTGTAATTGAGTCTCAATTGCTATTGACCCATTCATGTATGCAATTGACCCGTTAGCTGGCTGACTGTGAGGCTCAACTCCAATCACAGCATATGAGCTGCTATGAAAGTGCTGACCACATGAAGCAGAATTCCCCTCAGAAGGGTGTGGTGCCTTCCAAGATCTCCATTTGAATGTGGTGCTTGTGAAGCTTATTGTGTCCTGCTTTGATGTTAGCCCTTTCATCTTTCCACCCTTCCTACCAGTCTTGATGTAGCTTCTTCTGTAAATCCTTGGTTGTAAGACTTCTCTTCAGCTAGTCTTCAGTTGGTTATTCAGGATATTTATTCTATAATTTAGTTGTAATTCCAGTTAAGTCCTTGGAGAAGGTGAGTGTAGCTTCCACCCACTTCATGGCCATCTTGGATCTTGCAGAAGCTTTTTAGTTTGATTTTTGCTTTTGTATCCTTTGTTTTTGCTATCAAATAAAAAAAATCATTACCAAGACCAATGTCAAGGAGCTTAATCCCCATGTTTTCTTCTAGAAGTTTTATTGTTTTAGTTATACATTCAAGTGTTTGATCCATTTTTGAGTTGATTTTTTGCATGGTGTGAGATAGTGGTTCAGTTCTGTTCTTTTGCATGTGTATTTCCCAAGTTCACTTATTGAAGAGACTGCCTTTTTCCCATTGTATATTCTAGGCTGCCTTGTGGTAAATTAATTACCTATATATGTGTGTGTTTATTTGGACTCTCTATTCTGTTTCATTGATCTTTGTGTTTATTTTTATGGAATAACATACTGTTTGGATGACTACAGCTTTGTAATATAGTTTGAAATTAGGGCACACAATGCCTCTAGTTTTATTCTTCTCTCTCAAGATTCCTTTGATTCACCAGTATGGTTCACCTGGCTGAGCATCACCCCAGAAAGCAAAAGGTCACTGGTTTAATCCTGGTCAGGGCACATGATTGATTTGCAGGCCTAGTCCTTGGTTGGGGTGCATGCAAAAGGCAACCAATCAATGTTTCACTTACACATCAATGTTTCTCTCCCTCTCTTTCTCCCTCTCTTCCCCTCTCTCTAAGAATAAATAAGTGAAATGTCTTTTTTAAAGATTGCTTTGACTATTTGAGATCTTTTATGGTTTCATAGAAATTTTAGGGATATTTGTGCTCTTTCTAAAAAAATGCTTTCTCAGCTTTTTTGCCTTCTCAGGCAAAAAAGTGCCTTTTCAGCAAGCACAGGGGCCAAGCATATAAAAAAATAGCCTCAGATCCAGTTTTACAGCCATGTCAGCAACTTGTCCCAGCTCCAGCTTCAGAGACATTCCCCAAATATAATATTTTTAGATCAATTACAATTCATTTGAGAAAGAAAGAAGAATGAGCAGCTTTCCTTCAACATTTTCAGCCTGGAGTCTGTTAGAGCTGAACTTGCTGACAGGTTAGGTCTGTCCTTAGGAAATCAAATCTTTCTCCACCTCCCACCTCTTCCCCCAACCCTACCTCCACATCAAATCATTAACAATAGCTAAAAAACAGATAGGCCTCCTAACCCCCCACATATATCTGAATCTGAGAGAAGAAGGGGGAGGATAGAAGACAAAAGGAAAGAGAAGAAGAGGGGAGAGGGAAAGTGTGGGAAGGGGAGAAGAGGAGATCGCACTGTCAACCAGTGCAATGGGCAAGGCAGATGCCACACCAAATAACCTTTTAACTAGCCAGGACATGGGCAGGCAGTCTCACCAAGGCTCAATTTCTAAAGTGTTGTTCTTCAGTTCAGACTGGAGAAACTCCTATTGGTTGTAGCAAAGGACAAAATAAAGCAAGAGATAACTGGACACTTAGAATCATAACCACAAAAGACCATTTTGTGGGTTTTGTGGCTGTTTTAGTTCACTTTCTGGACCAGACTACATTTGACTCCCTGCAGGATAATCTTCAGTATATCACCCAATTTATTCTCAAATGCCTTAAGCAGTGGGATTTTTCACAGCTTCCCTTGGGAAGTTATTCTTAAAGTAGAATGGCAGAGGTATTTTTTCTGATATTAAACATCCATCCTTCCTTTTCTTAACTTCATCCCTGTTATTCTGTGGAATAAGCTTATGCCCTCAGCATTGTCTTTTTCTGTTAGTGTTTACTGATGCATTTCCCAGGCATACTTACTGTATTACTTCAGTTTTTACGCACTTGAGCCTCAGAGATCAAGAAATGGCTAAGAAATGCAATGACAAATAAAGGCTTTTCCATTTGCTAGGCATGAACATAAATGAGATGTGAGAACAAAATCTCAGTAAAGAAGGGATCATCACCAATCCACCTTCCACACAGAGGCCCATGAAAACAGCAGAATTACTCTGTAGTGACTGATGCTCTGCCAATGGAACTCTGTCATCACTGTGATTCATTTTTACAACCTAAAGAATTCTTCCTCCCCCCAAAATGATTTTATGAACACCAAATTTATCTTATCACATGTATCTTTCAATTCATTCACCCACCTTGTTATACCTTTATCTTCATTGTTCTATGATGAGAAAATAGGTGTCTGGTTTATATATTCTCATCATACAAACTTTTGAGAGTTAAGAGCTTACTAGCTCCTTGCTTTAGGTATAGGAATGAAAGTGGGCTCTCAAAGTGAACATTAGCCTTGTTTTTACCCTGAAGAATGTGAAAGTATTTGGCTGTTTTCTCCCTAACATTTAGGACCTTATTTTACAATCCAGAAAAAGTCTAAATTTAAAAATGGCTACATCACTTCCAGTAAAGATGGTGGAGCAGATACCTGCTATGCTCACCTCATTTCATGACATCAATATTACAACTAAACTACAGAACAATCATTATTGAGAAACACCCAAAAACTAACTAAACAGAATTCCTATAACTAAGGATATGCAGAAGAAGCCACATTGAGGCTGGTAGGAGGGACAGAAATGAGGAACAAGCAGGTCCCACACCTATATGTGGAAGTTCAAAATCTTGAGGGATATCTCAGCTATGGAGGTCCCCCTGAGAAGTGAGGAGCCCCAGCCCTACACTAGGCTTCCCAGAGGAAGGTACCAGTGCCTAGAATAGCAGTCCTTATAACATCTGACTGTAAAAACCTATGGAGATTTTGGCTGAGTGAAATGGAGGGTTTCAGGAAACCAAGGCATCATCCTATAGAGCCTTCACATGAACTTGCTCACAAATTCATTCACTCTGAGCTCCAGCACTGTGGCAGCAACCTTGAAAAGCATCAGAGACATACATAAAGTAGTGGAATTGACTAGCTTGAGAATGACAGTTGAAGGGGTATGGATTAGGACAACTCTCTCTGGAAACAGAAGTACTGGCAAGCACCATTGTTCCTTTGTTGAACACCACTCTGACCTAGCCTGCCAGGCACAGGTTGATGTCAAATCTGTGCCTGATGTTAAAGATCCAGAAACAACAAACAGTAGCAGCTGACTTCACTGTGCCTTGTAGCACTTGCTAAGGGGCCCCACGCCCAGTACAAGTGGTGACTGATCTCAAGTTGCATTTTAACTCCCATCAAACAGCCTCAAGCCTAACAGAAGCTGCAGTTATTCTGGTCCCCAAAAGGTAGCTTCAACTAGGTGGCCACAAGCCTGGAATAAGTGGCGACTGGTGGCTTGAGTGCACATCAGGGTATCTACCAAAGGGTCCCAAACCTGGTAAAAGTGGCAGCTGGCCTTGATTCACAGCATAGCCTCTCCCAGACACCTCCAAGCACAGCATAAGCAGCAATCAACCACAGGTCACTTTGTAGCTCCTACCAATAGGCCCTTAAGCCCGGCAAAAGTATGGCTGATGTTGGCCTCACTGAAGCACCTAGCAAGAGACTCTATAACCAACATACCTGGTGGCTGGCTTCAGACCACACAGAGCACCAGCCAACCAGCTTCACAAATGACATACCTAAAGGCAGACTTGGCTGACACCAAGAGTGTTGCTGAAGCAACTCTCACTCAGTGGGGTCAGTCCCCACACAACAGTTCATCCAATATAGTCACAGCCAGTCACTCTGATGGTAAAGCCAACCCACTGGCATACAACAACAATTAAGGCTCAACCAGAAAAGGAGGGCACACAGAACCCACGCAGAAGACACCCCTAGAGCACCCATCTGAGGTGAATAAGGAGACTGCCCCACTGAGCCCCAAGGACACATAGGGCCACTCTGTCAAAACTGAGAGACAAAGCAGTCCTACCTAATAAATAGAAACAAACACAAAATGATAGCCAAAATGAGGAGACAAAGAAATTTGTCCCAAAGAAAACAATGGGATAAAACTCCAAAAAAATAACTAAACAAAAGGAAGATACACAATCTACCAGATACTGAATTAAAAACACTGATTATAAGGATGCTCAATGAACTTAGGGGAAAAATAAATGATAGTAAGAACTTCAACAATGAAATAGAAAACATAAAAAATAAAGATAGAAAACATAAAAAGAACAGTTGGAAAAGAAGAATGCAATAACTGAAATTAAGAACACATTTTAAGGAATCAATAGCATATTAAATAAAGCAAACAACTGAATTAGCAATTTGGAAATCACAGTAGCAAAAAATACCCACTCAAAACAGCAAAAAAGAAAAATAATTTTAAAAATAAGAATTGTTTACTTACTTAGTTATTTTTTTAAATGAGGATAGTTTAAAGGATATCTAGAACAACATCAAGCATACAAAAATTGCATCATAGGGATACAAGAAGAAGAGGGAAAAAGGGATTGAAAACCTATTTAAAGAAATATTGAAAGAAAAACTTCCCTACTTGGTGAAGAAAACATACATACAAGTCCAAGAAGTTCAAGGAGTTCCAAACTAGATAAACCCAAAGAAGCCCACACCAAGATACATCATATTAAAATGCAAAGTTTACAGGCAAATAAACAATCTTAAAAGCATCAAGAGAAAGTCAGTGAGTAACCTACAAGAAAGCTCCAATAAGACTGTCAGCTGACTTTCCAAAAGAAAATTGGCAGTCAAAAAATAGCTACTTCTCGCTACAGTGGAGGTATAGGTAGATACACTTTGCCTCCTCGCGCAACCAAAAAGGACAACAACAAATTTAAAGATAAAAGACCACCAAAAATGACAGAAAATTGAACTGTATGGAAGTCCAACAAATAAGGTGTTAAAGAACAAACATTCATCCAGACAGGTAGGAGGGGCAGAGATGGGCAGCCGGGAGGAGAGGACACATGGTAAGGCATTGGCTGGAGGACCCAGGTGAGTGAGGCAGCAGCTGACAGATTGGGCAAGGCAGCAGCTGACAAACTGGGGAAAACAAGGAGGCAGCTGTCAGACTAGGCAGTCCCACATTCACATTAGGACAAACCGGGAAGAACAACTAGGGAGGGAGACAGACCATTGCAACCCAGTGTTCCAGTGTGGGGAAATAAAGCCTCAATACCTTTGGCTGAAAAAATCTGTAGGTTGTGTCTGTGGGAGAAACTCCCAGCCTCACAGGAGACATCGCTGGAGAGACCCACAGGGTCCTATAATATACCTAACCCACCCACCCAAGAATTGCCACCAGAATGGCCCAATTTGCTTGTGGGTAGTGGAGGAAGTGACTGAAAGCTGGTAGAGAGCTGAGCAACCAGCACTGTTCCCTCTCAGACCCCTACCCCACTGACAGCATCAAAACACAGTGACTTGGTTGCCCTGCACTAGCAAATACCTAAGGTTCCGCTCCTTACTACATAACAGGTGCACTGAGACAAACAAACAAAAAAAATGGCCCAAATGAAAGAATGTATCAAAAAAAAAAGAAATAACATATCAAAGCTCCAGAAAAAAATACAACTAAGCAACAAAGAGATAGCCAACCTATCAGATGCAGAATTCAAAATACTGGTAATCAGGGTGCTCACAGAAATCATTGAGTATGGTTGCAAAATAAAGGAAGAAGTGAAGGCTATGCTAAGTGAAATAAAGAAAGATATACAGGAAAACAACAGTGAAGGGAAGGAAACTGGGACTCAGATCAAGGATTTGGAACAGAAGGAAGAAATAAACATTCAACCAGACAGAATGAAGAAACAAGACTTCAAAAAAATGAGCAGAGGCTCAGGAACCTCTGGGACAACTTTAAAAATTCCAACATCCAAATCATAGGGATGCCAGAAGGAGAGGAAGAAGAGCAAGAAACTGAAAACTCATTTGAAAATATAATGAAGGAGAAACTTCCCTGATCTAGCAAAGGACATAGACTTCCAGGAAGTCCAGGAAGCTCAGAGAGTCCCAAAGAAGTTGGATCCAAGGAGAAATACACCAAGGTACATCATCATTTCATTACCCAAGATTAAATATAAGGAGAGAATCTTAAAAGCAGCAAGGGAAAAGGAGACACTTACCTACAAAGGAGTTCCCATAAGACTGCCAGCTGATTTCTCAAAAGAAGCCTTACAGGCAAGAAGGGGCAGGAAAGAAGCATTCAAAGTCATGAAAGACAAGGACCTACATCCAAGATTACTCTATCCAGCAAAGCTATCATTTAGAATGGAAGGGCAGATAGAGTGCTTCCCAGATAAGGTCAAGTTAAAGGAGTTCATCATCACCAAGCCCTTATTATATGAAATGTTAAAGGGACTTATCTAAGATAAAGAGATGATTAAAAATATAAATGGTAAAATGACAACAAAATCACAACTATTAAAAACTGAACCTAAAAATGAACTAAGCAAACAACTAGAACAGGAACAGAATCACAGAAATGGAAATCAGATGGATGGTTATCAGCAGGGAGGGTGGGGGAATAGGTGAAAAGGTACAGGGAACAACTAGCATAAATGGTAGGTACAAAATAGACAGGGAGAGGTTAATTGTATTGAAAATGTAGAAGCCAAAGAACTTATATGTACAACCCATGGACATGAACTAAGCAGGTGGGGTATGTGGGTGGGAGGGGGTATGCAGAGCAGAGGGGAATAAAGGGAGTAAAATAAGATAACTTTAATAGCATAATCAATAAAATATACTTAGAAAAGAAAACTGGCAGGTAAGAAGGTATTGACACAAAATATTTAAAGTGATAAAAAGCAAGTACATACAACCAAGGCTGCTCTCCCCAGCAAAACTATCATTTAGAATTGCAGAAGAAACAGTTTCTCAGTCAAGAAACAGCTAAAGAAGTTTATTACCACTAAATCAGTATTAGAAGAAAGGTTAGAGTGACTTCTATGAAAAGTAAAGATAAAAATATAATAAGAAAACATAAGAAAGAAACAAATTCTCACTGCGAAAGGCAGTAAAAAGCAGTGAGTCAATCAACTATAAGGCTAGTAGAAAGGTTAACAATCCAGAAATAGAAGGATTATGTGTTATTACAACAATAAATTAAGGGATATGCACAAACACGCAAAAGAAGTTTAAAAAAATGACAAAAATGTAAACATAATGAGGATAAATAGAAATTGTAATGATTTTAGAGAATGTTCAAACTTAAGGAACCATCAACTTAAAATACACTGCTATAAATATATCTTGGTATATATGAAAAACATGGTAACCACAAACTAAAAATTTAGAAGTGATATACAAAAAATGAAGAGGAAAGAATCCAAACAAGACTATAAAAAGTCATCAACATACAAGATAGCAAGAGAATAAGACATTAACAGTGAAGAACAACAAAAACAATCAGAAAACAATAAAATGGAATAAACTATATACCTACCAATTATTATGAATAAATAGACCAAATTCTCCAATCAAAGGACATAGAGTGGTTGAACAACAAAATAAGACTTGTATATATGCTGCCTATAAGAGAACCACTTCAGATCAAAAGATACACACAGACTGACAGTAAAGGTATGGAAAAAATATTTAATGCAAACAGAAACCAAAAAAAGGCTGAAGCAGTACTAGTGAGACAACAGAGACTTTTAAACAATGACTGGGACAAAAGAGACAAAGAAGGGCATTTTGTAATGGTGAAGGAAGCAAGTCAGCAAAAGGAGAGAACTCTCGTAAACATCTACACAACCAACACAGGAGCATCTAAATATATAAAACAAATATTGATGGACGTAAAGGGGGAGATAAACAATGAGACAATATGAGTGGGGAACTTTAACACTCTGTTGACATCAATAGTTAGAAAATCAACAAGGCAAGTGTGGCCTTAAATGACACATTAGACCAAAGTAACATAACTGATATTTTTGAGCATTTCACCCAAATGCAGAACACCCTTTTCAAGTGTACATGAAACGTTTTACAGAGTACAATGCATTCTTAATATATTTAAAGAGACAGAAATCATATTAAGGAACATTCTGATCTCAATGGTACGAAACTAGAAATCAATTACAAGAAGAAAATTCAGACACACAAACACATTAAGGCTAAAACATGCAACTAAAAAATGAATGGGTTAACAGTGAGATCAAGAAAGAGATTAAAAGATACCTGGCACAAAAGAAAATGAACACACAATCCAAAATATATGGGACACAGTCAAAGCAGTTCTCACAGGGAAATTCATAGCAATATATGCACCAACCTGCCGCCATGTTCATTGCAGCATTATTTACAATAGCAAGATTTGAAAGCAGCCCAAGTGTTCATCAGTAGAAGAGTAGATAAAACAACTATGGTACATCTACACAATGGAATACTACTTGGCTGTAAAAAAGAAAAAAATTTTACCCTTTGTGACAGCATGGATAGACCTGGAGAACATTATGCTAAGTGAAATAAGCCAGTGAGAAAAAGAGAAGTACCATATTATTTCATTAATGTGTGGAATCTAATGAACAAACTGAACTAACATACAAAACAGACAGACTCATAGAGAGCAGG
Organism: Anoura caudifer; assembly: GCA_004027475.1. NCBI lineage: Eukaryota > Metazoa > Chordata > Mammalia > Chiroptera > Phyllostomidae > Anoura > Anoura caudifer. Next base: position 191,960 of record PVKU01002501.1, on the reverse strand, counting down.
CTGACAGCTCTGGGGGGTGGGGTGGAGGTATCAAGAAAAAAAGATAAAAGAACTCATGGGTGTGGACAAGAGTGTGGTGATTGAGGGTGAGGGGGGTGGGCGGAGGTGAAAGATGCTGTAGGAGGATAAATGGTAATGGAGAAACTATAATAAAATAAAAAATAAAAAGAAAGAAAATGTCAGGGACTTCCTATTTATTCAAATGAAACCAAAACTTCCTATTGGTCACACACAGTTATGCAAGATCTGGCTTTCTCTACCTCTGTACCTATATTTCTTATCACTCTTTCCTTTTTAAAAATATATTTCATTGATTATGCTATTACAATTTCCCATTTTTTTCTCCCTTTATTCCCTTCTGCCCTCTATTCCCCTCCCACCATCATTCCCCTACCTTAGCTCATGTCTATGGGTCAACATGTAAGTTCTGTGGCTTCTCCATTTCCCATACTATTCTTAACCTCCCCCTGCCTATTTTGTACCTACCATTTATGCTTCTAATTCCCTGCACCTTCTCCCCCATTGTTGCCCATCCCCCTCCCTACTGATAACACATGTGATCTCTATCTTATTGCTTTTTTCATGGCCCATCATATTCCAGCTCCACTAACCTGTTTTTAACTCCTAGACTTTGTAAAAAAAGGGTTAAGGAGTTCACTTGCTTAACATCCACCATGTGAGGACACAATAAGAATTTGCCAGTTAGCAACCTAGAAGAAACCAACTAGGCTAACACCCTGATCTTGGAGTTCCAACCTCTGGAACTATAAGAGCATGTCTGTTCTATGTGTTGTCCTCCTCAGAAAGATTATGAAGTAAATGGTTTCTGCCCCAGTGGTATAATAAAAAACTTGTGTGGCTGGACAACCTCCATCTCCTAGTAACTGATGATGTGAGAACAAAAACTTGGCCTCTCCAATGTTTATTGATTTATACTTTCCCCAAAAAAAGTTAAAAATGGAAAATGTAGACACTTTTAAATCACAAAACTCTTGGCAAATTCCACTCATACCTATCATCCCTGAAGACTGAACATGATCCCTGTCTCTATTTACATGAAGAACTGTCACAGCTCCAGGGAAATTATTTTCCCCTGAACTCAATAGATGATGAGAAGCTCTAAAGAAGATAAACAGAAAGGAAGCCAAAAGAGGTCTTGAACACTGATCTACATTCAGTTGACTCAACTAAATAAAAGGTGAGATTTAACCGCTACTCTTCGCTATGCAGGAGAATGCTTCCATTTTATTACTGGAGTAAATTCAGACCAGAAAATGACAGAATATTGGCATTTCAATCAAGGCAGCTTTACACAGGCACACATGCATGCAAGCATACACACATATACACACATACAAGCACACAGTCCCACATACACATTCTCTGCCCATCCACAGTGTTCAATGCTTGATGAAAGAAAGCCTGGAGGACAGCCAGAGATCACTTACAAGATTCAAAGGGATGGAATTTTACAAATCCTTATAAAAGAACTGGGAGCCCTCACCAATGGGCATTTGGAATATGTCCCTCAACTCATCTGTACAGAAAAATGTCATAAACAACATGTAGAAAATATACATTCCCACAGAACATATCACACTCAAGCTAAGTGCTCATTTTCCTCTTATTTTTTAAAAACTAGGAATTAGTGATGTTACTGGGGTAGTACAGATCTGCCTGACTCCTTCAATCACTTGGAAAATTATAGAACATAGGTACATTACTTCAGCTATTGATATAAAGAGGCAGACTGACATTACCAAATAAGCAAGTGCAGTGCAGGGATATAAGAAATGGGGTGATATTTCAAGTGCTTAGAAAGTAACAAATTTTATGTTGAACCAGTCACTGCAGACCACCAAATGATATTTCTTCAGGTGTAGGCATTGCGTGAGGGTAAGCTGGTGTTCTGTGCACATTTGTAAAGCATTTATATTCCATCAGCTTTCTTGCCAGTAGGAAAATAATAGTGGTTTTTTTTTGCACACATGCCAGATAAATATTGTAATGAAAACTACAGCCTGTTTCTAAGTAAAATATTAAATCACCAGCTCTCTGATGAAATGGAATTGTCTGCACTGATTTCCATATAAAAGATCCTCTTCTGTAGAAAATGACTGTCCTAGGATAAGAGAATTAATTGGACCAATGCTTCAGAAGACTGTGGAAAATGAAGTAAATCAGCATTTATTGAACAAATGCCAGGCACTGAGTAGGCACTTGCTATGTGATTTCACTAAATCCTAATATTGATTTACAAGAAACAAATAATTTCTCCCATATCAGAGATGAGAACATTCAAAGAGTCTAGATCACTTGCCCAGAAATGCAATGCTAAAATGTGGTAGAAATAAGTTTTGAAAATCTAGGTCTTATTGAAACCTAACCTCATTCAAATGCTGTATGCAAACTCCCAATCTGAACAAAATTGGCCTAGATAATCTTGCCCTGGCTTTTCAAAACAAAATTAAATATAGTCCTTTTTATTTCATCTTTATTGTATTTTTTCCATTACCATTTAGTCCCTTATACCTCCCTCCCCCAAGAAATCACCACACTGTTGTCTATGTCCATGAGTCCTTTTTCCTTTTTGCTTAAACCCTCCACCTCTTAACCTCCCCCCTCCTCTAGCTGTCATCTACTCTCCATCTATGAGTCTGTCTTTTGCTCGTTAGTGCACTTTGTTCATTAGATTCCACATTTGATCGAAATCATATGGTATTTGTCTTTCTCTGATAAATAAGTCACCTGTCAATCAATGTGTGCTAATGCCCATACATATTGAGTAATTGGTGGCAGCCCTTGTACTAGATTTCATACATATAGACTATATACCCTAATACAGTTGCTGTTAATAATCACAGGTAAGGTCAGAACAAATTTTTTGTCAGTCTGTCCAGACCAACTGTGGCATTAAGTCAAAAATTCTATTTTATCCAATGTTCAATCAACAAGGTTTTATTTACACTTGTTACTAAATTCAGGAGACAATGTGATGTAATGTGCAGCCACCCATTATAAAAATTGTGGCATATCCCGCTGCCAAGAGACTGACTACCTTACACTTCAATACTAACCCACAAGCAGTCAATTTGTGTTCCACAGACCTGCATTTTCATGTACAGCTTCCTCCCAACCTTGGTCATGAGCAGGTCTGCAGTCAGACCACTTAGGATCAACAATGATGGCAATGTCTTCTTGAGATTTAGTTTAGACTAAATACTTTTCCCAGGAAATTTGTTTCTTCTTTCTGGATCCAGTGAATCAGAGAATTCTATAAGCAACTTATCTTTTATTTCAAAATGTTCATGAAACCATCTTCTCACATGTACTTGTTCTTCTAGGATATCTTTTTTCATCTATACAATCAATGTGAATATGAATTTTTAGACTTTCTTTGCAGAGAAATTCAATCATGGATGGAGCTTCTTTCTACTGCCCTTTATCATCCACAGTCCTTTCAAACACCAATGTAACATCATAAATTGTATCTAAATAGTTCTTCATACAATCAAAATCAACATAAGTGGCCTGTACTCTTGGTGTCAGCATGTGTTTTAGTATTTCCAGGCCTTTTTGAGCAGCAAATGTTTGACTAGCTAAAATGACTTTTGTTAGTTATGGATTATACCTTGTTCCCTCTGGAAAAATCACAAGATACATTGAAGTTCCTGTGCTCATGTAGCTCTGCAGCTTCTTTCTCATCTCCTTCTTATTAAATCTGTCACTTATCTTGACATAGATCCCTCCATGCTGAGAAAAGTAACAACCATACAATAGAAGCCACTTTAACCCATCTTTCAGCATATAGCACACATGTCCAAGAGCCCTCTGCCAAAATGGTGGAAATCTAGTTAATAATGCATTGATTATTTGCTAAATATATTTTCTTTACTTTTTGTCAAGTGTCCATATAGAAATATTTGCACCTCAGTGTAGCTTTCAAAGAAGAAAAGCACCATGCTCTGGTAGATGCAGTAGAGCTGGTTGTCCACTCTACTGGGTGGACAAGAAATGGGTGGGCAAGACCAGGACAAATTTTCAAAGAGTTGAGTAGAGTGAGAAGCTACAGACCATAAAATTCATCCTTCAATTTACTAATTCATTCAACAAATATTTACCAACTGTCTGTGGGCCATGCTCTGTTCTAAACACTGGATATATCAGTAAACAAAATATATACCAACTCTATTCTCATAGATATTGCATTCTAATTGTGAAGACAGGCAAAAAATAATATTTTTACCATGGAGAAACCTGGCAAACACTACATTAACCAAGTGATGAAAGTTAACATCACCAGTAATATCACGTAGATAACATTTACCCTCTGATATGATGGGATTAAAAAGGGCACTTCACCCCTCTAGTACTCTTTCAAAAGAAAAAAAAAACATAATTCTAGTCCAATTATAAGAAAAACATCAGGAAAATTCATAATGAGGACATTCTAGAGGATACTTAGCCAGTACTTCACAGGGCTGTCAAGGTAATAATAAATAAATAAATTTACAAACATATGGAAACTAAACAAAACAACCCTGAACAAACAAAAGAACAAAGAAAAAATCAAAAGGAAAAATCAAAATATATCTTAAAATTAATGAAAATGGAAATACAACACATCAAAATCTATGCTGCAAAAGTAATTCTTGGAGGAACACTTATAGCATATGTTAAAAAAAGAAATATCTCAAATAAGGAACATAATTTTACATCATAAGGAATTAGAAAAAGAAAAACAAATTAAGCCAAAGTTTACTGGAATGAAGTAAACAAAAATAACATAAATAAGTGAAATAGACCAGAAAAATAATAGAAATAATAAAACTAATAGAAAATAACAAAACTTTTTTGAAAAGATAAAATTGACAAACCTTTAGCTATGTTAACTAAGAGGATGGAATATGCAAATAATACAACTGTACTTGAAAAACAATAAATAAAAATTTAAAAGAATATACAAATAAAATCAGAAATGAGAGAGGATACATTATGACTAATACCACAGAAATGTACAGGATCATAAAGACTATAATGAACAATTACAGGGTGGGCCACAGTGGGTTTACAGTTGTCCATATGGAAAATAATACAACCATTAATAAATAATAACACAAGAATAAACTCTGTGTTTCATGTACTCACAATTGTAAACCTACTTTTGCCCTACCCTGTACATGCCAACAAATTTGATAACCTAGAAGAAATGGATAAATTCCTAGAAACACACAACATATCAGGACTGAATCATAAAGAGAAAACCAGCCTAAACAGACCAATAATGAGTAAGATTGATCAGAATAAGAAACTTCCCACACAAAGGCAAAGGGGGCAGGTTCAAGGGTGGAAGATAGAGAGGGGTGGGGCAGGGGGAGCATGGGGGGATAGAAATCAAGACAACTGTACATAAACAACAACAAATAAAAGATATTTGTTAAAAAGGAAACCTTCTAACACAGCAAAGCTCAGGACCAGACGGCTTTACTACTGAATTGTACCAGATGTTTAAGGAAGAATTAATGCCAATCCTTCTGAAACTTTTCCAAATATTGAAAATATTTTCAAACTTATTATACAAAATCAGCATTACCCTGATATCAGAGCCAGATAAAAACACTGCTATAAAAGGAAATTATAGACCAATATCCCTGAAAATATATAGATATAAGAAAATTCTCAACAAAATATTGATCAAAATAAATACCACAGCACACTAAAAGGGTCATACACTATAATTAAATGGGATTTATTTCTGGGATCAAAGATGGTTCAACATATGATATCAAAAAATCTTATATACCATATTAACAGAATGAAAGATAAAAATCATATGATCATCTAAATAGATGCAAAAAGCACTTGACAAAATACAACATCCTTTCATGATAAAAACCCTCAACAAACCAGGTATACAAGGAACATTCTGCAACATAATAAAGTCCATATATGACAAAAACAGCTAACAGCAGACTCAACAGTGAAAGGTTGAAAGGTTTTGCTCTAACATCAGGAACAAAACAAGGGTGCCCACTATTATTCTTTTTTTTTCTCTCTCTTTTTATTTATTTATTTTTCTTTCTCTCTGCCTTTTCCCACCACCCCTCTTCTCCACCTTGCCCTCCCCACCTCCCTCCCATTTCCACCCCTTTGTTATTGTCCATATGTCCTTTAAAATTGTTCCAGTATACCCTTCACCCTTTTCCCCCATTATCCCCTCCCCTCTACCCTCTGATCACTGTCAGCCTGTTCTCAATTTCAATGTCTTTGGCTATACTTTGCTCACTTGTTCCTTTTGTTGATTAGGTTCCTGTTAATGGTGAGATCATATGGTATTTGTCTTTCATCACCTGGCTTATTTCACTTAGCATAATGCTCTCCAGTTCTATCCATGCTGTTGCAAAGGGTAGGAGAGCACCTTCTTTCTTTCTGCTGTGTAGAATTCCATTGTGTAAATGTACCATAGTTTTTTTATCCATTTATTTACTTATGGGCACTCAGGTTGCTTCCAGCACTTGGCTATTGTAAATTGTGCTGCTATGAGCATTGGGGTACACAGGTTCTTTTGGATTGGTGTTTTTCCAGCAGTGGAATTGTTGGGTCAAAAGGCAGTTCCATTTTCAGATTTCTGAGGAAATTCCATACTGTGTTCCATTGTGGTTGCACCAGTCTGCAATCCCACTAACAATGCACTAGTGTTCCCTTTCCTCCACAACCTCTCCAACACTTGTCGTTTGTTGATTTGTTTATGATGGCCATTCTGACCAGTGTGAAGTGGCATCTCATTGTGGTTTTAATTTGCATCTCTCTGATCGCTAGCTATACTGAGCATCCTCTCATATGTCTCTGGAGCCTCTGTATGTCCTCCTTGGAGAAGTGTCTGTTCAAGTCCTTCATCCATTTTTTAATTGAGCTGCTTGTCTTCTTAGAGTGGAGTCGTGTGAGTTCCTTACATACTTTGGAGATAAAACCCTTGGCTGAGGTACCATTGGGAAATGTGTTTTCCCATACAGTTAGTTCTCTTTTCATTTTAATGCTGTTTTCTTTAGCCATACAGAAGCTTTTTATTTTGATGAGGTCCCATTTGTTTATTCTTTCCTTTATGTCCCTTCCTCTAGGTGATATATCAGTGAAAATATTGCTGCATGAAATATCTGAGATTCTCCAGCCTAGGTTCTCCTCTAGGACTTTAATGGTGTCACAACTTACATTTAAATCTTTTATCCATCTTGAATTTATTTTTGTGTATGGTATAAGGTGGTGCTCGAATTTCATTTTTTTGCAGGTAGTTGTCCAGTTCTCCCAACACCATTTCTTGAAGAGGCTACTTTTGCTCTATTTTATGCTGCTGGCCCCTTTGTCGATATTAATTGACCACAGAGATTTGGCTTTATTTCTTGGATCTCTGTTGTGTTCCATTGGTCCATGTGTCTGTTCTTATGCCAGTACCAGGCTGTTTTGATTACAGTGGCCTTGTAATGCAATTTGGTATCAGGTATTGTGATCCCTCCTGCTTTGCTCTTCTTTCTCAAAATTGCTACAGCTTTTGGGAGTCATTTATGGTTCCATATAAATTTTTGAAGTGTTTGTTCTACATCTATGAAGTATGCCATTGGTACTTTAATAGGTATTGCATTGAATCTGTAAATTCCTCTGGGTAGTATGGACATTTTGATGATGTTAATTCTTCCAATCCATGAACACTGTATGTGTTTCCATTTGTTTGTGTCTTCTTTAATTTCTTTCTTCAGTATTGTGTAGTTTTCTGAGTACAAATCTTTTACCTCCTTGGTTAGGTTTATTCCTAGGTATTTTATTTTTCTTGTTGCTACATCAAATGGGATTTTTCTCCTGATTTCTGTTTCTGATATTTCATTGTTGGTGTACAGAAATGCCTTTGATTTCTCAATATTGACTTTGTATCCCATGGTTTTGCCAAATTCATTTATTAGGTCGAGCAGTTTTTTGGTGGAATCTATAGGGTTCTCTATGTACATTATCATATCATCTGCAAACAATGATGGTTTTGTGCCTCTTTTCCAATGCGGATGCTTTTTATTTCTCTTTCTTGTCTGATTACTGTGGCTAGGACTTCCAATACTATGTTGAACAGAAGTGGTGAAATTAGGCAGCCTTGTCTTGTTCCTCATCTTAGCAGGAAAGGTTTTAGTTTTTGCCCATTGAGTATGATGTTAGCTGTACATCTCTCATATATGGCCTTTATTACATTGAAGAATGCTACCTCTATTCCCACTTTGCTGTGTGTTTTAATCATAACTGAGTGCTATACCTTACCAAATACTTGTTCTGCATCTATTGATATGATCATGTAATTTTTATCTTTCTTTTTATTTATGTGACATGTTACGTTTATTGATCTGTGAATATAGTGCCATCCTTGTATCCCTGGGATAAATCCCACCTGGTCATGGTGTATGATCTTTTTAAGGTATTGCTGGATGTGGTTTGCCAATATTTTGTTGAGGATTTTAGCATCTACGTTCATCAGCAATATTAGCCTGAAGTTTTCTTACTTTGCTGTGTCTTTATTTGGTTTAGGGATTAGGATGAAGCTGGCTTCATAAAAAGAGTTTGGGAGTCTTCTATCTTCTTGGATTTTTAGGAATAGTCTGTGAAGGATAGGGGTTAGCTCGTCCTTAAATACTTCGTAGAATTCTCCTATGAAACTGTTGGTCCAGGGCTTTTGTGTGTTAGGAGTTTTTTTATTACTGCCTCAATTTCACCAGCTGTTATTGCTCTGTTCAGGCTTTCTGCTTCTTCTTCATGCACCTTTGGAAGATTATATTTTTCTAGACATTTGTCCATTTCACTTAGGTTTTCAAATTTCTTGGCATATAGTTCTTTGTAGTAATTCCTTACAATCCTTTGTATTTCTTTGGTATCAGTTGTAATCTCCCCTCTTTCATTTCTGATTGTGTTTATTTGGGTCCTCTCTCTTTTTTTCTTGGTGAGGCTTCTTAAGGCTTGTCAATTTTGTTTATCTTTTCAAAGAACCAGCTCCTGGATTCATTGATCCTTAGAATTGTGCTTTTGGTCTCTATGTTTTTTAATTCTGCTCTGGTCTTGCTTATTTCCCTCCTTCTACTTGCTCTTGGTTATCTTTGTTATTGTTCTTTAAGTTCTTGTAACTGTAGGGTTAGGTTGTTTATTTGAAATGTTTCTTCTTTTTCTTTTTTTTTTTTTAGATAGGCCTGTATACCAATGAACTTCCCTCTCAGGACTGCCTTTGCTGTGTCCCATAAGTTTTGGGTTGTTGTGAGGTCATTTTCATTTTTTTCCAGGAACTTTTGATTTCCTCCCTGATCTCATTCTTGACCTATTCATTGTTTAATAGCATGCTATCTATCTCCATAAATTTCAGTGTTTTGAGTTTTTTCCTTGAGGTTGGTTTCTAGTTCCAGTCCCTTGTGGTTGCAGAAAATGCTTGGTATGCTTTCAATTTTCTTGAATTTGTTGAAGCTTGTTATGTGACCTGCCATGTGGTGTATATTTGAAAATGTTCCATGTGCATTTGAAAATAATGTGTATTTTGCTTCTTTGGGATTAAAGGCTCTCTCTCTCTATATATATATATATATCAGTTAAGTCCTTTGGACTCTAGGACTTTGTTGAATGCCACAATATCTTTGTTGATATTTTGTTTAGAAGATCTGTCCACTTTTGACAGTGGGGTGTTAAAATCCCTACTATAATTGTGTTGCTGTCAATATTTTTCTTAAAGTCCTCCAAGATTTTATTTATTTGGGTGCTCCTATGTTTGGTGCATATATATTTAGAACATTTATGTCTTCTTGATGGATTCTTCCCATGAGTATTATGAAGTGACCTTCTGGGTCTCTTTTTATGGCCCTTTTCTTGACGTCTATTTTGTCTGATATGAGTATTACTACCCCAGCTCTTTTTCCTGACCATTTGCTTGGAAAATTTGTTTCCAGCCCTTCACTTTGAGTATGTGTAGGTCTTTTGTCCTGAGGTGGGTCTCTTGTAGGCAGCATATGTGTGGGTCATGCTTTCTTATCCATTCAGGTATTCTATGTCTTTTGATTGGAGCATTTAATCCATTTACATTTAAGGTTATCATTGATAGGTACTTACTCATTGTCATTTTTGGTACCCATGTTTCTCTCTCACTCTTTTCCTTCCTTTTCTTAAAGCAGTCCCTTTAGCATCTCTTGCAGAGCTGGTTTGGTGGAGGTGTATTCTTTGAGACTTCTTTTGTCTGGGAAGCTCCTTATTTGGCCTTCTATCTTGATTGAAAGCCTTGTTGGGTAAAGTAGTCTTGGTTGCAGGCCTTTGGTTCTCATTTGGAATATTTCTTGTCATTCTCTTCTGGCTTGGAGCATTTCCATTGAGAAATCAGCTGCTAGACTTATTGGGGCTCCCTTGTAAGTTACTTCCTGTTTTTCCCTTGCTTCCTTTATGATTCTCTCTTTGTCTTGGAATTTTGCCATTTTAATCATGATGTATCATGATGGCCCTCTTTGGGTTCCTCTTGATTGGGACTCTCTGTATTTCCTGTATTTGTGTGAGTTTTTCTCTCATCAAATTAAGGAAGTTTTCCATTATTACTTTTTCAAACAAGTTTTCTATCCCTTGCTCTTGTTCTTCTCCTTCTGGTATCCCTATTCTATGGATGTTGTTACATTACATGTTGTCTTCCAGCTCCCTTACCACCTGTTCATTCTTTCTGAGTCACTTTTCTTTTTCTTGCTCTATCTGGGAGTTTTTTTCTACCTTGTCCTCCAACTTGCTGATTCCATCCTCTGCTTCATCCAGCCTGCTTGTAATTCCTCTTAATGTGGTTTTTATTTCTGAGATTTTATTGTTCAGTTCTTCCTGGTTTTTATTTATAGTTTCTATTTCCTTTTTCATGCTGATGTAGTACTCATTCAATTCCTTATAGTTGTCTGTGAGCTCCTTGAGCATCTTTACAACCATTAATTCAAATTTATCTGATAGTATATCTGATAGTTTGATTACCTCCATTTCATTTAGCTCTTTTAGTGGGGAGTCTTCCATTCCTTTTGATTGCATGTTCTTTTTTTGTTTCCCCATTTTACCTGACTCTTTTTGTTTCTTTCTGTGCTTCCTGATGTTTCACTTTGTTAGCTGTCTTTGTAGGGTAAACTTCTATGGTAGGAATTCTATGAGGTTCAGTGGTGTGGTCTCTGATCTCCTTGACTGGACACTCTAGGTTTGCCCTTTCTTCTATTTGTGTGGGCTCTCTTGTTATACTTGGGTTTGTACCTTTTGGTGATTCCTTTATTGGTGGTTTTTCTCCTTCAGCAGGAATGCTAATGTTCGCAGCTCCCACCTATTCTTATATGTGATCAGTGGCAGGGGGTAGGCAAAATGGATTAAGACAATAGGAGGGTATTTTATGGGATTTAAAGTACCAGCCAGTAGAGAAGAGATAGGAGATTCTTTGGGTAAGTATAGCATTAACTATGATATTTCATCCAATTAGCCACTTTTTATAAAAGGTGAAAGAAAGATAAGACTCTTGTTAGAGGGGAGGAGGATTGTGAGCTGAATCCAGAAAACAGAGTGCTTGTGCAAGGTTAGATGATGAGACATAATGAGATTAAAATATAGAAAGTAGATGTAGTGTGAGAGAGAATAGAGTTAACCACAACAATAATAATGCAGGATTAAAGTGAAGTGTGCTAAGATCAGGGCAGGTTGCTGTGTAGTATGTACAATTGTATGGAACAGCAATTATTTACAATAGTACTGGTACAACAATAATATGACAAGAAATATATGATTTGGATAACCAGAACAGAAAGTACCAGATCAAGACTTCTGTGTTATTGGAATACAGGTGAAGTGAAAGGAGGAAAGTTAAAATACAATACAGAGAGAATAAGGAAAACCAGTCAAGCAATGCAATTAAACAAGGAAATAAAATGAGGAAAACTAAATATAAGGAAGAGAAATTAAAAACTAATAAAATAAAAGTGGTAAAAAATAATTGCAAGATAATAATAATACACATACAAAATAAAATGCCAGCTCTGTGGGGATAGCAAAGTGACATTTGTCTCAGTTTTTCAGTTTTGAGGGTTAGTCTTGTGCTCCCCCTTTTGATCTGTCCCTGGATCCTTTGTAACTCTGGGTCTTATCATCTCACTGGGAGGAAGAAAAAAAGGGGGAGTAAAAGAGAGGATCCAAAAAGGAAAAAGAAAATAAAAGACAATAATAAGCCTCCTGCTGACTTTAAACTTGTTGAGTTCTGCTGGTCTTCCTAGATGCCACAGGAAGAGAGGGCTGGGATTCACTTTTTTTCCCTTCCTTTGGTTCTGAGAGGATGAGGACCAGGTTTGGGTCGCAATAGTCACAGTTTCCTGGCCTCTGGCCCACGTCTTCGGTGAGGTGCCAGACTCAAATCAGCCACTCAGCTGCTCACGGCATGAGTCAACCTCTGGCACAGAGCCCGATACAAGCGGGGTGCACAGTTCTCCTCTGCTACTGCCTCCAGGTGTGCAGTGCAAGACTAGTGGGGCAAACGGTTCCCCTCAGCCATTCACTCTGTGTGCACACAGTGCAAGACAGGCCAGGTGCACAGTTCAGTTTGGCTACTGTCTCTGGGCACGCAGTGCCGGACAGGCAGCATACACAGTTCCCCTCCACCACTCACTCTGGGAGCACACAGCTGAAATCACCCTGGGGCATGCTAGCCACTGCTGAGAATTCCTTACAAAGCAGCTGCCCACTGTTCTTAACAAGCACACAGCTTTTCACACAGCCAAACTTTTCAACCAGTCCAGAGACCATCCAAGTCAGGGTCCAACAGGACCCAACTCCTCCCTTGCCCAGGTGTCACCCAGGACCCCAATTTCTCTGGTGCCAGTGTCCACAGTTCTAGCAGATGTGTACCACCTCTGTGTGTCTCCCACTTCATCTCTACTTCTCCCAGAGACTTCCAGCACCCAGGTCACTCCTAGTGCTGGGCTGCCCTCCATGTTCTGGCAGGGGAGGGAGCTGGTGCTCTAAATCTACTCCCGTATCCTGAAGCAGGCACCAGGCCAGAGGCGCAGCAGCCTTGGTCCCAGCACAGATCCCAGGGACCTTACTGTCCCAGTGAACTCTCTTCACTGTCTGTTTTTCAATGTCTTCTGCAGTTTTTTTGCCTCCAAACTTCATAAGCTGGGATTCTGTTGGCTGTTCACTCTGCTCCTCAGAAGATCAGCTAGGTGTTCTAGCTGGGCACAGAGAGAACTGGGCTCCACTCCCACCCACCATGCCACCATCTTCCACTCCATTGTTATTCTTATTCAACATGGTACTGGAAGTCCTAGGTAGAGCAATCATGCAAGACAAAAAGTAATAATAATAAATGGTATCTAAATCAGAAAAGAAAAAGTAAAATTACCTTTATCTGAAAATGATATGATCCTATATATAGAAAACCCTAAAGACTCAATCAAAAATTCTGAAATTAATCAGTAAATTTAGTAAAGTTGCAGAATATAACATCAACAACAGAAGTCAGTTGCATTTCTATACACAAGCAGTGAAATACCTGAAAAATTTTAAGAGAACAATTTCCTTCACTATAGCATCAAAAACAATAAAGTACTTAGAAATACAACTTCCAGCCAAGATGGAGGCGTAGGCAGACACACTGTGCCTCCTATCACAACCAAAATTAAGGACAACAAAGATTTAGAAACAAGAAAACAACCAGAACTCAGAAAATCGAACTGCTTGGAAGTCCAACACGATTCATCCAGACCACTAAGAGGGGCGGAGTCGCGGCAGGAAAAAGCGGAGGTGTGGACCAGGCATGCAGGCAGCAGCAGCTGGCAGCCCCCAGGTGCACAGGTGGCGACTAGCAGAACCCGGGCTCAGGGTGGCAACTGTGCAGACCCAGTGAGGCCGCACAAGGCAGCTGGCTGACCAGGTGGTCCCACATTCATGCGCAGATAATCCAGGCAAAGAGGAAGCAGTGGAAAGAAGTGGAATCCGAGAGTGAGGGAGCAAGCGCCATTGTCTCCTCTCAGACCCCATCCCCACATACAGTGTCACTACCCAGCAACTGGGCTGTCCTGCCCTTAGGAACACCTGAGGCTCCACCCCTTACTACCTAACAGCCGTGGCTAGACCAAAAAAAAAACCACAAACCCAGAAATGAAAATGGCTCAAACCGGAGAACAAATCAAAGCCCCAGAGACAATTTATCTAAGCGACGAAGAGATTGCCAACCTATCAGATGCACAATTCAAAACGCTGGTGATCAGGATGCTCACAGAATTGGTTGATTTTGCTCACAAATTAGAAGAAAAAATGAAGGCTACAATAAGTGAAATGAAGAAAAATGCATGGGGAACCAACAGAGATGGGAGGAAAACTGGGACTCAAGTCAATGGAGTGGACCAGAAGGACAAAAGAAACAACCAAACAAAAAACAAGGAAGAAACAAGAATTCAAAAAAATGAGGAGAGGCTTACGAACCTCCAGGACATCTTTAAACGTCCCAACATCCGAATTATAGGGGTACCAGAAGGGGGAGAGGAAGAGCAACAAGTGGAAAACTTATTTGAACAAATAATAAAGGAGAACTTTCCCAATCTGGCAAAGGAAATAGTCTTCCAGGAAGTCCAGGAAGCTCAGAGAGTCCCAAAGAAGTTGGACCCAAGGAGGAACACACCAAGGCACATTACAATTACATTACCCAAGATTAAAATGAAAGAGAGAATTCTAGAAGCAGCAAGGGATAAGGGGACAGTCACCTACAAAGGAGTTCCCATCAGACTGTCAGCGGATTTCTCAAAAGAGACCTTACAGGCAAGGAGGGGCTGGAAAGAGGTATTCCAGGTCATGAAAATCAAAGACCTACATCCAAGATTGCTCTATCCAGCAAAGCTGTCATTTAGAATGGAAGGGAAGATAAAGTGCTTCTCAGATAAGGTCAAGTTAAAGGAGTTCATCATCACCAAGCCCTTATTATATGAAATGTTAAAGGGACTTATCTAGGAAAAAGAAGAGAAAAAATATGAACAGTAAAAAGACAGCAAACTCACAGGTATTAACAACCAGACCTAAAACAAAAGCCAACTAAGCAAACCACTACAACAGGAGCAGAAACACAGAAATGGAGATCACATGGAGGGTTAGCAATAGGGGAGAGGGAAGAGGAGAGAGGGGGACAAAGTACATAGAACAAGTAGCACAGACGGTGGGTAGAAAATAGACAGGGGGAGGGCAAGAATAGTGTGGGAAATGTAGAAGCTAAAGAACTTGTGACACACGGGCATGAACTAAAGTGGGGAATGTGGGTGGGAGGGGGTGTGCAGGGTGGAGGGTAATGAAGGGGGGAAAATGGGACAACTGTAATAGCATAATCAATAAAATATAATTTTAAAAAAACAATAAAGTGCTTAGAAATAAATTTAACCAAGGAAGAGTATAAGACTTGTATGAAAGAAATTGAAGAAGACACAAACCAATGGAAAGATATCCCAAATTTATACATCAAAAGAATAATATTAAAGTGTCCAAACTACTCCAAGCCATTCATACATTGGAGATAATCCTTATCAAAATTCCAATAACATTTTTTGCCAAAATAGGAAAAACAATTCTAAATTACTATAAAACTACAAAAGACCCCAAATAGCCAAAGCAACCATGAGAAAGAAGAACAAAACTGGAGGCATTACACTTCCTGATTTCAAACTATATTACAAAGCTATAGTAATTAAAATAGTATGTTACTGGCAAAAACACAGGTAAATAAACCAATTGAATGGCATAGACAAGCCAGAAATAAACCCCTACATATACGACCAACTAATATTTCACAAGGGAGCCAAGAATAGTCAATGGGGAAAGGACAGTCTCTTCAGAACATGTTATTATTAAAACTGGATGATCAAGAGAGAACAATGAAATTGTTCTACTAATGACTATCTAACACTACTCACAAAAACTAATTTGAAATGGATTAAGGACTTAAACATAAGACTCAAAGCCATAAAACTCCAAGAAGAAAACAAAGGAAAAAAGCTTCTTGACATTAGTCATGGCAATGATTTTTTTTTATTTGACACCAAAAGTACAAACAACAAAAGCAAAAATCAAAAAGTAGGAATATATCAAACTAGAATGCTTCTACATACAGTAAAAGAAAACATCAAGAAAATAAAAAGGCAATCTATGAAATAGAAGCTATTTGCAAACCCTATACTGATAAGAGGTTAATATCCAAAATACATAAAGAACCCATACAACTCAATAACAACAAAAAAAAAACTGATTTAAAAATCAGGACAGAGGCCTTGGTTGGGTAGTTCAGTTAGTTAGAACATTGTCCTGATACAAGAAGGCTTGGAGTTCAGTCCCCAGTCAGGGTACATACAAGAATCAAGCAATGAATGCATAAATAAGTGGAAAACCAATTGATATCTCTCTCTCTCTCTCTCTCTCTCTCTCTCTCTCTCTCAGTAAAAATCAATAAATAAATTTTAAAAAATAACAGGCAGAGAATGTCTTCTTCCCAAAGACGAAATACAAATAACAAACAGGTACATGAAAAGGTGTTCAACATCACTAATCATCAAGGAAATATAAATCAAAACCACAATGAAATATCACCTCATACCTGCAAAATGGCTACCCCCAAAGACAACAAGTGTTTAAAAGGTTGTGGGGGAAAAAGAATACCTTCTACACTGTTTGTGTGAATGTAAATTAGTGCAGCCACTATAGAAATCCATGTGGAGGTTCCTCAAAAATTAGAAATAGTGCTGCCATATGATCAAGAAATCCAAGTTCTGGGTATATATCCAAATGAAAAAAAATAAATATCAAATATATATCTACACTGCCATGATTATTACAACATTATTCATAATATCCAAGATATGGAAATAACTTAAGCATTTATCAATGGATGAATGAAGATGTGATATATGTATACAATAGAATATTATTCAGCCATGAGAAAAAAGGAAATCATGACACTTGTAACAACATGGATAAACTTTTAGGGCATTATGCTAAATGAGATAAGTCAGCTAGAAAATAACAAGTACTGTATGACATCACTTAAATGTGGAATCTAGAAAAGCAAAACTTATTTTAAAAAAAACACACACACAGAGTAGGATGATCATTGCCAGTGGTTGAGGGTGGGGGAATTGGGGAGATGTTGGTCAAAAAGTATAAACTTCTGTTAGAAGATGAATAATATAGAAATCTAATGCACAGCATTAGTCAAAAGAGTCCACAAAAATACCCATAGAATTAATAAGCAATTATAGCAAAGTTGCAGAATATAAGTTTAACAGACAAAAATCAATTACATTTCCATATACCAGCAATGAACAACTAGATTTTGAAATAAAAACACATTGCTATTTACATTAGCACTCCCAAAAATGACATGCTTAGGTATAAATATAACAAAATACATGATCTATATAAGAAAACTAGGATCAAAGATAGCAAAGAAAAACTAAATAAATGGGGAGATATTTCACGTGCATGAATAGGAAGACAATATTATCAAGATGTCAGTTCTCCCCACCTTGATCTATAGACTCAACAAATCCCCCCAAATCCCAGCAAGGTATTTTGTGGATATTGACAAACTGATTGTAAATTTTAAATATAGAAGCAGAAGACCCAGAATAGCCAATTCAATACTGAAGGAAAAGAACAAAATCAGAAGACTGATACTATCCAACATCAAGACTTACTATAAAGATACAGTAACCAAGGGAGTATGGTATTGGCAAAAGAACAGACAAATAGGTCAGTGGAATGGAATATAGAGCCCAGAAATAGAACCACATAAACAGAGTCAACTAATCTTTGACAAAGCAGCAAAGGCAATTTAATGGAAGAAAGGTTGTCTTTTCAACAAATGGTGCTGGAACAACAAAAATCTTATACCCTTTACTAAAATTAACTCAGAATGGATTGCAGACCTAAATATAAAATGTGAAACTCTAAATCTCTTAGAAGAAAGCATAGGGAAAAACTAGATGATTTGGGAATGGTGATTACTTTTTAGACACAACACAAAAGTCATGATCCATAACCAAAAGAATTTATAAGATAGACTTTACTGAAATTAAAAACTTTTATAAATTGGCAGTTATAAAAATAGCCATGGGGATGTAAATTACAACATAGTAAATATGGTCAATACTATTGCAATAACTATGTATTGTGTCAGATTGGTATTAAACTTATCATAAGATATATAAATGTCTAATCATTATGTTGTACAACTAAAACTAATATAATAGTGTATGTCAACTATAACTGCAAATTATTTTAAAAACTTCTACTCTGCAAAAAATGCTGTTGAGAGAATGAGAAGACAAGCCATAGATTGGGAAAAAATCATTGCAAAAGATACATCAGCTAATGAACTGTTATCCACAATATGCAAAGAATGCTTACACTCAAAAATAAGAGAATTTGAAAATAGGCAAAAGACTTGAAAAGATGTATCACCAAAGAAATATGGATGGCAATAAGCATATGAGCAGGTGCTCCACATCATATGTCATCAGGAAAATGCAAGTTAAAACAACAAGGAGAAACCACTATACACCTATAAGAATAATCAAAATCCAAAACACTGACAACACCAAATGCTGACAAAGATGTGAAACAACAGGAACTCTCACACATTACTGGTAGGAGTGTAAAGCAATACAGCCAATTTGGAAAGCAGTTTGGTGATATCTCATAAAATTAAATATGCTCTTATCATATAATCCAGCAATCATGTTCCTCAGTTTACTGAAATGAATTGAAAACATTTCCACACAAAAGCCTGTCCACAGATGTTTATAGCAGCTTTATTCATAATTGTCAAAAATTGGAAGCAACAAAGATATCCTGCAGTAGGTAAATAGGATGATGAAAGAAACGAACTATCAAGCCATGGAAGCACATATAGGAAAGTTAAATGCCTAAGTGATAGGAGGGGTGGTGATGGGAAGCTGGGGCAGCAAGGACACACTACAGGATGGCGGCTGGTGGGCAAGGTGGCAACTGGCAGACCAGGATATTTCACATTTGAGTGCAGATAGACTGGGAGGAACAACTGGGGAGAGAGAAAGATTGTGCAACCAAGAGTTCCAGTGTAGGAAACTAAAGCCTCAAAATCTCTGGTTGTAAAAACCTGTGGAGGTTCCAGCAGCAAGAGAAATTCCCTGCCCCACAGGAGAGTCCATAGGAGGGACCCATGGGATCCTAGAACATACAAAAGCCCACTCACTCAGGAATTAGCATCAGAAGGGCCCAATTCACTTGTGGGTAGTAGGGTACGTGACTGAAAGTGGGAGAGAGCCAAGCAAGTGGCATTACTCCCTCTAGGACCCCTCCCCCACATGCAGCATAACAATGCTGTGAAGTAGGTTGCCCCGCCCTGGCAAATACCTAAGGCTCTGCCCATTAAAATGTAACAGGTGCACCAAGACAAAGAAATATGGCCCAAAGAAAAAGATCAAAATTCCAGAAAAAGAACTAAGCAACAAGGAGATAGCCAACTTATCAGATGCAGAGTTCAAAACACTGGTAATCAGGAAGCTCACAGAAATCATTGAGTATGGTTGCAAAATAAAGAAAGAAGTAAAGGCTATGCAAAGTGAAATAAAGATATACAGGAAACCAACAGTGAAGGGAAGGAAACTGGGACTTCAATCAATGATTTGGAACAGAAGGAAGAAATAAACATTCAACCAGAACAGAATGAAGAAACAAGACTTGAAAAAAATGAGCAGAGGGTTAGGAACCTCTGGGACAACTTTAAACGTTCCAACATCCAAATCATAGGGGTGCCAGAAGGAGAAGAGGAAGGGCAAGAAACTGAAAACTCATTTGAAAACATAATGAAGGAGAACTTCCCTAATCTCGCAAAAAAAAAAAAAAAATAGACTTCCAGGAAGTCCAGGAAGCTCAGAGGATCCCAAAGAAGTTGGACCCAGGGAGAAACACATCAAGGCATCATCAAGGCATATCATCATTTCATTGCCCAAGATTAAAGATAAGGAGAGAATCTTAAAAGCAGCAAGAGGAAAGGAGACCAGTTACCTACAAAGGAATTCCCATAAGACTTATCAGTTGATTTCTCAAAAGAAATTTTGCAGGCAAAAAGGGGCTGGTAAGAAGTATTCAAAGTCATGAAAAGCAAGGATCTACAACCTAGATAACTCTATCTAGAAAAACTATCATTTAGAATGGAAGGATAGACAAAGTGCTTCCCAAATAAGATCAAGTTTAAAGGAGTTCATCATCACCAAGCTCTTATCATATGAAATGTTAAAGGGACTTATCTAAGAAAAAGAAGATCAAAAATATGAATAGTCAAATGACAACAAATAACTATCAACAACTGAACCTTAAAAATGAATAAAAATAAACTAAGCAAACAATAGAACAAGAACAGAATCACAGAAATGAAAATCACATGGAAGATTATCAGTGGGAGGAAGGGGGGGAAAGGTACAGGGAATAAGTAGCTTAAGTAGTAGGCACAAAATGGACAGGGGGTGGTCAATAATAGTATAGGAAATGGCAAAGCCAGAGAACCTATGTGCATAACCCATGGACATGAACTAAGGGGAGGGCAATGCTGGAAAAGGGGGTTGCAGAGCTAAGGGGATAAAGGGGAGGGGGGAAAAGAGACAATTGTAATAGTATAATCAATAAAATACACTTAAAAATTTTAGTAGTTATTGTTTCCCCTTTTATGTTTCCTTCTGGGCTGTCCAACCTGCAGCCTGTGGGCTTAATGCAGCCCAGGATGGCTGTGAGTGTGGCTCAACATGAAATCATAAATTTACTTAAAACATTATGAGATTTTTTGTGATTACGTGTCACAATATATTTATTGTGTGGCCCAAGACAATTCTTCCAGTGTGGTCCAGAGATGTCAAAAGGTTGGATACCTCTGGATTCTCTTAAGGTTTCACTTCTTACAATTTTCCTTGGCTTTCCAGTTTTCTCTTCTTTGTTAGCTTATCAGACTTTGTAATACATTCTTTTTCCAAAGTCAAGTATTTCCCTATGCTAATCCACTCTTTTAAAATAGGTTTATTGAGTGAGGTATAATTGACATGTACTTTTTCTTGAAGCAAAAAGTTTTATTTTTCTGTAAACATGTTTTAAGTATAACATACAAACAGAAAAGTGTGCAAATAAGTGCAGCTACCACAGAGATCAAGAAATATAATGGCGTAAATCAGTGGTGAATATTCTTGAGTCTTGGGTTGCTTCCATTGTGATGATTACCTCATTTTTTCCTTTTTCCCCACAGACATGCACATTTATAAAATGTAAAATTCAATAAACATTGACATATCTATATGCAGGTGAAGTCACCACCATAACCAGCATAAACATATCCATCACCCCAAAGTTTCTTCAAGCCCCTTTATAATCCTCTCCTCCCGCCTCTCATTGCCCTTCTCCAGCCTGTCCCCAGGTTACCATTGATCTGTTTTCTGTCACTACAGGCTAGTATTCATTTTGTAGAATATATATAAATGAACTCATATATGTTCTTCTTTGTACCACTTCTTTCACTCAGCATAATGATTTTGAAGTTTATCCATGTTGTTGCATGTGCCAATATTCATTCCCTTCTACCACTGAGTAGTAGAATCCATGGGATGGATAAACTATAATTTGGCTAATCAAAAAAAAAACCCTCCTATGTTCATGTATGTATAAGTCTTTGCATGGACATATGCTTAAATTTCTTTTGGGCAAACATCTTGGAGTGGAATGGGTGGTTTATATGGTAATTTTTAAGAAACTGTTTTACTAAGTGGATGTCAGATTTTATAGCATGTAATATCATGAGGCAGAATTTGAGAGTTCCAGTCCTTCCAGAAAGTGGTGTGGTCAGTGTTTTTCATATTAGCTATTCTAATAAGTATGTATTGGTATCTTATTTTGGTTTGCATTTTCCTAATGACTAATGATGTTGAGCATCTTTTCATCTGTATACCTGCTTTAGTGAAGTATCTGTTTTAATCTTCTGCACTGAATGTTTTTATAATGCCCAGTAAAATCTGAGGCATAGGGTCATATCAGGAGGACAGTTTATTACCTTTTATCTCCATGCAGCCTCCTTTCACACTGTTACAAAATTCTACCTTTTTGTGAGAAGCTGCTCATTTAACCCTGGCCAAGTGGCTCAATTGATTGGATAGTTGTTCCATATACGTAAAGGTTGTGGGTTCAGTTCCCAGTCAGGGCACATACGTAGGTTTCAGGTTCAGTCCCTGGTTGGGGCACAAATGGGAGGTAACCAATTTATGTTTCTCTCTCACATGGGAGTTCCTCTCCCTCCCTTTCTCTTTTATTATTTCTTCTTCTTCTTCTTCTTCTTCTTCTTCTTCTTCTTCTTCTTCTTCTTCTTCTTCTTCTTCTTCTTCTTCTTCTTCTTCTTCTTCTTCCCTCTTCCCTCTTCCCTCTTCCCTCTTCCCTCTTCCTCTTCTTCCCTCTTCTTCTTCTCCTCCTCCTCTTCTTCTTCTCTTCTTCTTCTTCTTCTCCTCCTCCTCTTCCTCCTCTTCTTCTTCTTCTCTTCTTCTTCCTTCTTCTTCTTCCCTCTTCCCTCTTCTTCTTCTTCCCTCTTCCCTCTTCTTCTTCCCTCTTCTTCTTCTTCCCTCTTCTTCTTCTCCTCCTCTTCTTCTTCTTCTCTTCTTCTTCTTTTCTTCTTCTTCTCCTCCTCCTCTTCCTCCTCTTCTTCTTCTTCTCTTCTTCTTCCCTCTTCCCTCTTCTTCTTCCTTCTTCTTCTTCTTCTTCCCTCTTCCCTCTTCTAATGGACACATCATTACAATCCAGAGCCATATCATACAAGGTAGTTTCACTGCCCTAAAAATTCTCTGTGCCTTACCTATTCATCCCTCTCTCCCCTGTAAACCCTGGTAACCACTGTTCTTTTTTTACTATCCCCATAATGTGGCCTTTTCCAGAATGCCAAACAATTGGAAACAATATAGTATACAGTCTTTTCAGAGTGGCTTTTTTACTTAGTATTATTCATTTAAGTTTCCTCTCTGTCCTCTCATGGCCTGATAACTCATTTCTTTTCCATACTGAATCATATTCCACTGTCTGGATGTACTACAGTTTATTTTTCTCTTTTGTATTTGTTTCAGGTATACAGCTTAATGGTTAGATGATCATATACTTTACATAGTGTTCTCCTCGATATTTCCAACACCCCAATTGGCAACATATGTAGTTATCACAACATTATTGACTATGTTTTCTATGCTTTACTTACTTTCCCAAAAGCATTTTCAGGGAATGAATGAAAGAGGTGAAGGGACAAGAATAAATTAGTCTCAGTACAGTTTATTTACCCATTTACCTACTGAAGGACATCTTAGTTGCTTCCACATGGGGGCACTCCTATTACTGGGTCCCCTTTGGAGTTTTTAACTCACACTGGTTAACTCTGGACATCCAGCAATTCACCAAGTACAGTTCAAGTTTTCACCCTGAAACTGGCTTTCTCCAAGGTTTCTGCTTTTGGGTTTAGGCTCCAGTAGGTTGTCATTCTCTATATCTACTTTCTGTCTTTTCAATTTGGGGGACCTCAGTTTGTCCTGTGACCTCACTTCTCTTAGATAGGTCTGATACTTGTTGATTTGTCCTTTTTTTTCAATGCTTTATTTCATTTTTTTAATGTTGTTCAAATACAGTTGTCTCCATCTTTCCCCCACCACTCCCCCACCACTCCACCCATCTTCACCTCCCACCCTCGATCCCACCCCCTTTGGCTTTGTCTCTGTGTTGTTTAAACCTGTTCCTTGACAACCCTTCCCCTATTTTCCTCCCATTATCCCTCTCCCCACTCCAGTCTGGTTACTGTCAATTTGTTCGTTATTTCAATGTCTCTGGTTATATTTTTCTTGCTTTGTTTTGTTGATTAATTGTTATTAGGATAAAACAGCAACTTCCATGCTCCTTATCTGCAGGTCTGAAAACTGAAGTTACTTTGGTTACTTTTTGATTAGAGCCATCTAGTGAGTATGATTTTGATTGCAACAATTTTTTTAGTGGTACAAAATATAAAGGTACACCTTACAATTTATGGCATGATCTTCATTTTTTGGATGGCAAAATTGAAGCATAAGAAAGGTAAGACCAAGACCAAATAGAAAGTGTAAGGGCTGAATTTTGACTGAACCAGCCAGTCTAACATCAGAGCTCATAACTCTTCCTTTTCATAGCCAACTAGGTTTTAATTACATAATAGAAAACTGTATGACTATAACTTTAATTTACATTCCACAAAACATTTTTTATTTCCAGACTTGTATTATATAGTTTTTAATCTTACACTTGCATATGCTTCAACTTAACACATTTCTAAAGTTTTTTCTCTTTCTCCAATTTCATCCTGCTAGCCATCTTGGAGTGATATTGTTCAGTATAAATTGTGCTGTTGAGTTTGGTTTTATGATGTAAACACTGATGTTATATCATTACTAGAGATAATGTGTTCTCCAAACACTGATGTGTGTTTTATTCTTTAAATGAAATCTGCACAGTAAAATAACAAGATTGTCTTTAAAAATGGCCTTTAATGTTCTGTTTTATCTAAAAGTGTAAGCTAATGAATTTTTAAATTTTCATTCCTCTCTAGGGGTAATTTTTTAATTGAGATAATTTCTATGCCATAAGATTCACATTTTGAAATATATAATTTGGTGATTTTTAGTATATTCACAAAGTTGTATAATGATCAACTTTATCTAATTTCAGAATATTTTCATTATTCCACAAAGAAACCCTGTACCCATTAGCACTCTCCACTTCACCCTCCTCCCAACCTCTGACAAACATTAATCTATTTTTTGTCTATATGTATTTGCCTGTTCTGTACATTTAATGTAATGGAATCAACCAGCATGTAGCCTTTTGTCTGGCTTTTTTCACTTAGCATAATGTTTTTAAGGTTCACCTGTGTTGTAACATTTAATAGTACTTCATTGCTTTTTATGGCTGAATAAATACCCCAGTGTATAGATATACCAGTTTTTTTTAATCTGTTCATTGCCCATATTCAACCTCTCTGCTTTATTGTCTGTCAAAACACAGAGGGCACAGTGGTGCCACCACTGATATTAAGAATACAGGAGGAAGACCAGGTTGGGACAGAAAGACAATGAGTTCAGTTTTAAACATTAAATATGAGGTTCATACAGTACCTGTTGGTTCAGATGTCCAGTTTATAGTTAAATACACAAATCTTAGGCAGAGGTAAATTCTGGTATAAAGACATTAATGGAGAGTTGAAATTCCTAGGTGCTAGTTGAAACCATGTGAGCATATAAGAAAACACCCAGAAAGATCAGAAACAACACATATAGTACTTGTACTTGTGTTTACTCCTAAATCTTAGTAGTTTAACAAATTAAAGTTCACTTCTCCTACACACAAAGCCTACCATAAGTCCAATGGCTCTCCAGCAGTCTTTTAAGTGATAACTCAGATCTAGGCTGGCTCCATCTTTTGACCTCAATATCTGAACATTATGATTGCTATATCAGAGGAAGAAAGAGCTGGAGCTCAGGGAGGAGCTTTAAGGGCCTGTTCTTACTGGCCACTGGCCAGAATTAGTCATTTCTGGACCTACTTATGTGCCAGGAGATTAAAAAGTATAGTATTGTGGATAAGCAGAAAGAGGAAAAGAGTCAGGTAATGGTGAATATTAACAATGTGTAGCATATTTCAAAAGGGGTATAGTCTCAAAATCTCATTCCAAATGCAGTCTTTCCTCTAATGCCAAAGGGGGAAAAAGTGGAAATCCTCCAAGCAAAGTCCCTGAACAGAGACAGGGGCTTTTCATAATTGTTATTCTCAAGGACATACTAAGGGAAATGGCTCAAGAGATTGCCCCATGGGAAAGTGCTGTGGTCCCACTGAGACCAAGACCTTAGGTGGCTTCCACAAATCAGGTGTCACTTAGGTATAGTGCAGTGCAGCCTCAGTTGCCCAGCAGCTGGATCTTATGGAAAACTGGGAGCATTCAGGCCCATCCCAAAGAAAGAGTGAAGCCATGATAGAGGAAGAGAAGGCCAAGGTGGGAAGATGTAAAAAGGTGAATTCTATTTTACTCTTTCTTAGTACCTATCACAGTACTTAGCACTCCAACTATCCCAGTAATTGTTGCATTAAATATGTGATACAGTAGGGAAAAAAAAAACAATTATTGATAACCAAAACTGACTAAAGTCACTGCCTATCTTCTTCTGAGGAATTTTTCTGTGTAGTGCCTAAAAACCCCCAGGGATATTTACTAGGATCCAAAGAGGTTATTCTTACCTCTTGATAACAAAGTAGGAATTAATTAGCACCCCTTGAAGCCAGAGTCCTCTGCCATCACCCCTACCACCTCCATCCACCCTGCTGACCTTCTGACACTACTCCTTAAAATCAGAAGCTGTTTGCCACCCTATCTGATTGTTCCTGTTGTTTCCAGGTACCTGTGCCCTAATCTTCTGAATCCCATTACCCTCTACTCTGCCTTCATAAAAGGAGGAAATAAATCTCTCCTCCACAAAGTTTTATCTTTCTTGTACATGGCCAAAATGTAACAAATGTTTGTGCTTTTAATATATCCATTAAGGAACTCTCAGATCATACCAAAACATATATACATACAAATATAGGATATATGTGAGTGTATGTGAATGTATACACACATAATCATATCTGTTCAGGGGGCAATTTTACAATAAAGTGATCCAAAAGTTAAAGATAACATGATACACTAAGTCAAACAAGCCAAGAGGTGAAAGAGAAATGCCATATGATCTCACCTATAAGTGGAACCTAATCCAAAAAACAAAAAAGCAAGTAAAATACAACCAGATACATTGAAATAAAGAACAATCTGACAGTAATCAGAGAGGAGGAGGGAGAGGGATAATAGGGAATAATGAGGGGATGCATCAAGGAACATGTATGAAGGACACATGGACGAAGCCAAAGGGAGTGGGTTTGAGGGTGGGAGGTGGGAATGGGTGAAGAAAGGGGCATGGCTGAGTGAAAATGGAGACAATTTTACTTGAATAACAATAAAAAAATAAAGAAAGAAAAGACAGGTAATGAAATACCAGAAAAATAAAATTAAAAAGGAAATAAGAATGAAAATATTGACAGCAGATATACATAGACTCAGAAAATGTACCACTTATAAGTCATCACTGGAAAACCTGGAGACCTCAAAACTAAAAGGTAAATTAAAACTAGAAACACAAATATGAGAAACACCAAGAATCCTAAGGTTCACTGTGCACACTAAGATCAACTAACTGTATAGACCTTAGAATAAATAACTATTAAAAACATAGTTATGCCCTGACCAGCATGGCTCAGTGGGTTGGGCATTGTCCCACAAACTGAAGAGTCACCAGTTCAATGCCTGGTCAGGGAACATGCCTGGGTTGTGGGCCAAGTCCCTGGTTGGCAGCACACAAGAAGCAACTAATCAATGTTTCTCTCACATCAATGTTTCTCTCCCTCTCTTTTTTCTATTCCATCCCCTCACTCTAAAAATACATAAATAAGAAACTTCTGGTCAAGATGGCAGCATAGGTAAAGATGGCTTGCCTCCTCTCACAACCACATAAAAATTAAAAGTAAACTACAGAACAACCATAATTCAGAACTGCCAGAAATCAAGTTGAAAGGAAGTCCTACACTTATGGAATTAAAGAAGTAGCCACATTGAGGCTGGTAGGACCAACAGAGATGCAGAATGAGCTAGTCCCACACTTACATGTGACAGATGAAAATTGGAAGGGATATCTCAGGAGCAAAGGATCCTAGCCCCAGACTAGGACCACCAGCCCAGGCTTCCAATGCCAGAAAATGAAGTCTCCATAACTTCAGTGTGTAAAAGCCTAGGATTTTTTCCCATTCCTCACAGGATTGAGGCTGTGAAAGACAGAAACTTCTGGAGTCTCAGGCAATTCCTCTTAAATAGCCTATGCATTGACTTACTCAGACTCACTCCTTTTGAGCTTCAGCAGAGAGGCAGCAGGTTGAAAGGCACCAGAGAAATACAGGGAGGAAATGAATAGTCTGGCATCAGAGTGAGAGCTAGGGTCAACATTCTCCCAAACAGAAGGGCTGAGGCCATTGTTCCTCCTCTGAGCCCTCCCCTCACAGAGACACAGTTGGCAGGCAGCACCATATCTCAGACTCTATCAACCTGGCTCACACTGTTTATTCCACCCAGGTAATTCCCTAAGGCCCAGCCCCACCCTATTTTTTGAGCCCACCCAAGCAGTTCTCAGTGGCTTTTCCATACAAATGGCTTGTCTTGCCTCATGCTTCAGATCTTACTAAATTCTCTCAAACAAGTAGCATCTGGACTCAGCAAGCCTATAACTCTTGTGAAGTGGCTCTGGGCCTGGCACTAGCAACACCCAACCTTGGTTCATAGCTTTGCCTTCCCTGGACACCTCCAAGACCAGCACAGGGAGCAGCAATCTGCAGATTACTTTGTAGCTTATGCCAGGTGGCCCCAGACAAATCTCAGGTATTGGCTGACTTTGGATGTGTCAACAGCCATCAAGGCTCAACTTATAAGAGAAGCGTGTACACAGCCCACATAGGGCGCACACTTTGAGTACCCAGCTTGGGTGATTGAGGGGCCTGTGCCACTGGACCCTATAGGACACCTACTACATTAGGCCACTCTACCAAACCTGGGAGAAATAGTAGCTCTACCTAATACATAGAAACAAACACGGGGAGGCTGCCAAAACAAGGAGACAAAGAAACATGGCCCAAATGAAAGAACAGAACAAAATCCCAGAAAAGGAAAACCTCCACAGCATAAAAAGGATCTAGTCAGAAATGAAGGATACTTTGATTGAAATAAAGAACAATTTACAGGGAATCAACAGTAGAGTGGATGAAGCTGAGAATCAAATCAGCAATTTGGAATATAAGGAAGTAAAAACACCCAATCAGAAGAGCAAGAAGGAAAAAGAATCTAAACGAGTGAGGATAGTGGAAAGTGCCTCTGGGACAACGTCAAGCATACCAACATTTGTGTCATGGGGGTGGTGGAAGAAGGTGAGAGAGCAAGAAATTAGAAAACTATTTGAAGAAACAATGACAGAAAACATCCCTATCTTGGTGAAGGAAATAGACATACAAGTCCAGGAAGCACAGAGTCCCAAGTAAGATGAACTCAAAGAGGCCCACACCAAGATACATCATAAATAAAATGCAAAAGTTTAAAGACAAAGAAAGAATCTTAAAAGTGGCAGGAGAAAAGCAGTTAGATACCTACAAGGGAGCTCCCATAAAACTGCCAGCTGATTTAAAAAAAAAAAAAAAAACTTTTCAGGCCAGAGGGATAGCAAAAAGTATTCAAAGTGATGAAAAATCAAGATCCTACCACCAAGATTACTCTACACAACAAAGCTATCATTTAGAATAAAAAAACAGATAGTTTCCTAGACAAGAGTAAACTAATGGAGTTCATCACCACCAAACCAGTATTATATGAAATGTTAAAGGGTCTTCTTTAAGAAGAAGATTGAAAATATAAACAATAAAATGGCAATAAATACATATCTATCAACAACTGAATCTAAAAAACAAAACAAACAAGCAGAACAGAAACAGAATCATAGATAGAGAAAGTTTTGACAGTTGCCAGATGGGAGGGTGGTCAGAGGAATGGGTGAAAAAGGTAAAAGCACTGAGAAGTATAAATTGGTTGAGGGAAGAAGATGGTGGAGGAGTGGATGGAAGTCACACTAACCTCATCCCAGGATCGATCTGGGAGTTCAACTTAATTGTGGAGAAATCACCCAGAACAAACAGCTAGCAATAGTGAGAGAAAAGCCTTAGACAGACAGAAGAATCAGCTTCAGCACAACCTGTCTGGTAAGGAGTGTGGTGGAGACTTGTGAGGGCTGGCTGGGTGGCCACAGGTGGCACCACTGGAGGAATAATTAAGCTGCTGGTTGGATCCCCCTGAGAAGAATGGGGTACAAACTCTAAGCTGTGTCAGAGTCCTGCTCTGACCAGTCCAGGGATACCCAGTGGAGGGACAGCGTCGGCAAAAGGAAGACACGAGAGACACTCTTGCAGGCTCAGTGACCCTGCATCTCTGCCAGTCGCTGATGTGCTTTATTTTTTTATATGCTTGGGTGTGCTTATGTAGTATGAGAAAGCAATTGTTATTTTGTTCTCAGGGAACATATGCTTTGCCAGTGTTCCGAGGAAAGCATGACACTGATATATTAGAAGCAGCAGTGTAATACAATTGCATACTATTGTGCAAGCTTTGGCTCTAATCTGAGGGAACATTTTAGCTGGGCATATTTACCACATAATGTAACACCTATGATTTCTCAGAGCTTAAGCTTAAGCCTTGTATAAATGTGTAAAAATCACAAGTTGGGTGCATGTATGGGTACTTGTTTTGTCTCATAGTCTTGGCCAAGTGTAATATTCTTTGTGGGTAATGTGGTTATTACATGTCTCTCATTTTACTTTCTTCTACACCAAAATCCTGTTTTTCTATATAGGTAATAACCCTTCTTACATTCTGTCCACCTAGCTGCTTCCTCTCTTCCTGATGAAGGGATGCTAACTGTTTTAGTCATAGGGGTAGTAACAGGGGGTTTTGTAGGGAGTAATCCTAGTAGCCTTTTCCACTCCCATTCTTGGAAATTCTTTACCATATCTGGGGTACATCCTGGGGGGAGACTACTTTCCCATTGACTATCATTTTCTCATTTACTTCTCAGAAACTCTGCTTTTTCTACGGAATTACTGTCTGTCCCAGTCCCAAAATAGATTGCAGAGGCTTCAAGCAAGGGTATGATTATTAACATCAAGCAGAGGAGTGCCTGGTGCTTTCCCTCGCCATGTCTGCTGTGCAGAGGTTCGGCTCCCTCTGCAGCTGTGTCAAACAGTAGGGCTGGGTTGGCTCCTGGCAAAGCTGGGGTACCCAGCCTAGAGCACCAGAGCCCAAAAAGCACAAAGATAACAACCAGCGGTGAAAAGCAGCAGGGTTGTGCTCTGCCAGAGATGGATGTTTGGAGACACAGAGACATTAAATGGGCCAACACAAATATTTTCATTTGCAGCCACTTACCCAGGGCTCTGGCAAAGGTAGGGGAGGAGTGGGCTGAGAAGCCTGGGGATGGAAGCTTTGGAGAGAGAACTGAGAGTGTATAAACTGAGATCCTGGTGCTGAATCATCTCCCATATGGCAACAGCCATCCTGGTCAGGCAGACAACACCCTGAGCAGCAGCAGCCTGAGGGGAACCAATAGCCCTGCCCCCAGAAGGGACTCTGCTCTGGCCCTGTGGTGCTTAAGCCTAACTGCTGAGTGCAGAATGATTGATTAACAACTGAAGGAGACAGCCACAGACAATAGATCCATTACAAAGGGGGTGGAGGGCAGAGTGGACTGGAGGCACCTGAGGAGAGACTGGGGACTGAGGCTTTGGAGAGAGAACTGAAAGAGTAGCCACCAGGGTCCCAATACTCAGTCAACCCCCATATGACAGTAGCCATTGTGCTCAGGCAGACCACTCATCTCATAGCAGCAGAGGAAACAATAGCCCCAACCCCAGGAGGGATTCTGCTCCACCCTATGGTGCTTAAACCTGACTGCTGAGTGCAGTGACTAGATTAACAACTGAAGGAGAGAGTCACAGATAATAGATCTCTGGAAATCTTGAACAGGCTATCCAAGGTCAGATGGTGTCAACAACTGACATCACCAGAGGTAGATTCAGAAAGAAAGAAACAGTGGTAAATACTAGAGGCTACCAAGACAAAATCCACTGTGATCTTCTCCATGATTGGTGATATTTTCTTTCCTGCATAGCTTTTTAACATTCATTTCTTGTCCAGCAACTTTCTGCATATTAAGTCACTAAATTTTATACTGTAGTTTATTTTAATTCACATATTTTGCCTCCTCCTTCCACTTACCCCACTTTACCTTCTTCTTTCCTCTCATTATTTTCATTTAAATTTTGTTCTCCCTCTTGCTACAGCTTGTTTCCAATCCACACTCTTACTATTTCTCACCACATCCAGAGACATAAAAGCAATTTTGGGTGGTCTTACATCTTTTTTCCCTGCTTTTAAAATACTAGCATTCTATCTCCAACTTTAGCAATCTTTGCTAACTGGTTATGGGTAGGGGAGTTGTTGTAGCATTTTTTCTCTTTTTTAAAAGATTTTATTTATTTATTTTTAGACAGAGAGGAAGGGAGGGAGAAAGGGAGAGACCCATGTATGTGTGATTGTCTCTCACGTGTCCCGTACCAGGGAACCTGGCTGGCAACCCAGGCATGTGCCCTGACAGGAAATTGAACCTGCGACCCTTTGGTTCATAGGGTGGTGCTCAATGAGCCACACCAGTCAGGGCTATTGTTTTCAATTTTATCTTTAGATCTTCACTAATTTTGTCTTTCAAGTACCAAATTTTACTGGTCCCCTCTCCTTTTTTTTTTTTTTTTTTTGCTTGAATTTTTTATTTTGCTCTGTCTTAGCCTATTTTTTCTTATTTATTTGATTTCTCTTTCATCCTGTCCTTAGGTTTTTCTATATTCTCCTTTTTTCTTTATTCTTTTTCCTTTCATCTCATATTTTATAATTTTTTCCTGTCTTAGCCTGGTTTTTGATCCTCACTCTTAGTATTCCCTCTCCCTTGATCATTCCAAAGGCCCTTCCCTTTCCTCTAGACATCCCTTAAGCTTTTCTTTCTGTTTTCCCTCTTATTCCCATACCACCTATAGTAATTTTAGTTCACTTGTTGTTGACAGTGCTGTGGTGCATCTTTCTCTCCAATTTGGTTCCTATATTTTTATTATTTATTTACTTTATTCCTTCCTTTTTCTTTCTCTGACTCACTTTATCTTAGCATACAATTTTATATTATTTTATTTTAATTTCTGTTTAAACTGAATACTATATGCTTCCCTTCTCATACTCCATTCCACATTATTTATTCCCTTTTTATGGACAATGTAAATTTTACTTTCTCTCTTCACATTGCTTCAACTCCCAACTCTTATTAATATTCCTCCCTCTACCCTCTCAAAATCATTTTTCTTTCAGTAGGTCATCTCATATTCACTCTCCTTTCTTAAAATAGTCTTAATCTCTTTACATCCTTATTAATATTGGTTTATTTGCTGCTGATAGTGGGATTGTGGGGGAGGGAATTATTTTTGCAGGTGTGGGTTTGTTTCCTGATTTTGTGGTTTTGTTCTGGCAGCACCTGCACAAGAGCACACAGACATGGTGGGCGAAGTGACCCTCAGTCAACTAGCTGGAGGGAAATTCCCATCAAAGAAAGATCCAACAATAATCAAAACCCAATTACATCTGGAGAACCAACATAAATGGCACAAAGGGCATCCCAAGAGCATCAAGTTCAGAATATCAAGGAGACTGCACTACTGAATCTCACAGATCTCCTACTATAGAAGTTCACACAACAAACTCAGGGAGTCAAAACAGATCAATTTAAGAAGCAGAAGCAAACAAGAGTAGTTGAATAAATAATGAGAAGACAAAGAAGCAACCCCCAATCAAAAAGAAGGAAGGAACCCTCAGAAAGAGTGCTAAATGAAATAGAGGCAAGTCAACTATCAGATATTGATTTCAAAACCATTATTATAAGGAAGCTCAATGAGCTCAGTGAGAATTACCAAAAACTACAGGGAAGCTACAAGGAGCTTACTGTGAATTACATGAGTATGATAAAGGACATAGAAACTATCAACAAGATCCAAGAAAAATGAAGAATACAATTTCTGAATTGAAGAACACAGTAGAAGGAGTCGAAAACAGGCTACATGAAGCAGAGGACCAAGTCAGCGATCTGGAGGTAGGAAAAAACTCCCAGAAAGGAAGAAAAGGAAAAAGACTCAAAAAGAATGAAGAAGAGGTAAGGTGACTGCAGGACAACATGAAATGTAATAATATTCATATCATAAGGATACCACAAGAAGAGAGCAAGCCATAGAAAACCTTTTTGAAAAAGTGATAATGGAAAACTTCCCTAATTTGGTGAGAGAAAAAGTCACACAAGTCCAGGAAGCACAGAGGGTCCCAATCAAAAGGAACCCCAAAAGGGGCAATCCAAGATACATCATAATTAGAACAGCAAAATTCTAAGATGAAGAAAGAATCTTAAAGGCAGAAAGTGAGAAACAGGAAATAACAAACAAGGGAAACCTGATAAGGCTAGCAGCTGACTAACCAGAAGGGAATGGCAAGAATGAATAAGTGGCTATCAATAATAACCTCAAATATCAATGGATTAAATGCTCCAATTAAATACATAGGGTAGCTGAATAGATAAGGCAGTCTTGAGAGGGAAGTCCATAGCAATACAGGACTACCTAAAAAAGATAGGAATATTTCAAATAAACAACCTAACCCTACATCTACAAGAACTAGAGGAACAACAACAAACAAAGCCCAGAGCAAATGGAAGGAAATAATCAAGATCAGAGCAGAATTAAATGACATAGAGACTAAAATAATTCAAAGGATCAATAAATCCAGGAACTGATTCTTTGAAAAGATAAACAAAATAGACAAGCCTTTAACCAGATTCATCAAGAAAAAAGGGAGAGGACCCAAATAAAATCAGAAATGAAAGAGGAGAGATTACAACTGATACCACAGAAATATAAAGGATTGTTAAGAAATTACTATGAACAACAATAAGCAAAGAAATTTGAAAGCCTGGATGAAATGGACGATTTTCTAGAAAAATATAATCTTCCTAAACTGAATTAAGAAGAAGCAGAAAGCCTGAACAGACCAATAACAGCTGGTGAAATTGAAGCAGTAATCAAAAATCTCCAGGCACACAAAAGCCATAGACTGGACAGTTTCACAGGAGAATTTCACAAAACATTTGAGAAAGAGCTAATCCCTATCCTTCTCAGACTATTCCAAAAATTCCAAGAAGAGGGAAGGCTCCCAAACTCTTTTTATGAAGCCAGCACCATCCTAATCCCAAAAGCAGACAAAGACACAACAAAGAAAGAAAACTACAAGTCAATATCGCTGATGAACATAAGCACTAAAATCCTCAACAAAATATTGGCAAACCACATCCAGCAATACATTAAAAAGATCATACACCATGACCAGGTGGGATTCATCCCAGGGATACAAGAATGGCACACTATTTGCAAATCAATAAATGTAATAAATCACACAAACAAAAAGATAAAAATCACATGATCATATCAATAGATGCAGAAAAAGCATTTGATAAGGTACAGCACTTATTTATGATAAAAAAAAAATCCAGCAAAGTGGGACTACCTCAACATCATAAAGGCCATATACAAGAAACCTAGAGCCAACATCATACTCAATGGTCAAGAACTATTCGACAATTAATATTCGACACAGGGGGCACAAGCATAAAATGGAATAAAAATAGCCTCTTCAACAAATATTGGGAGATCTGGGTAGCTACACGCAAAAAAAATGAAACTCAACCACCAACTTACACCATACAGAAAAATAAACTCAAGGTGGATAAAAGACTTAAAAATAAATTGTGATACCATGAAAGTCCTGGAGGAGAATGTAGGTACAAAAATCTCAGATATTCCACAGAGCAATATTTTTGCTGCTGTGTTCCCTAGAGCAAGGGACATAAAGGAATACATAAACAAATGGGGCCTCATCAAAATAAAAAGCTTCTGCACAGCTAAATAAAACATCAGCAAAATGAAAAGGGAACCAACTGTGTGGGAAAATATATTTGCAAATGATATCTCAGATAAGGGTTTGATCTCCAAAGTATATAAAGAACTCACACGACTCCACTCCAGCAAGACAAACAACCTAATTAAAAAATGGGCAAAGGACCTGAAGAGACACTTATCCAAGGAGGACATACAAATGGCCCAAAGACGTATGAAAGGATGCTCAGCATCACTAGCCATCAGAGATGCAAATTAAAACCACAATGAGATACCACTTCACAACAGTCAGAAGACCATCATAAACAAATCAACAAACAATAAAAGTGCTGGCGAGGTTGTGGAGAAAAGGGAACCCTAGCACAATGTTGGTGGGAATGCAGACTGGTACAGCCACAGTGAAAAACAGTATGGAATTTTTTCAAAACACTAAAATGGAACTGCACTTTTACCCAGCAATTACAGTGCTGAGATTATACCCTAAGAATCCCGAAACACCAATGCAAAAGAACCTATGCACCCCAATGTTCATAGCAGCACAATTTATAATAGCCAAGTGCTGGAAGCAACCTAGGTCACCATCAGTAAATTGACTGGATCATAAAATGGTGGTACATTTACACAATGGAGTACTACGCAGCAGAAAGAAAAGAGCTCCTACCCTTCACAAGAGCTTAGATGGAACTGGAGAGCATTATGCTAAGTGAAATAAACCAGGTGGTAAAAGACAAATACCATATGATATCACCTATAAGTAGAACTAAACAACAAAACAAACAAGCAAGCAAAATGTAACTAGAGACATGGAAATAAAGAACAAACTGACAGTAACCAAAGAGAAAGGGGGAGGGGAAAAATGAGGGAAAGAAGGGAAAGTAACATGTATAATCTTTATACATGTATAAACATGTATAAAGAATCTTCAAGTAACATGTATGAAGTACCCATGGACAAAGCCAAAGGGGAGGAGGATTGAGGATTGGGGGGTGGGGAGTGGTGGGGAGAAAATGGAGACAACTGTAGATGAATAACAATAAAAACATAAAAATATAATGAAATAAAAAATAAAATTAAAAAGAAGTATAAATTGGTAGTTACAGAATACTTTGGGGATATAAAATACAGCATAGCGAATACAGTAGTCTAAGAACATACTCGGAAATGCATGATCCATGGAAATGGACAATGGTGTGGGATTGCCTGAGGTGGGGTGGGGTGCTATGTGGATTGCGGGAAAGGGAAAAATATAGGAAACCATTCTGCATGGCGTGGGCCGAGCTCCCACTTGCAGATGCACAAGACCCACGCACACGGATAGGTTCTTCCATGGGGAATCAGGCCTGCATTGTACCTAGGCCACTTGAAGACTTGCTTTTGCTAAAACTCCCTCACCCTAAATTGAGGCAGTAAGTACCTACTGTAACTTCCTAAACTCTCTGCTAAACCTCCCCAAGTATGGAGTGTAACCAGTTCAACCACTTTTCCCTTTGCATTTGAAAATATCCTTCTTCTCTGATGTGATTAGTGGCATCATCTCTGTTTTCTGTAAAAGGTAACCACCTAAAGCAAACCTGTGCATAGTAAATGAGGATCATCGTGTAATGCGCCCAGAAAAGAAATAAAGGCTGGTCAAGGCAAGGGCTGAGGCTTTTTCTCCTCTTGAGAGAGAAGCCATGCTGTCCCTTTTCCTCCACAGGACTCAGTAGTCCATGTGAATTTCTCATGCCTCATCCACAATATGGCAGATTCCACGAGCCAGGGTCCACATCAGGAAAAAATTGGGACAACTATAACATCATAAACAAAAATATATCATTTTAAAAAGGCAAAAATAAAAATAAACAAATAAAATCTAAAAAACATAGTTACAAAATAGAAAGGAAAGGATTTTTATAATCCATAAAAATGATTATTAATGCTAACTTTCTATATCTTGCCTAGCATACTCTACCTTCCCCTATAAAATCCTGATACTAGTAAATTTTTACTTAATTTAATCTAGATTTACAGGCACTGTTTATACTACATAATTATAACTGGAACATGGAGTTGTTTAGAATATATTATTTGAAGAATTTTTAATGAATTTCATTCATTTATTTAATAAATATTTATTTATGATTATACCACACAGTAAGGATAAAACAGATGACTAAGACATACAGTCCCTACCTCAAGGAATTACAGACTAGTAAGGCATGTAGAAAATAAGGCTTCATAATATAAGTTGGTTGACTAACACAGTCTTAGATTAGGAAAAACGTCCAAATGAGACTTCTGGCCAAGATGGAGGTGTAGGTGGACACACTGTGCCCCCTCTCACAACCAAGATTAAGAACAACAAAAATATAGAACCAAAAAAAACAATCAGAACAGATAGAAAATTGAATTGTATAAAAGTCCGACAACAATTCACCCAAACCAGTAAGAGGGGCAGAGTCAGTGGCCAGCAGAGAGGAGTCATGGCAGGAAAAGGCAGTGGCTGGTGGTCCTGGATGCTCAGGCAGCAGTTGGCACACCCCAGGAGCACAGGCGGCGGTTACCAAGTGTGCGGAGGCAATGAGCAGACAAAGCGAGGTACACAAAGCATTTGACCACAGTCACACATTCACACACAGATAAACCAGGCGAAAATGGGCAGCAAGACAGACTGCGCAACACAGGGCCCCAGTGCCAGGAAATAAAGTCTAAAAGCACCAATTGAAAACACTTGTGGTGACTGAAGTGCTGGGAGAGAATCCCAGCCTTACAAGAGAGTTTGATGGAGAGATCCACAGGGTCCTAGAATGTACACAAGCCCATTCGCATGGAAATCAGCACCAGAAAGGGCCCAATTTGCTTGGGGAAAGTGGCAGAAGGGACTGGAATATGAGAGAGAGCAGACCAAGCACGATTGTTTCCTCTCAGACCCCGCCCCCACATACAGCGTCAAATCTCTGTGACTGATTGCTCCGCCCTGTTGAACACCTAAGTCTCCACCCCTCACTACGTAACAGCTGCAACCAGGCCAAAAAAAAAAAATGGCTCAAATGGGAGAACAGATCAAAGCCCCAGAGCTAATTCATCTAAGCAACCAAGAGATAGCCAACCTATCAGATGCACAGCTCAAAGCACTGGTGATTAGGAAGCTCACAGAATTGGTTGATTTTGGTCACAAACTGGATGAACAAATGAAGGCTACAATAAGTGAAATGAAGAAAAACGTACAGGGAACCAATAGTGATGGGAGGAAAACTGGGACTCAAATCAATGGAGTGGACCAGAAGGGAGAAACAAACAAACAAACAAAAAAGAATGAAGAAACAAGAATTAAAAAAAATGAGGAGAGGTTTAGGAACCTCTAGGACATCTTTAAATGTCCCAACACCCGAATTATAGGGGTACCAGAAGGGGAAGAAGAAGAGCAACCAGTGGAAAACTTATTTGAACAAATAATAAAGGAGAACTTCCCCAATCTGGCAAAGGAAATAGACTTCCAGGAAGTCCAGGAAGCTCAGAGATTCCCAAAGAAGGTGGACCCAAAGAGGAACACACCAAGGCACATCATAATTACAATAGCCAAGATTAAAATGAAGGAAAGAATTCTAGAAGCAGCAAGGGATAAGGGCACAGTCACCTACAAAGGAGTTCCCATCAGACTATCAGCTGATTTCTCAAAAGAGACCATACAGGCAAGAAGGGGCTGGAAAGAAGAATTCCAAGTCATGAAAAGCAAGAACCTACATCCAAGATTGCTCTATCCAGTGAAGTTGTCATTGAGAATGGAAGGAAAGATAAAGTGCTTCTCAGATAAGGTCAAGTTAAAGGAATTCATCATCACCAAGCCCTTACTATATGAAATGTTAAAGGGACTTATCCAAGAAAAGGAAAAAGAAGATGAAAAATATGACAGTAAAAAGACAGCAAACTCAAAGATATTAACAACCACATCTAAAACAAAAGCAAACTAAGCAAACAACTAGACCAGGAGCAGAAACACAGAAATGGAGAGGGCATGGAGGGTTAGCAACAGGGGAGTGGGAGGAGGAGAGAGGGGGAAAAGGTACAGAGAATAGGTAGCATAGATGGTGGGTAGAAAATGACAGGGGGAGGGCAAGAATAGTGTGGGAAAAGTAAAAGCTAAAGAACTTATGACACAGAGACATGAACTAAAGGGGGGAATGTGGGTAGGAGGGGGTGTGCAGGATGGAGGGGAATGATGGGCGAGAAATGGGACAACTGTAATAGCATAATCAATAAAATATAATTAAAAAAAGAAAAAAAAACCTTCCAAATGGAAGCACATAAGCAGTTTTGAGCAAGAGAGCCTACATTTCTAGGCAGAGGAAAAATTACCATATTTTGCCATGTATAATGTGCACTTTTTTACCCAAATTTTTTGAGGGGAAAATAAGGATGTGCTTTATACATGGGTAGTACTAGTTCCATATCTATACACCATAAGATGAAAGATTTTTTCTCTAAAAGTTTGGTCCTAAAACATGGGTGCACATTATACAAGGCAAAATACAGTATGTGGCAAAGCCAAAATGGATATGCATAAATGAAGGGTAGCAAGAAATGAGGCCAGAAAGGTGAATAGGAGCCAGATCACACATGGTATTTGGTACCATGTAAAGGCATTTGGGCTAATCCAAGATGGTGAAGGATAAGTGGAAGCTACACTAACCTCTCCCAGGACGAATCTGGAATTACAACTAAATTGTTGAGTAACCCTGAATAACCAACTAAACTCTAGTTGGAGAGAAGCCTTAAAACCAAGGACAGACAAAAAAACACTTCACCACTACAAGACTGGTAGAGAGTGCAGGGGAGGTGCGAGAGGGTAGCCAGGCTCCCACAGGTGGCAGCTGAAGTGCCAGAGGGATATTTCAGCAGCCAGGGAGTTCCCCCAAGAAGTCTTGGGTCTAAACCCCAAGCAGGGCTCCCCAGCCTATACCACCAGAGACAAAAGGAACCCGGGATAACATACAGCTGTGAAAAACAGCAGGGTTTCTGTCTGCCAGGGAGAGACAGCTGGAGATGCAGAGAGCCTCTTAAAGGGCCAAAGCACAAAATTTGATTTGCAGCCCTTTACCGTGGGATCCAGCAGAGGGAAGACAGAGTGGACCAGAGATGCTTGAGGAGAGTCTGGGGTTGGTGGTCTGAAGAGAGAACTAAAGAAACAGCCATCATGATCCCTGTGCTAAGTCAGTCCCCATACTACAGAAGTCATCTTCCTCTGGCAGATCACTCCCCTGCATGTGGCATCAGACTGAGGGGGAAAGCAATACTGTCTAATGGGACAGGAATTACTCTGCCCCATTATAAGGAGCTTAAGCCTGGCTGCTGATTATAGCTTAATTAGTTTAACAACTGATTGGTTTAACTGATGATCAGTTTAACAACTAAGGTGGAGAATACAAAGAAGCAGCCAAAATGGGAAAACAAAGACACAGACCCTACATGAAAGAACAACAGAATTCTCCAGAAGAACTAGATGAAAAGGAGGCAAACAATCAGATAGTTTAGAGTAATGATTATAAGAACTCAACAGCATGAAAAAAGAGCTGAAGAAACATTTTGGACAACATGAAGTGTAAAAACATCCATATCATGGGAATATTGAAAGAAGAGAACAAGCAAGGGATTGAGAACCTATTTGAAGAAATAATGACTGAAAACTTCCCTAACATAGAGAAGTAAAAAGACACACAAGTCCAGAAAGCTCAGAGAGACCCAAATAAGTTGGACCCAAAAAGGCTTACACTGAGACACATCAGAACTAAAATGACAAGGCTTAAACACAAGGAGAGAATCCTAAAAGCTGCAAGAGAAAAGCAGGTAGTTTTATCCAAGGGAGCACCTTTAGACTGGCATGTGATTACTCAACAAAAACATTTCAGATCAGAAGGAAGTGGCATAAAATATTCAAGGTGAGGACAAGCAAGGACCTACAACCAAGGCTTCTTTAATCACCAAGGCTATCACTTTAGTCAAAAGAGAAATAAGGATCTTCCCAGACAAGAAAAAGCTAAAGGAATTTGTTAACACCAAAGCAGTACTGCAAAAAATGTTAAAGGGCTTTCTAGAAGAAAGAAGAAAGAAGAAGAAAGAGACTTCTGGCCAAGATGGAGGTGTAGGTGGACACACTGTGCCTCCTCTCACAACCAAAATTAAGGACAACAAAGATTTAGAAACAAGAAAACAACCAGAACTCTTAGAAAATTTAACTGTACGAAAGTCCAACAACCATTCATCCAGACCAGTAAGAGGGGCGGAGTTGCGGCAGGGAGAGGCAGAGGTGTGGACCAGGCACACAGGCAGCAACAGCTGGCAGGTCTCAGGTACACAGGTGGCAGCTGGTGGACCGCACGGGCACAGGTGGTGGCTGGCAGACCCCAGGCATGGGGTGGCAACTGCGCAGAACCAGTGAGTCTGTGCAAGGTGGCTGGCTGACCAGGTAGTCCCACATTCGCATGCAGATAATCCAGGCAAAGGGGAAGCCGAGGAAGGGACTGGAATCCCAGAGAGAGAGCAGAGCAAACGCCATTGTTCCCTCTCAGACCCCACCCCCATGTACAGCGTCACTACCTAGTGACTGGGCTGCCCTGTCCTGGAGAACACCTAAGGCTCCACCCCTCACTACATAACAGCCACAACTAGACGAAAAAAAAAAATGGCTCAAACCGACAAACAAATCAAAGCCCCAGAGCCAATTCATCTAAGCAACAAAGAGATAGCCAACCTATCAGATACACAGTTCAAAGCCCTGGTGATCAGGATGCTCACAGAATTGGTTGATTTTGCTCACAAATTAGATGAAAGAATGGAGGCTACAATAAGCGAAATGAAGAAAAATGCACAGGGAACCAACAGAGATGGGAGGAAAACTGGGACTCAAATCAATGGAGTGGACCAGAAGGGAGAAACAAACAACCAAATAGAAAACAATGAAGAAACAAGAATTCAAAAAAAATGAGGAGAGGCTTAGGAACCTCCAGGACATCTTTAAACGTCCCAACATCCGAATTATAGGAGTACCAGAAAGGGAAGAGGAAGAGCAACCAGTGGAAAACTTATTTGAACAAATAATAAAGGAGAACTTCCCCAATCTGGCAAAGGAAACAGACTTCCAGGAAGTCCAGGAAACCCAGAGATTCCCAAAGAAGTTGGACCCGAGGAGGAACACACCAAAGCACATTATAATTACATTACCCAAGATTAAAATGAAGGAGAGAATTCTAGAAGCAGCAAGGGATAAGGGGACAATCACCTACAAAAGAGTTCCCATCAGACTGTCAGCAGATTTCTCAAAAGAGACCTTACAGGCAAGGAGGGGCTGGAAAGAGGTATTCCAAGTCATGAAAATCAAAGACCTACATCCAAGATTGCTCTATCCAGCAAAGCTGTCATTTAGAATGGAAGGGAAGATAAAGTGCTTCTCAGATAAGGTCAAGTTAAAGGAGTTCATCATCTCCAAGCCCTTACTATATGAAATGTTAAAGGGACTTATCTAAGAAAAAGAAGAGAAAAAATATGAACAGTAAAAAGACAGCAAACTCACAGGCATTAACAACCAGACCTAAAACAAAAGCCAACTAAGGAAACCACTACAACAGGAGAAGAAACACAGAAATGGAGATCACATGGAGGGTTAGCAATAGGGGAGAAGGAAGAGGAGAGAGGGGGACAAGGTACATGGAACACGTAGCACAGATGGTGGGTAGAAAATAGGGGGAGGGCAAGAATAGTGTGGGAAAAGTAGAAGCTAAAGAACTTATGACACATGGGCATGAACTAAAGGGGGGAATGTGGGTGGGAGGGGGTGTGGAGGGGAATGAAGGGGGGAAAATGGGACAACTGTAATAGCATAATCAATAAAATATAATTTAAAAAAGACATAAGTATCCCTATGCTCATTGCAGCTTTATTTACAATTTCCAAGGTACGGAAGCAGCCCAAGAGTCTACCACTAGATGTGTGGATAAAACAGTTATGGGATATTTACATATTGGAATTCTCCTTGGCCTTAAAAAAAAAAAAAGAAAATTTTACCCTTTGGGACAGGATGGATGGGCCTGTAGAACATTATGCTAAGTGAAATTTGCCAGTCAGAGAAAGACAAATACCATATGATTTCATTTATATGTGGAATCTAATGAACAAACTGAACTAACAAGCAAAACAGAGACAGACTCAAAGGTGGAGAGCAGATGACAGCTAGTAGGGTGCGGGGAACTTAAGGTTGTGGAGGGATCCAGCAAAAAGGAAAAAGGACTCATGGACATGGACAACAGTGTGGTCATTCCTGTCTGGAGGGGGGCAAAGGAGACTAAATGGTAATGGGAAAAAGTACAACAGAAATTAAATTTTAAAAAGAATGAACAAAAAATAAAAGTATGTGTCTATTTATTTTACTTTTTACTCAGTCCCAATGATTTCCTGGCTTTGCTTTCTCCCACTTTCCTATCTATCACCAACGGATTTCATGTAAACCCTTAAGCCTCCTCATTTGATTACCATTTATAAAACAACATATTTCGCTGTGTATAATGCACACTTTTGCCCAAATTTTTTAGGGTAAAATAAGGATGTGCATTATACATAGGTAATACTAATTCCCTATCTATATAAATGTTTTCTTAATTCTTTTATTTATGCTTATGCTTTAAAAGTGTAACTCTAGAAAGCAATGACGATATCCATATGGAAAAAATAAGTATCTAAATATAACTAAAT
Organism: Anoura caudifer; assembly: GCA_004027475.1. Classification (NCBI taxonomy): domain Eukaryota; kingdom Metazoa; phylum Chordata; class Mammalia; order Chiroptera; family Phyllostomidae; genus Anoura; species Anoura caudifer. The sequence continues at coordinate 147,494 of PVKU01002501.1, read as the reverse complement.
AAAAATTGAATTAAAATTTTTAAATGGAAGATTTTTTTCCTGAAAGTTTGGGCCAAAAATGTGGGCACGCATTATACATAGGAGTACATTATACACTACAAAATTCCAGGTCATTGCAAAACTTCTATTTTCTGGAGCATTTTCTCAGTCTGTTGAGATTTTGCTTCCCAGCAGTTGCCCTCAGTTTGGCTCAAATAATCTCATAAAAATTCTCTACAGGTTTAAACATTCCCTAAACTGATAACCCATAAAATACCAATGAGCAAAGAGCGGAGGCGGACGCACTGCAAGCGCAGCCATCTAGTGAACAGCACTCAGTCATCAGACCCCGCCTCCCATTTCACCCCCCGCCCCCACTCCCGCCCTCAGACCGGAAGGAGTTCTTGGACCTTCCAGAGCTCAGCGCGGCCTTGTGGTTACCTCGGTGATGTCCTGGTTTCAAGCTGCTCCTTTGATCCCAGGCAGTGGAAAGGAGGGAGAAGTGTTTGACGAAGAAGCGGAGGAGTCGCTCCTGGTGCAGCGAGAATGGCAGAGCCACATGCGGAGACGAGTCAAAGTAAAGCTGCGTGGAGGGCGCGGAGCAGGATGGTCCCTTGGTTTGCGGGGTTTTGGGGAGACAGGCGGGGTTGTGAAGAGGTTCCGCGGGAGATTGAGGCCGGCGCGGCCTGCCTCCATGTTGCCGCCCTGCGCAGCCTGCATCCTGCTAAGGTTACGCAGTGTGTTACTTAAAGTCTGTGAAACCACCGGGCGCTTTCCGCGAGCGCTGGCGGAGTGGGATAGACGCGGGTCCCACCGAAATAAACTGTCTAAATTTTGAAGAGATTGCAGTTCGGTGGGGATCGTTGGGAAGGGAGTGCAGTGGAAATGTGTGCACTTACTATACTAACTATGACTATCAGAGGACTTGTTCACAGTTTACAGGGTTGCTTGAATCCGTGAGGAGCCTAAAGTTAGGGGCGGTAGTCATGAATGTAAGTGGAAGAAGTGGATGTAAGTATGTTGTCAAAGGACAATAAGGGAAAGCTAATAGGAATACTGGTGGCTAAGTAAGGAAGTATTAAAAGTGGTTTCTTTTTTGTTGGGTGTGCCTTATCCATCTCTAATTTGTCTCTTCATTGAGATTAAGCTTAATACCACCCACCCAATTTCCACATAGAGCACTCAAAGCTTAGTTCGGGGTCAAATAGTGAGATCCACTTTCACTTAATATCCTTGCCAACCATAAAATTGCCCTAAATCTGCTTTTCTTTAATGTTTTGGTAAAATAATTGTTTAGCCCACAACCATGTTGTCAATTTCAGAAATGCTGTATGTGAGGCTAGGGTATGTTTTGATTGACCACCTTTTGAGCCTTGTGGCATCAAAGGAATGCGGAATGCGGTACAAAAAAAATCCCTGTCCACAATGAATTTGCAGGTTAGTTGAATTTAGGTATCAAGCAAAATTTCAAAAGCCAGATTTCTTATTTTCCTTTTGCTAAACCAATTTCCTCTTTCCCTACTTCAGTTAATTATCCAGGACTTTTGATAACCCTGTTTACTGCCTTGCCTCCTCATTTACCCACACCAGTCCAGTCAGTTGCAAAGAACTAGGCATGTAATTCTCCATGTATCCTTTCTATGAAGCCATTGCTAACACAGAACTTTTAATGGGATAAAGCAGTACTACATTTTTATGAGAATTACAGTCTACTTTCTGTGGCTATGTTATATGTTTTACAACCATTATGTTAACACAGGAAAAGCTTGTTTTCGTTGATATTCTAAATTAGTTTTATGACTTTCTAGAAAAACCTACAGTGAACCACTTGATGTTAGTTATAGCTGCAGTTCTTCATTACTTAATTTCAGGAAGGCTATAGAGACGGACTAGAGGCTGGCAAAGCAGTTACTTTTCAACAAGGCTTCAATCAAGGTTATAAAGAAGGTGCAGAAATCATTATGAACTATGGACAACTCAGAGGAACTTTGAGGTAATTTTTAAAATTTAAATGCTAAGTCATTTTATCCTCAGTACTACTAGAGGATTTTTGTAAAAGTAGTATGTAAAAATAAAGTTTTTAAACTAAAATGTTTTTCTACTGTTAAATCCACAAGAGTGCTGCAAAGCATTAGAATAATAATATGGCCTTCAAAAAGTCAAGATCATCAGTTCATTCACTTAATATATGAGCTAGATGTCCTTTATAGCAAAGAAAAGATAGGAAGGTGTTTGGGGTTTTTTTTTGTTTGTTTGGTTTTTGTTTGGTTTTGATTTTTTGTTTGGCTGCCTGAATTATCAACAGTCTATTTAGTCTATATTTCAAAGTAATTTAAAAGATCCTCAGGGTTTAAATAAAGCTTTTAGTGTTGTACATGTGGCAGAACACAGCACAGCAGAATTCTAGACTAGAAGTACATGATGAAAATTACAGCTCTTAATAGAGAGAAAAATGATCCCATTTACTTGTGTCCTGAACATTGAACACCTCTCCAGACTCCATAGCAATAATGGCATGTTTCAGAACCAAGTGGTGAACTGGTACATGAGGCAAGGAACATGACAGGGTTGTACTCTTTAATACTCTATACGTTTTAAAAGGCCCTCTATAGAGAAAATGATGCAAAGAACCACTGATTTTTTAAAAAGGGTAAAAAATAAAAATTATCAAAACAAAAAAAATCTTGCATTAAAGGTTTTAGAAAATGCAATGGTCAGGAATCGAAATGTACACTCTACTACTATAGGAAAATGATCATGGCCATCTTCACATCACATTAAATTAATCTTTTATAAGCTTAGAAAGTTTATTGCTAAATCTTTTATATCACTGGATTCCATTTTTAAGACGACATTTCTTTCTTTTTTTTAAACCCTCACCCGAGAATATGTTTATTGATGTTTTAGAGAGAGAGGAAGAGGGAGAGAGAGGGAGTGAAACATTGATGTGAGAGAAAAACATTGATCAGTTACCTCCAATAAGCACCCTGACCAGGGATAGAACCCGCAACCTAGATATGTGCCCTGACTGGGAATGGAACCTGCAAACCTTTTGGTGTACGGGATGATGCTTCAACCAACTGAACCAACTGGCCAGGTCAAAACATTACGTTTCACAACAACCATTTTATGACATGATTATCTGAATGATCTGAAATACAAAAAAACAAAAGTACTATCTATATTAGAATAGTAAAGAAAAATATTTATTAGGACTAGAAGAATTTTTACCTTCTTCAAGAAAATTGTTAGCTCAGCAAACAGTGTCTCCTTATAACAAAGTTGGGAATGTAAAATTGCCTAAAAGCTTTTTTTTCTAACCTTCAGTTTTGATGGCAAGCAACTGCTATATATGATTAGAACAATGGTTTTCAACCTTGGCTGCACCTTGATATCAGCTGGATTGCTAGGCAGCTTTAAAAAATAACACCCCTAGAGATTATGATTTAATTATTCTGGGGCATGACTAAGACCTTGATAGTTTTAAGAGCTCCCAGGTGATTTTAATGTGCATCCAAGCTGAAGAATCACTTGTTTAGAAGCTGTTTGCTATCCTGAAAGGAGAAATTAATTTTTCTGATCTCTCTTTTTCTGAGTTGTATCCCTCAGAAGCTCCACAGCCATAGGGGAACATCTAAAATGAGGAAAAGCTGATGTGGAGCTATGAAGGGGCAATTATGAATTAGAAACAGTTTATATGATTAAGCCCAATTGTTTAATTTCTATTGAAAGATAATATACCTATATTTTTAATCCTATTTACCATTATTACTTTTCTGATTTTGACTTGCATTGTTATTTGGTTTGCGTGATGTTATCTAGAAAAGAAACACATAGGGTAGAAAAGAAACATCAAAAATTCTAAAAGCCTATGATTATTTAATTTTTTTCTTTCTTAACTCTTGTTTATATTTTCATTCAGTGCTTTGCTCTCCTGGTGTCACCTTCACAATAATAGTTCAGCTTTGATCAGTAAAATAAATAATCTTCTGGATGCAGTTGACCAGTGCGAAGAGCGTGTGCTCAAACATCTGAAATCAATCACCCCACAGCCCCATGTTGTCGATTTACTGGACTCCATTCAGGATATGGACCTTTGTCATGTAGTTCCAGCTGAGAAAAAGATTGATGAAGCTAAAGATGAAAGACTCTGTGAAAGTAATGCTGAGTCTAACAAAAACTGTAGCAAGAGTCTTAGCAGGGTAGACTGTTCATCTTCAGAATGTTGTGGAACACAGGAGCATGCACATTCTGAAAATCCAGGCCTCACTTGGATTTTAGAACAGACAGCCAATTTAGTAAAACAGCTGGGAGTATCAGTAGACATATTACAGTACCTCAAGCAACTTTGAAAATTATCTTCTTTTCTAATGAAAATAATGATCAGAAACATTCCTTAAAGCATTTTGTCTGTTAACAAGTTTACCAAAATTTGTATTGGTTTCTACATTGAACACTTCACTATCGTTCATGGAAATTTGAAACATGTTCAGAATTAACACTATGAAAGGCAATATAAGCCTCTTTCCTCTGTCACTGGTAATTTTTTTGTATCTTAAGATATTCTCAGAAATTCAATTTGTCATTGTCATTTTCAAATTTCTGATTAAAACCAAGCATTTTCAAACTCATTAGCAAAAATGAATCAAATATTTTGAAAGAACCTAACCCTACTTTCTGTTTTGTCACTATCAGTTGGTTAGGACCTCATCTCCAGCTAATCAGACCAAAGTTACCAAAAATAATAGCTAACATTGTAAATATATATACATAGATATATGTGGATATATTGATAATATATTGAAATTAGCTAATTAGAAAATAATTAGCTAATTAGAAAATAATAGCTAACATTGTAAATAGATATATACATAGATATATATGGATATATTGATAACATTGAAATATAAGTGTAAGAAACTGAAGAAATGTTTATAATGATTAAAAACATACTATAAACACTAAAATTAGTTTGTTTCATGTTAATTAAAGTAAAAGATACACAGTTCTTTGAAAAATATAGAAAATACCTTTCGTGATCAAGTACTACTATGTTTTTCCAAGTATTTCAGAGTTAGTGCTATTGCCTAACAAATGTGTCAGTTTATTATATCTACGCTGTAGTTTTACTTCATATCCACATAGGAATAAACACTGAAACCACTGACTTGTATTAATATTCTTAGTCTGGTGTAGATAAAATTAGATTCAAACTTTTATTCCAGGACCTAAGCCTGTAAGATTAGGAAAAGATTTTTTTTATCACTTTTTTACCTGAAACATAAATTTATGTGAGGGATCAGACTTCAGAGGCACCCAAATAATTGCCATATGGATATCTTAATTGTTTTTTCACCAATATTTATATCTACCATCAATTCTAAAAGACAGATATACTGAGATAGAGAATCTGATAAAATATGTCTTCCAAAGATGAAGAAAATGTGCTACTGTAATCTTAAAACCTCCTCAAACTTCACAGAACATAAAGGAATTAATAAATTTGAAATCAGAAGACCGTATAGTGTTTCAGCATTTACTGAAATATACTGAAGGTATCAGGTGACATTTGACAGTTGTTTTTTTTAGTGTGTTTATCTCTAGATGTAAACTATATTTCAGAGATTCACACATTTTTTTTCACATTTATGGATGCAGCAAAAATCTCAAATGCTTGTGGAATATTATAAGCAGTCTCTAAAGTCTTCATTTTGCTCTGTCCTGCATATTAGGTGTGAAATGTCCATTTGAATGCCAAAATCACCCTGACTAAAACTTTCATGAGTGTAGCAAATCTTGAGATTTTATCTGGTTTCATTCTGATAAGATTCCCCGAAGACGACAGCCCTTGCCACTGGAAATAAGGTGTTTTTTTGTGGATGTTCATAGCAAAAGAAGTCAAGAATTACCTGAGTTGATGAGGTTGTTGGGTTAAAAACATCTTGTACTTGCTTTGCCTTTTTAAAAATACAGGAGTTCATGAACTACAGAGGAATATTAATGATGTGCTCCTTATATCTGTGCTGCATGAATGTGAGCCTATTTACTACTATTTCCCCTTTTTCTCTTTTGTTTGTTTTTTATGTATTATATATGTATTTTTGTTTCTTTTATTATGAGAGCATCTGTATTTTACTAGAACCAACAAGAGCTAGGGAAAGAAATCTTGCTCACCTTATATCTTTTACCTTGCCTCATATGTTGTAGGCCTGCCATATCTTGCCATGAAAAGGCCCTAGATGAACATAAACATTTGGCAGAATTATCCCAGAACGTGCAGCCAGAGTTTCAAAGCCTAAGACACAGTCTCGTTATTTAAGTGTCTTGTTTTAAAATTCCTTGGATATACATTCTAGCAAAGCCAAAGATAAATCCAATAAAAGAAGCAGCTTGGGAATATAGGAAGAGTGACAAATGAAACAAGAACTTACAGTTAATTCTAATGGCTGATCATATGTCTATGGGATTTCATGCAATTGCTAGGGATTTCTAAGGAGGGGGTGGCCTAAGATACAGGACTTTACTCTGTGTTTCTAATAATAAGCATTTCTATGAGACTTTAAAGACTCATGGTACTTCATCAACTCTATTCTATAGCCGTTGGTATTTCTACATTATATTATAATTACTTGGGTATATGTTTAATGTTTGGCCACTAACATTTACTCTCTGAGGAAAAAGGTTTTTTCACCTTAAATATGTTATTTCTAGATGGTGACACAGTCTGGTGTTTTTGTTGGTAAGGGTGCAGAAGCCCACAGTACTGTGCTTTTCTGACATTTCAGTTGCTAGCGCTACTGAGGCCTCCAAAATTTTTTGTGATAAATGAACAGGAAGTGTGGGCAGCTGAACTCACATACCTGCATCCTTATCTCATTTATATCCTTAGCGCTGCTTATAAACTGCTTTGTGGTAAACCAAAACCTAAGCTTTGAACCAAGTCCAAGTTGTGATTCTCACCCATCTTCAAACTAAAATGAAAGTTTTGTGTTCCAGTCTAGGATATAGCGAAATAGTCAATATATAAAGACCAAATATATATAGATATCTGTATAGGAATTGGATCTGTTTTAGTACCTTCAGAACAAGGATTAAGAATATATGTTGTGTTAATAAACTACCAATCAGACTTGTGCTCCCGAAATTCTCAGAGTTCCATCATGAAGATCCTTTACCACCATAGTTGGCTTTCTTCTGTTCTTATGTACTATCTTTTCCCAACAAACTTCCGGTAAGAGGAGTTGTTGCTGTCTCAGATTGTTTTCTCCCCATTCATACTCCTTGGCTTCAAACTGCTTTTGGCTAAGATCAGTGATGGCTAAAGTCACACAACTGCCCCTGACTTCTTTTCAGTTCAATCATGTGTTTCCTTCACTGGACATGATGAACCATCCCTACTTTTATAATCCCACCTTCTGCAGAACTTTTTTTTCTATTTATTACTACTTCTACTGGATAAGTTATACATTTGATTTTTTTCTGAGCCCAAGCAGCATTGTCAGTCTGATCTCCCCTCCTGTCTCCTGCTCCCCAGCACACACCACATTCTACGGATGATACTACAATGTTTTATGGATAATTTACAGCTTGTAATATTGCTTGTTCCTGACACTTCTGCCCAGAATACTTCTTGCCACATCATTCCTTTCCAGAAAAGTCCTGTTTATCCTTCTATAACAGTTCAAGTTTCAACTTGGTCAGTAAGAGTTAGTTGCTCTTCCCAGTGCTCCCTCTGCCTCATTTTGATTTCAGCATTTCATTATTACATCACCAACACTGAGTACTGTGCCTCCTGTACATAGATGTATAGCTGGTACTTGATGAGAGAAAAAATATTTAAATACATATACTAACCAAAATGAAAATCAGAAATTTAAAATTCCCAAATATAGCATGTTACATTCTTTTCAGAAAAAGGTAAACCTTTACGTTTACTCTCTGAGGACAATAAGCAATGATTATCCCAAAAGCTGTGCCAGACAGACTGAGTCATTTGTAAGATTCAGTGGATTGGAGGGTTTTCTGAGGTATGTCCAAAAACTCAAAAAATTAGGGTACCCCCTCATTTTTTAATTTTAGGCTGAGAATTTTTCTAAATCAAAATAACCAATCATAAGGAAACTCATTCACAAGAAAGAAAGCACCCTTTATTCTCCAAATCCCTGAGACCCAAAAATAATTACAATCCAGAGCATACAGCCTTTAATCAGAAGTGACATAAAATAATTTGACTTGCTTGAATCATTTTTCATTTGTCAGGCAGGACTGTACCTAAACTTTGAAATAAAAATGTTAAGTTCTCGCCTCTCTCCCTCAGTGTATATATATTTCTATATTGTACACACAAACACAAGTCATAATTTAAACCTACAGAGAGACAAAAAATAATTTACTTGTTGAATATGTCAACCCTTTTTTTTGTCAATAAATCTACAAATACATTTTCCTCTCATCAAATACAACTCATTCCAGCTAATATTTAAGCCTGTTTCCCTATGAATTGCAAAATCACCATCATAGAATATTGCTTTGTTATTTATAAAATAAATACATGGTTCTGTAAGGAATTTTTAGACATAAAACAAATGATTTGTCAAATCCCTTGTAATAAAAGTGATTTGACAACAATGGTACTGACAATCTTTGCCAATAAATGAAACACCTGAAATGAGAGTATAATGTAAATAACCTGGAAATAAAATGTCTTTCCTCTTGTTATTTGGAAACATTGAAAAAAAAACTTACTTCAAAAATCAGACCCTAAAATAACCAAGGACTCTAATTTGTGAAACATCAAATTATACTTGGGAAACTTCAATGATGAAGGCATTTACTTATTTAAAACTAACCATAAAATTTGTCTTAGAAATTACTGCCATGAAGTTGATTATGGAAGGAAAACTCATTTAATCTATTTAGACATATAGATGTCAAATGGGAGCCAATTAAACATTTTATTTGAAATCGTGTTTTCCTATGCAAGAGGCCAAATAACATATTATTAGTCTGTGTTTTTTAATCTTACAGGACTGTATGAGGTTCATATAATGCCTAGAATCTGACAGTGTTCAATATGACCCCATTTGTCAGTCAGAAATCATTGTTATTTCATTATGTTAAAACAGGACTGCAGTCAGCAGCGGTGAGGTCAGAGACATGACCCTTGTTCACTCAGTTACTCACTGGCTGCACCTCTTTACTGTGAACATGAGACTTTTGACTTCATAGGTCAGTGTTGTCTCCAAGGAAGTAACCAAAGGACAACTGGAAAGTCAGGCAGAGTAGGTGGCCATTGACAAATGTTGTTCAGAGTCAATGGAAAGAATGAGCAAAGAGACTGGCAAAGAAGCAAGATGAACATCGATACAGCTTTTGGTTTGATACAGCTAAGTATGTTTCAAATCAAAGACATCCCACTTCTAAACTTTGATCTAAGGAAATAAACAGGTGATAAAAGCTTTCAGCACAAGATATTTATGGTCACACTCCATTTACAGTAGAGAATGATTAGAAGCAACCTGAATGATCAACAATAAACAAATTGCTAAGGTATGCTATATCTAGTCAAAAAGTTATACACCCATTACAGGTTGTCATAATGAAAACTATAGAAACAAAGAAAATAATTATGGTATATTTTTAAGTTTTTAATATGTTATTTAGACAAACTTTAAAAATGTATTTTGCAGATTAAAACTGGAAAAGTATTCTCAGATAAGAATGTATTAATGTGGTGGGACTAGAGGGGTTTTTAGAATTTTATGTTGACATACTGTTTTACAATAAGAAAAGAAAAAATATTTGGAAAGTTAATTTTTACGAAAAAGAACTATTTGTGCTTTATCCTGAAACTTATCTCAAAAAAAAAAAAAAAAAAAAAAAGCAAGTCCAAAACAGTGACTCAGGAAAAGATCCCCAGATAACCATCTGAAAAAGGGGAAAAAGAGAAATCAGGAAAAGTTTAAGATGGTAATTTTTTTCACTTATGTCAAAACCTGAAGTTTACTTCTTAAAGCAACTTTAAACCCTATTGGAAGAGAAAGGGGTATGGGTGTGCTAGAAGCCATTTCTATTTGCCTCTTAGGCATTTTCTGACAGCCTTTCCAAGGTTTTTCTTCAGCTAATAATAGCAATTGCATCAACTAGGTGGTGCCCCCAAAATTTGAGGTATGTTCTTAGTAGCATGAAAACTAACTTTCTTAAAACTCTCTGAGATTGCCTTCTCTTAACAAAATAAAATAAACAAAATAAAAATAAGCCTTTTGTTGGATTTGTCACAATACTGCTTCTGTGTTAAAAGAGAAATATCAGTTCACAAAATTGAGACTTATTAGCCCAATTGAGTTACTTTTAATTTAACTTCAGGGGAAAACCAATATCATACATATAAATCACTTCTCCACAATACAGCTTATCCAGTAATAAAATACTTAGAACCTCAAACAATACAATAGAAAATGACTATTAACTTAAATAGATTTAGAAGAGAAAATATATTCATATAATTTTGTTTCCCTACATTTTAATTATGGGAATAACTTTGGTTAAGTTTGCCATTACTTTGTACATGCTTATAAACTGTATACACATGACCTCTCTGCTTCCCAAAAGATATTTGAGCCTCTTAGTTTCCAAATCAGTACAATGGTAGCCATCTCATTGTTTCTGTAAGGATCATATGCTGTAATGTCTGTACAGTGTTGGATTCAGTCATCCAGTAAATGCTAAGTAGGGGAAAGTTAGTACCCTGTGGCAGCTAAGTATGGAATCCCTGAAGCCAGATTGTCTGCTCTAACGCGTGGCTCCATTACTTGCAAGTCACTTCACTTTCCTGTGCCTGCATCTTCACTTATCAAACAGTAGTGCCTACCTCACAGGGTTGTTGTAAAGAATAAACGAATATGTATTGTGTAGTGCTCACTATGCATTTGCTATTACTATATTTTCTCCTGAGCATCATGCCTGCAATTTGGATAAACTTCAGCAAAAGAGGTTTAGCTATCTTCAGACAACTTTAGGTACCCTGAAACCCTGCCACAACTCAGACACAGCCAACCTTCCCACTGGCATAGCTAAAGGTAATTACCATGATTTCCTCCTCTGCTATTATTTCAAAGGAAAAGGGAAAACAATGAGATAAGAAAATAATTTAAGCATTTGAAAATATTAGTATAAAATTGTACTTTAAAGTGGTGATGATCAATGGAGTTTTAGAGTCTAGAGGCATTTTTTGATTGCCATAGTTATAGAGGAGGAATGCTACTGACCATAGTTGTGCCAACAGTGGCTGTGCATCCTGTAATGCATGGATTGATCCTTCACAACAAAGAATTGTCCTGCATCCCTCCTGACTTTCAAATGCCCAGAAAACATTCATGTAAATGAAATATCTGTTTATAATGAAGCCTATAATCTAACTATATTCTACATATGAACACAAAGAATTTGTTTTGTTCTGATATTTTTCTACATTATAGAACTAATTAGGCTCCTTTTAAAATATTGAAACATTACAGAAACATTGTAGAAAATATTATTTAGAAAAAGTAAATCTTTCATATTGCCACTTGTTATGAACTGAATTGTGTACCCCCAAAATTCATGCTGAAATCTTAACCCAGTACCAGAGAATGTGACTATATTTGGAGACAGGGCCTTTAAAGAGGTGATTAAGTTAAAATTAGGTCTTTAAGGTGGGCCCTAATCCAGTCTGACTGGTATGCTTTTAAGAAAAGGTAATTTTGATACATGAAGAGACAGACACTAGACGTGTGTGAGCACAGAAGAAAGACCATGTGAGGACAAAGCAAGGTGGCCATCTGCAATCCAAGGAGAGAGGCCTCAGAAAGAATCAAACCTGCTGACATTTTGATCTCAGATTTCCAGTCTCCAGGAGCTGTGAGAAAATAAATTTCTTTTGTTTAAGTTACCAACTCTGTGTTATCTTATTATGGCAGCCCTAGCAAACTAATATACCAGCCCTCCAAATCCTTCAAGAGTATTTCTATATACATACTAGCAGATGGCACAGTTTTTATAGAAATTCATTGTTTCAACAGATATTTACTAAGTACCCACTATATTCAGAGAGGATACATTGATGTGCAAAACAAAATGCATTCTAAAATGAGATCATACCAAATATACAAAAAATAGCTTTATCTTTTCTCTTAATATATCCTAGGTATCAGTCTGTGTCAGTTATGGTAACTATTATTTATTGTATGTTCCAGGCACTGAGATGAATACTTTGCTTACAATATATCCATCCCCTCCAAGCCAAATGTGATAATAAGTTTCATCATCATCATGATTTAGTCTCCAAAAGGCCTTTGGAAACTAAAGCTTAAGCTGCATATAAAGGATTTTACCCCAACAGCAGCCTTCATATATTCATTAACTACTAGTCATCAGGCTTGGAAGGAGCATTTATTCATTACACGTGAGGAAACCAAGGCCCAGAGAAAATGGGACCTGTCTGAGTTATTGGTTGTGACCAATGAGTTGATTCTGGTCAATGGAAGCCCAAATAATTTCTTATAGGAACTTGGGGAACCAAGTGATAACTAAGTTTAGAAAGTTAAGGGAGGGGTAGAACTCACCCAGCCACTATTAGCCCCGGGAGCTGCCATGACTCTTGGCAGAACTCCTGCCCTGCAAAGAATCTATAACTACTCCAAGGCTTTTTTCCACTCTCCTCCAGTTCTAAGCCTAGGCAAAAGTGTTCAATTATAATTGTTCTACCAGGGACAGGGAGAGGGACTGTCTGGTATCTTACTTTGGGAGGAAGAGCTGTGTCTCTGACCAAGCCTCACATTGTGGGAGATTTCCAGATCAAGGAAAGAAACTCAGATGCTGGCCACCCAAAAGAGCCAATGTCCACTACAAAGGGAAAATTCAGGACTTGTAATCAGGTGCCTTGACTTTCAGTTCAATCATTTTTCTACAACCTTTTCTTTAAATTCTTGTAGCATAGTTTCTGTAAAAATACAAAATACTTTTTTTTGGTACAGTGTAATATATACTGAATTTTCTGGGAGTACAACTATAGTCTAAATAGAGGGATATTGTACTATGTTGTGTTTGGAACTTTCCAACCGACAGTAACAGTACTCCTGATATCAAGCCTCAGTGCAACTCACTTGCAGACTTCTCTTCCCTACATCATATTCTTCTGTTAGACCTTAGTGGAGTTGTACTCAAGCATTTACATATTGAAATAAAAATTATTTTGCTGTTCATTATCTTCTTTTTATTTCTCCTTTATATTGCAATTAAGGCCCTACGATAATTTTATAAATTGTGTGTGTAAGTTATATTATCTATAAATATCATTTCAAGGTAGTAAAGGGAGCATTACAATATATTAGTTATTGGAAAGGGTGTTGTGTCTAAAAAACCACTGTTTTAAAAATGACAACTTATTTCAACAAATAAATTTCAGTGAATTAGAAATGCTAGGGCTAAAGATATCCAAAATTTATATTTTGAGTCAAAATGGTAGCTACCCTTTAATTGTAAGGACTCCTAATCAATCTGTCTCTCAGTGTTTGTTTATGAAAATTCAAAGTGTACAACTCTGTTCAAAACTTAAAACATTTGATGTCAGTGTTTTATTCCTTGATAGTGTGATATTACTCTTCCATTATTGTTCAGCTCAATCATCATATTCTTAATTATTAATAGTCATTTACGTGATTTCATTTTCTTTTCTCCAGTTCCCTTGGATAGTTAGTGTCTCTATAACTGGTTTCTTAGGAGCTTGTTTATGACTAAAATGTTAACCATTTCTCATGCATTGCAAATGAAATAATCATGTTTTTGTTATTTTTCTGTGGCATTTTATTTTTGGTTATAAAAAGTTGTGTATTGAAATAGAATCATGATCTGTTTTTAAAACATGAAAACTTAGAATAAAATTTAGAAAACAAAGACTTTTGTCTCCTTTGCACTATTTTTTAAATCACTATTTAGCTTATTTTGTTGGCTAATTGGCTTCAGTTTATTTTTTCTCTCTGCTGTATTCCAGGACTTTTATTTATTTTTTTAAAGATTTTATTTTTAGAGAGAGGAGAAGGGAGGGAGGAAGAGAGGGAGAGAAACATCAATGTGTGGTTCCCTCTCACATGTCCCCACTGAGGACCTGGCCTGCAACCCAGGCATGTGCCCTGAGTGGGAATCGAAGTGGAAACCCTTTGGTTTGCAGCCCACACTCAATGCACTGAGCCAGGGTTGTGTTCAGGACTTTTAAAAGGTCCAAACTGTAGCCATACAAACTGGGCTTCGGCCGTGTGGCTCCCTTTTATATGATCCAGTGATTTGTGTTGAAGGAAACAGGTTTTTATTAAGAGTTCCAACCTTGCAGGGGCTGAGAGCACTCCTGCTCTGAGCCCTTCTCTTCTATGAGACCCATAACTTCTCTTGCTGCCTAAAAGACTACAAGCCAAAACTATGCCCAGAAGTTTCCCATTTCCTTATCTGTCCTTCAGCCAGTCTTGCAGACAGATTTCATCCTCTCTGGCATGTGCACTTGTGGGTTTCAGAGTTGCCGCCATCTCACACCAGGTATCTCCTTCAGGGTCTGGGGTATGCTGCTCCCAGTTTCCACATAGCCGTCCAGAAACTGTGTGCCATACTATGTTGGATTATAGTGTCCCAGATGCCAGTATCCCTGGGACACTGGGAACCGAGGGAGGCACACATCCCAATGTGGGGCCCTGCTTCCAGGAGTGGGCTTCCATCTATTCAGGTTCTAAGCCCCTGGTGGGTCCAGCATCTGCCTAGTCACAAAACTGCTCCTGTTCATGTGGGGAGCAGGGCCAGAGGCCCAGAGTGTCCAAATACCAAAGACCCAGAGAGAGCATGGTCCAAGCTCCAAAGCAAGAGAGTGATTTCTCCATACCAAGTGCCCATAACCCAGAGCATGAGAGAGCAAGCGTGCACAAGAGAACATGGGAGAGCCTTTCCACCCTTTACTTTAAAAGGCCCTCCTGAAATCCCACAAGCATAGGAAGCCACTGGGAGTTGTAAGGTTATTAGTATTCTGCCGAGGAAATAATGCCAATCAGCCACAAAATAGGTCAATACAGAGCTTTATTGGGGGTTGCACACCCGGGTGAGGTTCTCCGGTCCACAGGTTGGGGGTCAAGGAAGTCGCACCCCAGCCTAAGAGGGGAAAGCATTTTATACATGTGGTTGACGTATCATTGGTCAGTCCTCTTTAGGCGCGAGTTGCCATGGTTTCCCCCCCACTTCCAGTCATCTTCATCTGACGTCAGCCAGTTTTTCAGGGGCTTCAGCCCCTGGTGGCCATCTTATCTCACCACTCCTGACCTAACATTCCAACCTCTTTAATAGGATAAGGAGTGCCAGTTTTTCATTGATCTGGCTACTTCCTGCTGAGACAAGGGTGTAGAAGGGGGAAGGGGGGGTCAGAGGTTGGATGTTCCATCAGGAAGGGGTGAGTAGTTCTGGAGTAACATCTGGTTAAAAGTAATTTGGGAGGCTTTGTGAATTCGTTCCTGGAGAAATTTCAGGAAACAAGGGCCAAACATTAGTATTACACAGATAATTATGATGGGGCCTATGATGGGAGCCAGGGTGGTGAAGAGGAAGGAACGCCACCATGGGGTCATCACCTCGAGAGCCATGGTGTCTGTATGCAATTTATTTCTGAGGTTATGAAGAGTATTGATATCTTCTTCTAGGCCACTTTCGTTTATATAAAAGCAGCACTGTTCTTGCAAAAAGAGACATGTTCCCCCTTTTTTTTGCCGTAAGCAGGTCTAGTGCTCTGTGATTCTGAAGGGCAACCTGGGCAACAGAGATTATCTGCCTTTGTAGGGAGGCTAGGGATGTAGCTGAGGCATCAAGGGCCTGTTCTAGCTCAGCCCGCAACTGGTCGGTGGCCTGGAGACTATGAGGGAGTCCAGCACTGCCTATTCCTGCCACTGCTAGAGTAGTGGTGAAGGTCAGGCCTACTAATACGGGCAGGAAAACAGCTCGTTTTTCTAACCTTTGGGTTAGCTTATCCCTGACTTCTCCTTCCCCATAGTGCATTAGCTGAGGAGTCAGCGCCACCGGTAAACATGGGGAGATTGTAGAGGAGTTGATGGTCCTTAGCAGGGTCCCATTGCACCAAAAGAACGTACCTGAAGGGCTGGTGGTGGTCCCGGTTATGGCCACCGTCTGGTTACAGGAGGAGCTGCCAGTAGTATAGCATACCCGAGGGGCATCCATTTGATTTTGGAAGAGAGGGACTTCTTTAAGAGAAAATGGTATAGGTGAGGTAGTGGTGTTGAGAGTAGCAGGTGTTGGAACGACTGTGATAGGAGAGCAATCAAGAAGTGCATAGAAAGCAGTCGGTGTTGTTCCCTATGTCTGTGACATTGAAAAGTTGGACGCCCTGCCATATAAGGTTTAGCCAAGAGAAGGGGTCTTCCTGCTTTTTTGAGGCTATATTATCATCTAAAGCCTCTTCATGGGTGAGGATTTCATTGGTGAGATCGGTGATGTCTGACAGTCCAGGAGACATAGGGGTGTATGTTCTATATATAAAAATGTCACCTACTGGTCCTGCATGGTGAATAGCCCCATAAATTTTACCTGCGACTCCTTTTTCTCATATGGGATTCCAAGGGTCTTGAATAGTGTATTTCCATATCCGATCTCTAGCCCATTCAGTATAGTCACATGAATAATATGGGCACCCCCCATATTTGTCGGGCCACCAGTAGCACTGCTGTTTGGGCTGGTTACAAAGGAGACACATAGCGTGCCAAGTCTCCCAACTATCAGAGAGGCTTTTGAGGCTATTTGTGGAGGCATTGATGGAGACAGGCTTAGAACAGCCAGCGAGAAGGCAGTCAGCTGAAGCAAAAGTGTGAGTAATGACATCATGATCTTTGGTATAGGTTTCATGAGCAAAGAATCTCCAGACATATTTCTTCTGTATTTTAGGAGAGGCCCCCACTAGACATGGTGGGGACAAGAGGAGAAGGAGGAGTACCTGTAGGGTTTTCATCTGGAGGGTTAGGCTGTCGAGTAAAATGAACCTGGGTGTTGCCTATAGGCTGAGCTGACCACTTATCTGAAGTAGGGGGTAATTTAAGGCGAGAGAGGTGGACCCACGACGGCTGGCCAAGTAATTTTGCTGCCATGGGGGTGGTGAGAATTACAATATGTGGTCCTGTCCACTTCGGTTGAAGTGGTTCGGGCCTGAGTTCTTTCAGTAAGACTTGGTCCCCAGGCTGGAGGGGAGTTGTCGGGCCCATGTTGGGGCTTCCCCCAATGGGTTGGAGGACTCAGTCAGCGTGTTCCCGGAGGAGATGCTGAAGGAGGGAGAGATAAGGTAAATAAGAGGCCAGAGGAGGAGTAAGAACTGGTAGGTTATTGTTGATTAAGAAAGGGTGGCCATACAGGAGTTCGAAAGGGCTGAGCCCTGTTGGTTCACACGGGGCTGCCCAAACTCTCGTGAGGACTGGAGGAAGTAAAGAGGGCCAGGAGGTCCTGGTTTCAAGAGTGAGTTTGGTCAAATGTGTGTTTAGGATTCCATTGGCGCGCTCTACCTTACTGGACGACTGAGGATGGTACGGAATATGGAGCTTCCAATTAATGCCCAGGAATGTAGAGACTTGCTGGACAATTTGAGAGATGAAAGCCGAGCCATTGTCAGATTGGATGGAGGTAGGAAGTACAAAGCGTGGAATTATGTGGCTGAGGAGGAAGCAGCCACTGTATTCACCATTTCTTTTGCTGTAGGATGGGCCTTGATCCAACCTGAGAATGTATCAACAAAAGTTAGGAGGTAGTGGAGCTTTTTGTGAGGAGGCATATGAGTGAAATCAATTTGCCAATCCTGTCCAGGGAGGTGGCCTTGTAGCTGATGAGTTGGGACTTGAGGCTTCATTCCTCCCTGGGCCGACATCCTGGAGCACACATCACACTTGGAGTGAACTTCTTTGATCGCTTGGAAGAGAGTAGGGTGGGTGAACAGAGGATTTAGAAATTTAAAAAGGACTTTTGGGCCAATGTGTAAAGTTTGGTGAATTTCAGAAAGGAATGCAATAGTCTATCCTTGAGGGAGAGCGATCTTACCCCAAATGAAAACCCATCCTTCACTTCCGAGGCATCCGCCTTGTCTCAGGAGTGCAGTCTGCTCCTGGGGAGTATAGGTTGGGCGGGTTGTGATAGTCAAAAAGAGAACTGGATGTGGGAGGGTATGTGCTGTAAGTTCTCGGGCTACTGCATCTGCCCGAGCGTTGCCCCAAGATACAGGGTCTTGTGAGGTTTGATGGCCTTTATAATGAACTACTGCTATCTCAGTGGGCAGATCTGCGGCTTGGAGTAACTTTGAGATGAGAGAGGCATTGATAATGGGGGAGCCTTTGGTGGTGAGGAATCCCTGTTCTTTCCACAACGTGGAGTGGCTGTGGACAATGAGAAAGACATAATTGGAGTCTGTAAAGATTGTGACTCGCTTGCCTTTCGCTAGGCTGAGAGCACGGGTGAGAGCAAAGAGTTCTGCTTTCTGAGAGGTGGTGCCTTCGGGGAGTCTATTAGCCTCAAGAGTTTCAGTCAGAGTCACAACAGCATAGGCTGCCCGTCAGCAGCCATCAGCCCCCAGCGCTGAGCTGCCATCTACAAATAGAGTAAGGTCTGCTGCGGGAAGCAGTTTGTCAGATATTTGGTCTAAAGGCCGGCCCAGGAGATCTAATACTTCTGGGCAGGAATGAATAGGTTCTATATCAGTGGTAGGGACCGGGAGGAGAGTGGCAGGATTGAGAGGCTGAGGGAGAGGGCAGTCTCTTCAATGAATAGGAGACGGAATTCCTGAAGGCGGGAGGGACTCAAAAGAGAGAGCTCAATGAGAGAGTAGGTCTGTAAGATGGTGTGAAGAGAAAGCAGTTATAGGTTGACACAGAGTGAGTTTAAGGGCCTCTTTGCCCAATTCAGCCGCACTTCCCAGGGCCCAGAGGCATGGCTGCCATCCCCGTAAAGTGGGGTCTAGCTGTTTGGACAGATAGGCCACTGGACAGTAGGTTGGGCCTACAGGCTGGGCCAGAACTCTGACCGCAACTCCCTGTCGCTCATCAGTGAATAGATGAAAGGGGCAAGTGGGATTAGGGAGACTGAGGGAGGGAGCCTGTAACAGAGTGTCCCGGAGAGTCACAAAAGCCCTCTGCACCCCTTTGGGGGAGGTGAGAGTACCTGCCGGGGTTTCTTTGGCAGCCTCATATAAGGGCTTGGCTAATAGGGCGAAATTGGAGACCCAATGTCTGAAAAAACCAACCAGACCTAGGAAGGATAGAATTTGATCGCCTGTGGTGGGGGGCTGTAGACTTCGAATTAGTTGAGTACGATCTACCATGAGACTCCACGAAGTTGGAGTTATGGAGAGGCCTAGGTAAACTACTTGTTGGCTTGAGAGTTGAGCCTTGTTGGGGGATACTTGGTACCCCCTGTCTGCCAAGAAATTGAGGAGGAGGGCAGTCTGTTGCTTGGAGTCCTGTAGGGATGGGCTGCATAGAAGTAGGTCATCCACGTACTGGAGAACCATGCTGGGAGTTAAGTCACAGGAAGCGAGATCTTGGGCTAAAGCCTGGCCAAATAAGTGTGGACTGTCTCGAAATCCCTGAGGCAGGACTGTCCAGGTGAGTTGCTGGGACAGGGCGGTATCAGGATCTGTCCAAGTGAAAGCAAAGAGAAACTGGGACTCAGGGTGGAGCGGGATAGTAAAGAAGGCATCTTTTAGATCTAATAGTGAGAAATGGGTGGTATTAGGAGGGATATTAGAGAGGAGTGTATATGGGTTGGGGACAACAGGGTGTATTGGAATGACTTCTGCATTGATAAGTCTAAGGTCTTGAACTAGTCAATATGCCCCAGATGGCTTCTTTACTGGGAGAATGGGGGTATTGCATGGGGAGTTGGTGGGGATTAGGAGTTTTTGACTGAGGAGGCAAGTGATGATGGGTTGTAAGCCTTTAAGATTTGCATGTGAGATGGGCAATTGGGGTCTAGAGGGGAAAGTATCAGGCCGCCTGAGCTTAATGATGACCGGAGAGTGATGGGAAGCTATGACTGGAGTAGATGTGTCCCATACCTGAGGATTCACAACAGAGCGGGAGATGGGAGGGCTTGGGGGAAGCGTTGGGTCTTCTAACAGAGGAAGGATAACGGAGGAGGAGGGAGCTGGGGTTTGCGTGATTTGGAGAGTAGCTCCTAATTGCTGGAGTATATCTCGCCCTAGAAGCAGAACAGGACATGAGGGTATTACAAGGAAGGAGTGAGAAAAGGGGAGGCCATCCAAGCTACAGTTTAGCGGAGGAGTCCGTAAGGGGTGTGACAGGGTCCCATCAACTCCCATGACTGAGATCTGGGAAGGAGTAAGAGAACCTGAAAATGATGGTAGGACAGAGTAGGTAGCCCCCGTGTCCACCAGGAAGGAGATGGACTTACCTGCTACCTGCAGCGTTACCCTGGGCTCGGTGAGGGTGATGGGGGTCTTCGAGTCCGGGCCGCATCAGTTGTCCAGAAGTCCAAGAAGCTCTGCTGTGGATGGAGAGGAGCCTCGCCCTGGGCGGCTGGTCTCCCATGTGGAGGTGCTGGGGACAAGCCCTTAAGGGGACATGCATCTCTCCAATGGCCAAGCTGCTAGCAGTCAGGGCAGGGCTTTGTCGGTGGCTGTGGCTGCGGGCATTGGCGAGCCCAGTGCTGTCCTTACCGCATTTGAAGCAGGCTCCGGGTGGAGTTTTTCTGGGCCTGGACTTAAGCTTAGTCTCAGTGCTGATGTTTTCTGCCAGCCGCAGGGCTGCTACGATAGCCTGGGTCTGCAAAGCTACCTTCTGCTGTAGGCGTGCCTGACGAGCGGCCTCAGCCTCTGCCTCCTGGTTATTGAAGACTTTAAATGCCATGTTTACCAGATCTCGGATGGGAGTTTGTGGCCTGTCTTCAGCCTTTATGAGTTTTCTCCTTATGTCTGGAGCTGACTGGGAAATAAAATGGGTGGCCAAAACAGTAGCTCCAGCATTGGAGGATGGGTCTAGGTGGGTATGGAGTACCATTGCCTCCGTTAATCTATTAAGAAATCGAGCTGGATTTTCCCTGGGTCCCTGAGTAACTTCTCGGAGCTTATCATAGTTTACCACTTTCTGGGCCGATTGATGCATGCCTGCTATTAGGCACTCAACCATCTGGTCACTGTGCCTTGTCCCTCCTGCCAGACGATAGTCCCAGTCTGGCTCTGTCTCAGGCACTGCTTCTGCCCCTACTGGCATGAGAGGGTTGGTAGCATGGACCTGATCTGCATGAGTCCTGGCTGCAGTTTGGACGTGATCTCATTCGTCCGGGGTCATGGTGGAGGTTATTATAATATGTAAATCATGCTAGGTAAGGTCATAGGCCTGAACCAGGTATTGAAACTCTTTGATAAAGTTGGTGGGATTAGTAGAGAAGGAGCCCAGACATTTCTCAATAGAGGAAAGGTCAGTCAGGGAAAAGGGAACATGGACCCAAACGACACCCTCAGCCCCTGCCACCTCCCGGAGAGGGCATATGAGGGAGTCTGGGGATTCTAGATTGAGACGAGATCATGTGTGTGTGCTGACAGGAGAGAAAAGGGGTTCAGGTGAGGGATTGACACCCTGTTGTTCAGGAGGAGCAGGGGTCAGGGCATTCAGTCAAGGAGGATACGGAGAGGGAGGGGGACAGGACAGATCTTCAGGGGGGTCAGAGAAAGAGGAGAGCTCAGGAGCAGAAGGCTTAGGAGATCTGGGCTTAGGAGGGCACAGAGGTTCAGGATCACTTCGAGCCAGGAGAACCTGGGCCATGGAACACTGAGCACAGAGTTCGGGACGGGAGTGTAAGGCCCAGAATCCCTGGATGTAGGGAACCTCAGACCATTTGCCAGTCCGTCTACAGAAATTGTCTAAGTCAGTAAGGGTAATGAAATCGAAAATGCGGTCAGGAGGCCAGGTCTCGTGATTGTCGAGCTGATACAACGGCCAGGCCATGGTAGACAGGAAAATCAGTCGCTTTCACTTCATACCAAGGTCAATTTTGTCCAGAATTTTTAGAAGGCACCCTAGAGGTGATTTAGAATCTGGTTTGGACTCCTGTCCTCCCATTTCTGACCTCGAGGTAATCAGTAAATGGAGAATCGGCGTCCCTCAACCCAATTTACTGATTCAGCAGCCTAACTGGGGTCCAGGCCCAGGGACGACGTCTCCACCGGTACCTGAAACCCCCCAGCGGAAGGAGAGCAGTCTCTCCTAGAAGGGTCACCCCAACGCAGCTGCGATTTGCAGACAGGGGCCCGGAATCAGTGTCCGGGGGTCAGAAGCTGGAGGCTGTGACACTTACCCTGATTCTTCAGTCCAGGCCGGTGGAACAGCCTTGAGATCTCCTTGGGGAATGGACGGAGAGGAGTGGTCTCAGCAGATAACAACTCCTGGGTTTCGGCACCAAATGTAAGGTTATTAGTATTCCGCCGAGGAAATAATGCCAATCAGCCACAAAATGGGGCAATACAGAGCTTTATTGGGGGTTGTGCACCCGGGCTAGGTTCTCCGGTCCACAGGTTGGGGGCCGAAGAAGTTGTGCCCAAGCCTAAGAGGGGAAAGAATTTTATACATATGGTCTACATATCATTGGTCAACCCTCTTTAGGCGTGAGTTGACATGGTTTTCCCCCACCACTCCAGTCATCTTCATCTGATGTCAGCCAGTTTTCCAGGGGCTTCAGCACCTGGTGGCCATCTTATCTCACTACTCCCGACCTAACAGGAGTGTCCAGTTTTCCTGTGATACATCAGTGTCCACCATTTTTGTCAACTCCCCAGTGTCTTTGACCTCTTTCAGCTGCCATTTTTAGTCAGGCAGAAGTTTCCCAGCGACCTTCTGCAGCCCCTCCTTTCAGGAAGGCACAGGCTATTTTATTCTGCCTTTGTTATGCAATACGCCCTAAGCACTGTGCCTTCTGCTCCTTTGGCTCCTCCCTGCTATAAAGAAGGCATGAGAAGATTTTTAATCTGCTACCTGGGCACCCTTCCTGCCCCCTGCCTTTTTTCAGAATTGGGGGTTCCCCTGGACCTGGATCTCCCCTGTTTTCCAGGGACCTCTGATCTTACCTACCACATTACAAAACCACTATGCTTGTCTCTTAGAGTTGTTAAATTCTCTCCAAACTTTCTTTTGCTCCAACCTAGATTTAATTAACATATTAAATATTATGGACTTCTGGTTTTGAAAAGCTGGTGTTAACTTAGTTCTGTGTACATAAAGGGAGCTTGTAAGCGTGGCAAGGTGTGGAAGAAGGAAAAAATATAGCTAATCAATATATTGCACAGCAATGACAGGAATTTCCACAGTGTTTCTTTTCTAATAAGTAACTCAGAGAGAAGGCTTCCCCATGTATGGGGCTACTTGCTTAGAAGCTATTCACTCACTGATTATATCCACTTAGTTGGTTTTACTCTTACCAGACAGGGGGGACATGGCTCTTAGTGGGTCTGCCTAGGACCAGCCAGTAGTATATGGGTTTTTGGCTTCTTGTAGGAAAGATTTCACAGCACAAGTTCAGGTGACAATTAGAATTCATTTGTTGAAGTTGAAGACAGTGAAAAAAGGAAGGGTGTAGGGTAGAAGAAGCAACAGGAAAGAGCCAAGGCAGGACTGCCTCAGCTCACTGGGAAGTTAGAGAAAAGGGGACCCATGGTACAGGTTCAGGGGATTAACCAAGGTGGAGCTGCCACTGCCCATTGCTGCCCTGATTGCATGTGTTGGGGTTCCTTTGAGTTTAGGAGATGTGTGCTTATGGGGAAGGAAGTGAGGGGAAAAGAGGGGAAAGGGAATTGTGCAGGCCACTCCCCAAAGGGAGAGCCTGTGCTGGATCCATTTTCTTGAGACTTTTACCTCTTTCTTGCAGGTAGATATGATACAGGGTGCAGCCAAGAGGGGGTGAGGGGCAAAAATGGGGATTTGTAATGGGGCCCAAAACTCAGAGTGTCCAAGAAATATTAGAAAGACATATAAGATGTCCTCACCCCTTCCCCGCCTCAGGTGTGAATTGGGGAAAGGGACAAATGGAGCAGGAACATGCAGAGCTGTTTTGTGCAGCCACAGCTTTGCAGCTAATCCATGGCATGGTCATTTAACATATCTATAACCTTTGGCTGGTTGCCTAGATATGTTAAATAGCTGTGGCCATTCTCTGAGCAGAGGAATGGAAAGGGACTTCCCCCGCCCAAGATGTAAGGTGGGGGGCAGGTCCCCTGAGTTACAGCACCTGCCTGGGAGCTTGGAGAAGATTGGCTCCAGGACATGGGGACACACCTGCTCAGACTCATGATAGTAGCCCAGTAAACTTGGAATAATACAGAAATGCTGGCAGGTGTAGCTGATTGCAAGAGGAGGCTGCAGAAATGGGGCTGCAGAGGAAGACTGGCACAGGGATTTAAACCCAGACATGGCAGCCATTAGGGGGAGAGCCACAAGGTTTTGCCAGAGTGGGGACCCCCTCCCCGCAGCTTAGGTGAAGAGAGAGCCATGCGGCTTTGGCCAGAGTAGAGAACTCCGCAGCCATGTGAGGGAGCCATGAGGTTTTGCCAGAGTGCAGACCCCCACAGCTCTGGTGGAGAGAAGAACCATGCGGTTTTGGCCAGAGTGGGGACCCCTGCAGCTTTGGTAGAAGAGGACCATGCAGCTTGGGGGGCTCCCTTTGTCTGCGTGGCCTGAGAAGCAGGAGAGAGTTTGCCTGGAAGAAGGATAAAAGAACTCTTGCCAGTAGGCCATGAGAAGGTGCCACATGGCTTTGGATTTATTAGTGATCCTGCCTGGATGGCAACACAGCTGAGGGTGTCAGGAGCCTGAATCCCGGATGTTTGATTCTTTTCCTGAGTTAAGGTACCCTGAATTAGGGCAGGGCAGAAGGAAGCACTGTGGGCCTCTGTGGGTATCCAAAAGGACTTAGATATTTTAATGAAGACGTTAGGTCACTACTTTAAGTCTGTGTAGCATTAAATAAACATTTCCTTTTCTTTTCACAAATCTCTGGCATTGAGAGACATCTTTCCAATCTGGCGACCAGTAGGGGATATTTTCAGTGGTGGTAGTAGTATATCGTGACCCCCTGGGCCCCTTGGCCCTGTGTGTGAGTGGCATATATCTGCTCTGTAACAGATATTTTAGGGGAGGTCTCAGTGGAGGGTTTCAGCAGAATATTCATCAGTTTTCCAGGGGTGTTATTTCAGGTTTGTGGTCTCCACTATTGGTCAGTGCCAGGGCAGGGGGACATTAGTCATTGCATCTGGTCCTGGTGTTCCTTACCTGGTTTTGTGGCTTTTCTGGATCTGGAGCTAAAATACAACTGAGGCCTGGATGTTATCTCTAGGGAGGTGATGTTCTGTATTTGGCTATAAATTGCTCTGACATTTGTCTAGCTGTCTGTCTCAGTTGCCCTATTCCACTTGTCCTGGTTTACTGGCCTGTCTCATTATTAGTAGATTAAACAAGGCTTTCTGTTTATTCCCTTACCTGCTTCTGATTTCTAAAGAAGTCACACTCCATTTCTAAAGAAAAGTAAATTGTTAGAATTTACTTTTAAAAATGGAAACATTATATAATGTTAGTTTTAGTTTAATTTATTTTAAAATAAAACACTTTTAAGTCCTTTTAGTAATTTCAGAAGCAATAAAACTAATTTACCTTACAAGCTGACGAGTTTTGAAAAGTGATAGCAATAGATAAAAATTTCCATGTAGCTTTCATTGTAGCTAGTTCAATGACTTCAAGAGCACATGTGTTTTATAATCTGAAATCTGAAATTGAAGCTATTTATTGATTATTTAGCAAGAGCATTCTTAAACACATATAAAAGAGTGCCAGTGTTTCAAATCTGAAATATGTCCTTCTGATAGGACATCAGTTTTGCAGTATCTGGGTTGCATAATTAGAATCAGTAGGGTTCAAACTTGATGATGTTTGTAAAAACACTCAGAGATAAATTATCTTTTCTTATATAATTAGGGACCCCAAATCCTATTGGATCTTAGTAAGAGTCTCCATATTCTTTTTGATAAGGAGTATATAGCTCAAACCCAGTTCTTAGCTATGAAAGAAACCCTATTTTCCTGTCCACACCTCCACACCCCTTAATCCCAGGGCAGTAATCCCTTGTGACTCCCAAATTTATGAGGAATTGTGGTGTAACAAAAAGTCTGTTTCCTATCTGGTAAAGCAATTGTTAGACTTCAATAGGTAATAATAGTATTATTACAGCATACTCTCTCTCAGAACATTTTCAGTGATTTAGGGTTTCTCCTGAATTCCAATGGGGGACAGAAGTCTAATGTTGAATAAGAAAGAAACAAATTGAATTAATTGTTTGCTGATTGTTTGGATGAAATTTAGAAAGAAGAAAATCAGTGCAGAAATGTGTGTTGATGTGCATCCAACACTGTCCTAGAAAAAAGTTTTCTTCAGCTGAGCACTCTGTCATTCTCAGGCACAGCTGTAAAATTCATTGACTTAACTTCTATTGCCTTATAATTTTTGCCTGGGTTATTGAAATACCCTCCTAACTCCCCTCCTTACTTCCCATAGCTCACCATCCTCCACAATGTTGCCAGAAGATGTTTATGAAACACAACATAGATCATATTGTTTTCTTCCATGTCTTTTCATGATTGAAACAACCAGCTCCAGCCTTCCTTTCCAATTTCATCTCCTGTTAGTACAACAGAAAAGCCTCAGACATAAGTGATAGTAACACATCCAGTTTCCTAACTATTCCATGTGCTTGTAAGTATTTGTTGCTGTTCCTGGAATGAAAGTTTTCCACTGTCTTCTTTAAAGATATTTATTTATTTATTCATTCATTCATTCATTCATTCATTTATGAGAGAGGAATATGGAGGGAGAAAGAGAGGAAGAGAAACATCAATGTGCAAGAGATGCATTGATTGGTTGCCTCCTGCACATGCCCAACACACACCCCCAACTGGCACCTTGGCCTGCAACCCAAGCCTGTGCCCTGACTGGGAATCAAACCAGCAACCATTCGGTTCTCAGGCCAGCACTCGGTCCACTGAGCCACACCAGCCAGGGCTCTACTGTCTTTTTTAAATCTTACTAAAGTATCAGCTCCTGTCATTACTTGTTCTCCCAGGGCTAAAGTAATAATTTGCTCCTCTGTGCTTCTCTAGTTCATCTTACATGTTACATCATGGGTTATAATTAGTCCTCAGTGTTGCCCCATTAGATTGTTTGCTCTTTGAGGGATTCAACAGATTTTATTATAATCTGGATCTCAGCATTTAGCACAATGCTAGACACATAGTGAGTGCTCAATATACAGCTATTAAATAGCATTCCACAGGATAATTCTTTGAGCTCTCCCACAGTCTAGATGAGACTTCTTTAAATTCATCCAAGTCCCTTCTTTGTGGGGAAGGGTATGTTGAATGTCTATGAGGATTTTGTCTGCTGGGAAGTTATTAATAAATAAAATGACATAAGCAATCTGGCTTAAATTTAGTTTATATGACTTAATTTCCCAGAACTCAATTGCTCTGGCTGAGCAGAAGAAATAGAATTCCTGAATACAAAGTAAGGGCCTATCAAGCATCTGACAGAACCCACCAAGACATCAACCTTGTGGGAACATTTGTGTTTTTTTTATCTTAATTTTTATTGTATTCTATCCCTGGTAGCTTATCTCATTGGATTGTTTGGGTATATACAAGGTCTATCCGGAAAAAGTCCAGCATTGTTAATATAACGAGAACAGTTTGAGCGACACTGATGTAACCCAGCAGCCAAGGAGAGTGGACTAGAATGCACATTGGTGAACAATGACGATTTCACTGTACTAGTCAGTGGGGGTGGTGGATGCCACTGAGTGAGCATGTGTACTATGTGGCCATCATATTCAAAATGACTGAGTGAGTAGAACAATGAATCTGCATCAAATTTTGCATTAAGCTTGAACATTCCTCCATGGAAACTATTTGGATGATTCAGAAGGCTGCAGCTATGGGCACCTGGTGATTGGCAGCTTCATCATGACAACACACTTGCTTATGCATTACATCTTGTGCATAATTTTTTGGCAAAACATCAAATCATCCAGGTGACTCAGCTCTCCTACAGGTTTGGTGCCCTATTATTTTTGGCTTTTCCCCAAACTAAAATCATCTTTGAAAAGGAAGGGATTTCAACCATTAGTGAGATTCAGGGAAATACACAGGGCAGCTAATGGTGATTAGGAGAACTGCATGAGGTCCCAAGTTGCCTACTTTGAAGGGATCTGAGGCATCATTGTCCTATGTACACTGTTTCTTGTATCTAGTATCTTCTTCTATAAATATCTCTATTTTTCATATTACATGGCTGGATACCTTCTGCACAGACCCCATAGACCTAATTGGAATTGCTTGAGGGTGCATGGCTATAAACATTTTTAAATTGCTAACATTCTGTAACTATTCTATTCAGTTATTACTTTAGCCATTTTCATGATAATATGTAATTGTTTCTATTTTTATTTTTGTCTTGTTTTAATATATCATTTTCTAAATTGGAAATAATTTAACTGTCCCTGACTCATTATCTGTGGTTTAATTGACTGTTTTTTTGACATTTGCTGAACATAAGGAATTGCTTTGGGTCATTATTTTTTTCTGGATATTTTATTTGTTGAAATATTTCTTTCAAATATGAGGTTAGTAATTATTTTTACTGTATTTTGTTCACAACTGTGACTATAGCACTTAGACTTGTACTTGTAATTTATTAACAAGTATTAATAAGTACTTGTTAAATGAATAAGGGATTATTTTAAAAGATTTATTTATTTTTTAGAGAGCGGGAAGGGGAGGGAGAAAGAGAGTGAGTGAAACATCCATGTGCAAGAGAAATAAAGATCGGTTGCCTTTCACATGCCCCCAACTGGGGACCTGTCACGCAACCCAGGCATGTGCCCTAACTGGGAATCAAACTGGTGACCTGTTGGTTCATGGGCTGGTGCTCAATCCACTGAGCCACACCAAGCAGGGTAGAATATTTTAAGTCAATTCATTTTTTTAAATATCCCCAGTTATCATACTGGTTATAATACACACACAAATTGATTTTTTAATTGAAGTCAATAAAATGTTTATCATGCTTTTAATAGAAATAAAACTACTAAAAATATATTTTCCACCCTAGCCAAGTAGCTCAGTTGGTTAGAGTGCCACCTCAGTACACCAGGGTTTTGGGTTCAATCTGTGGTCAGGACACGTACAAGAACCAACCAATAAATGCATAAATAAGTGGAACAACAAATTGATGTCTCACTCTTTCTCTCTCTCTCTAAAATAAATAAAAAATTAAGAAATACATGTTTTCAATATTCTGCCAAATAATACACTTTAAAAAATAAATTGAGGTCTTGCCAGGCAGCT
Organism: Anoura caudifer; assembly: GCA_004027475.1. NCBI lineage: Eukaryota > Metazoa > Chordata > Mammalia > Chiroptera > Phyllostomidae > Anoura > Anoura caudifer. Next base: position 118,072 of record PVKU01002501.1, on the reverse strand, counting down.
CAGTTGGTTAAAGCAGCACCTGATACACCAAGGTTGCACTTTTGATCACCCATCAGGGCACAGACAAAAATCAACAACTGAATGCATAAATAAGTGGAACAACAAACTGATGTTTCTCTCTCTCCCTCTCTCTCATCAATAATAAAAACAAAAAGGAAATCAGATCTTTTAGTCTCAGTTATATGTTCTGAAAATTGCTTTTTAAAATGTGAAGATAAAACTTCTGTATTTAAATTTTTATTCTTCTTAACTACTGAAAATAAAAAGATAACCATTTTGATCATTAATTCTGTTATAAGCCTTTGTACTTTCTGTGATTAAAGGTAATTTACATAAGTACCTGACATCTCAGTAACAAAATACTCTTCTGTTTGCCTGGGGGTCCCATGAGACCTATCAAGGGTAATTCCAGGAATTCTGGTGGCAGCATCTATCTACACCAGTAACAAAGCCACTGCAACCAGTCAGCATTTAGGGAACTGCGGCTTTATTTCAGGAAGCCATGGTTAGAGGCAGTAGGCAGATAAAAAGGTTACTCATTACCACCAGACACCAAGATGATGACTCACTAAAAGCCATTTTCAAACCTTGGGATTTAGAGAAAGACACCACCTGACATGTACCACGAGTAAAATATGTATGTGCTATACTATACAGTATATGATTCAGGAACAGGAGGTTCGGAACACAAAGGAATATAATTTCAGTCCAGCCCAGCCCCATAATGTGCATATAAATTAGTTATTACTAAATATATACTATGTCAGTGTTTAGTATATTATTTACTAAGACACTATACTAAACACTGTCAACCATAATAATACAGTTAAAAACATAATCACATAACTTAAATTTTAATCATTTCATTACTCGAAATATATTAAAAGAAGTTATCATTTACATGAATCTCACAGAGCTGTCATAAAATCAAATGATAAAATAATGGTACTTATTGAGCACTTGTAAAATGTCCAATACTGACTAAAAGTTTTATATGAAGTATTTTATTCTCACAAAGTGGTAATATTATCTCTATTTTACAGATAAATAACCAGTAAGATTGAACCTATAGCTGCCGGACTCCAAAGGCTGTCCTCTTAATTACTATGATCTCTAGTAATAGCCTCTCAGGACTTTATTAGAGTGCCCACTTTGGCAGTTGCTTACAGAGCTTAATAAAACATTTTTATTGGCTGCCTTTTTTTCCCTTTCTTTCCCCCTCCCACTTCTCTACTGTTAAATAAAAAATTTTAGCTCCAGGGCTGAAACTCTTTTTAAAAGAAGGAGTTAGGCCATTGCTAGCAAAAAAGAAGAATATTCGGTCCTGGGGCATGACAGAAAGTGAAGCAGGTCTAGTTCTGGGATAGAAGCAGTGGAGTTCCCAGCACAGTGGGTGAAGCTCATGTGTAAAGAAGTGGAGGCTCCTGGAGTTGCAAGGTGCCTGACTGTTCTCTCTTTTGGATAATCACAGACATAGCCACTTGGAAATTACCCCTAAAGTTCAACAAATACATGTGAATGTGAGCAGTCTGTTGTCAAAGCTGGTCCACAGCTATCAACTAAGCTAACTCTTCTCTTCTTTCTCTCACCCTCTGGCCTGTGTAAGTTTAATTTAGAACATCTCAGGATTTTTTCATCGTCATCATTACCATGTTTCCTGGGGTTACCCACTGTTCCAGTTTGCTAGCACTGCCATGACAAAATCTAACAGTCTGCGTGGCTTAAACAACAGAAATTTATTTTCTCACAGTTCTGGAACTAGAAATATGAAATCAAGGTGTCAATAGGTTTAATTCCTTCTGAGGCCTTTCTTCCTGGGTTGCAGATAGTGCATTCTTGCTGTGTCCTCACACAGTCATCTCTGTGCATTCACATTCCTGGCATCTCTGTGCATGGCTAAATTTCTGCTTCTTATAAGGACATCAGTCATATTAGATTAAATCCCACCCTAAATCCCTTATTTAACTTAATCATGTTTTCAAAGACCTTATTTCCTAATACTGTGGGCATTAAGACTTTAACATATACATTTGGGAGGAGTGGGACAGACATAACTCAGCCCATAACATCTACCAAATGAACTACTTCACTTGAAATTTTGTTCCAGAGTTGGTTTCTTGGGAAACACAAACTACTACATAAAACATGGAGGATACTGTTTGGCACTAACTATTCAGCATTTTTTGTAGTGCTGGTCTACTGACAACAAATTATCTTAGTTTTTATTTAAACTGTTTTTGTTTCATTTTTGTTCTTGAGGGTATTTTCATTTTAATTTTTTTTAATTTTCAATTATAGTTGACATACAATAATATATTTGTTGCAGGTGTACAACACAGTAATTAGACATTTATATAATGTATGAAGTGATCACCCCAATAAATCTAGTACCCATGTGACACCATATATATAATTGACTATCTTCCTTATGCCCTGTGACTATTTTGCAACTGCCAATTTTCACTTCTTAATCAATGAAGAGCACTTTTCATTAGAGATGTAAAACCCTAGATACTTTTATGCGATATATATTTGATTAAAATTCTAGATTGTGTTTTCTTTCAGCACTCAAAGAAAGTGCCACTTTCTTTGATGCCACTCAATTGCCTTCTGGCTTCTGTTAAAAGTCTACTGTCACTGTGTATCTTTGTTGCCCTTTGTTTATTATATGCTATTTTCTCTGGCTGATTTAAAGAATTTCTCTTTAATTTTGGATTTCAGTAGTTTGATTATGATGTGCCTAGGTGTGGTTCTGTTTGTACTTATCCTGCTTGGGGTTTGCCAAGCACCTTGGACATTTTACTGAGTTTGAAAACACTTTGACCATTGATTCTTCAAATGTTGGTTTCTCTCTCTGTCTCACATGTACATACCCCAACAAACAAAGACACCTACACACACGCACCCCTTCTCTCTCCTTATGGGACTTCGATTATACATAATGTTAGACTTCTTGGGACTTAAGGTCAAGATGGCAGCATAGGTAAACATGGTGCTCACATCTTCTCACATCAATATAAAAATTAAGACTAAACTACAGAACAATCATTCAGAACCACCTGAAATTTAGCTGAATAGAAGTCCTACAACTAGAGATTTAAAGACAAAGCCATATCAAGGCTGGTAAGAGAAGCAGAAATGTGGAATAGGCTGGTCCCATACCCACATGCAGTAGATTAAAATTGGAAGGGGTGTCTTGGCTGTGGAGGTCTCTGAGGCTCAAAGGATCCCAGACTCACACCAGACCCCCAAGTCCAGGGTTCTAATGCCAGGAAGAGAAGTTCCTATAACTTCTGGCTGTTAAAACCGGGGGGAATTGAGGCTGAGTGACACAGAGGGCTTCTGGATTCCCAGGTGTTTTTAAAGGGTCTACACATGGACTTAACTTCGACTCACTCTTTCTAAGCTCCAGCACTGAGGCAGCAGCTCAAAAGGCACCAGGGACATGGGGAGGAGCTGAAGTGTCTAGAATCAGGGTGCAAGCTGGTGGGGAGGTAGCTTTTTGCCAGACAAAGGTGCTGGCAGAGGCCATGGTTCCTTTTATGAGCCCTCCCCCCACAGAGAGTTCAGGCTTGCACTATATCTGAGTCTCCATCAAACTGGCTCATACTGTTTGCCCCACCCTGGTGATTCCCTGAGCCCCCACCTCACCAAACATGATGGCCTATCCAAACTGCTTCCAGTGGTTTTTCTATAAGAATGGCCTGTCTTGGCTCATGTTTCCTAAAATCTCTCAAACAAGAAGCATTTGCCCTCAGTATTCCCTGTACCTCTCACTAAGGGTCTCCAGGCCTAACACTGGTTTACAGCTTGGCCTCTCCTGGTCATTTCTAAGCCCAGCACAAGTAGCAGCCATCTGCAGATCACTCTGTAGCTCAAGCCAGGTGGCCCTGAGCAGGACACAGGGGACAGCTGATCTTGGCCTGCACCTCCCAGTAGGCCCCAGAGCCAGCATACATGATGGACAGCTTCAAACCATGTCAAAATACCACCCCACCACCTCCACAAAGTGACATACTCAGTGGGTAGACTCAGCAGGAACAGAGTCCCACTGAAGTAAGTCCTACTCTGTGGGACAGGCTCCTGCATAGCTGATCCTCCATGGTTGTCTGTTGTTGCAGCCAGTTCTTGTAGCAGATTGGCTCTTCCACTGAGGTGCCAACAGCAATCTAGGCTCACCTATAATAGGAGGGTGTACATAGCCCACACCTACAGAAGGGTGGGGGGCCACTGGAGTACCCAGCTTAAGTGATCAGGGAGGCTATGTCACTGAATCCTACAGGACACCTAATACATTAGGCCACTCTACCAAGCCTGAGAGACATAGCAGCCATACCTAATACACTGAAACAAATAGAGGAGGCACCCCAAATGAGGAGACAAACATGTCCCAAATGAAAGAACAGAACAAAACTCCAGATGAAGAACTAAACAAAACAGACAAGCAGTCTACTACATGCACAGTTCAAAACACTGGTTATAAGGAAATTCAATGAACTTAGGGAAAGAGTAGTTGAACTTAGCAAGAACTTCACAAGCACAAAGAAGGACATGGAAACCATAAAAAGAACTAGTCAAAAATGAAGGATATGGCCCTGGCTGGTGTAGCTCAGTGGACCGAGCTTGGGCTGTGAACCAAAGTGTCGCCAGTCCAATTCCCAGTCAGGGCACATACCTGGGTTGCAGGCCAGGTCCCCAGTGGAGGGCCATGTGAGAGGCAACCACACATTGATGTTTCCTGCCCTCTCTTTCTCCCTCCCTTCCACTCTCTCTAAATGAATAAATAAAATCTTTTAAAAAAATAAAGGATATGCTAACTGAATGAAGAATAATTCACAGGGAATCAATAGTAAAGTAAATGATGCCAAGAATCAAACCAATAATTTGGAATATAGGGAAACAAAAAACACTGAACCAGAAAGCAAAAGGAAAATATAATCCAAAAAAAGTTAAGATAGTGTAAGAAGCCTCTGGGACAACTTCAAACACAACCATGTTTGTATCAGGGGATGCTGGAAGGAGAAGAGAGAGAGCAAGGAATGTAAAACTTATTTAAAAAACATTTTCTAACCTAGCTAAGGAAATAAATATACAAGTCTAGGAAGCATAGTGAATCCTAAATAAGATGAACCCGAAGAGGCCCACACCAAGACACTTCATAAATAAAATGCCAAAGGTTACAAAGAGGGAATCTTAAAACAGCAAAAGAAAGCAGTTAGTTACCTACAGGGAATTCCCATAAGACTTTCATGTGATTTCTCAATAGAACTTTTCAGGCCAGAAGTGACAGGCAAGAAATATACAAAGTAATGAAAACTGAGGGCCTATAACCAAGATTACTCTACCCAGAAAAGAGTCAAAGGGCAGATAAAGAGCTTCCCAGACAAGAAAAAGCTAAAGGAGTTCATCATCACCAAACCAGTATTATGTGAAATGTTAAAGGATTCTCTTTAAGAAGGAAAAAAAGGATAAAAATATGAACAATAAAATGGCAATAAATACATATCTACAAATGAAGATAAACAAATGAATATAAAAATACAAATGAATATAAATGAATATAAAAATATAAAACAAATAAAGAAGCAGAACAGAAACAGACTCATAGATACAGAGAATATTTCGCCAATTGCCAAATGGCAATTGGACATTGAATATAAAAATGAATATAAAAATGAATGAATATAAAAATACAAATGAATATGAAAATACAAAACATAAAGGAGCAGAGCAGAAACAGACTTATAGATACAGAGAATATTTTGCCAATTGCCAAATGGAAGGGGTATTGGAGGAGTGGGTGAAAAAGGTGAAGGGATTCAGAAGTACAAATTCATTGAAGTACAGAATAGTCCTGGGGAGGTAAAGTAGAGCATAGGAAATATAGTTAATAATATTCTAATAACTATGTATAATGTCAGATAAGTACTGGATTTATCAGAATGATCACTTATTGAGTTTTTAATGTTTAATGTTTTATATCACAGGTATATAATGTTTTACACACCTGTGATATAAAGTTGTATGTCAAGTGTAATTGAAAAATAAAAAATGATTTAAATTTTAAAATATTAGACTTCTACGTATTATTCAACAAGTCACTAGGGCTCTGCTCACTTTTTTTCAGGGTTTCTTCTGTTTTTTTTTTCAGATTGAATAATTTCTATTGACCTATCTTAAAGGGTACTACCATAATTCTTTTATCTCCAATTCTCTATTATCTCCAATATGCAAGTTAAGCCTATCCAGTCAATTTTTCATATCAGATAATTTAATAACTAGTTCTAGAATTTCAATTTGTTTTTTTAGTTTTTGTTTCTTTCCTGAGATTTTCTATGTTAATTTATTAAAATTGTATATTATTTTACATCTTTGAGTATAGTTATATTATTTGCCTTAAAATCCTTGTTTGCTAATTACAAGACATCCTTGGGTTTGTCTCTATTGATTGTCTTTTCCTTTGGGTATTGATCACATTCTCCTGTTTCTTCTTTTCAACTGTAATTTTGGATTGTATCTTGGACATGGGGTAAATGATACATTGTAAATTTATGTTTTAGTAGACAGTTACCATGGCAAGCTCAGAATGTTTTATTCATGTTGGACAGCAGCTAAAACTTCTATTCTGTTCTTTTAGCCTTATAGAGGCTACTTGGATTCAGTCCTGCACACACACTGTGCAGGGGTCAGTCAGGTGTTCATGCAGAATTTATACTCATAAACTGAGGACCCCTCTATGGCTCTCTCTTTTCTGGAATATTCTCCTTCACATTTCTTCTGTGGTTGTTCTAAGCATTGATTCCGAATACTTAACCTGTAAAATTCAAAGTTTCAGTGAAGGAGAAACTGTTCCATGATGTAACCACTGTTTTTCCAGCAAGTTAGACCTGTCCAAAACAGTGGTTGCTTTCTACAAACCCCGCTTAGGGACTGTCTGATCTTAATTGATCATTCTGTTCATTCTGACGTAAGTCAACAATCCTGCCCTGGCTGGTGTAATTCAGTGGATTGAGCACTGGCCTGCGAACCAAGCAGTCACAAGTTTGATTCCCAGTCAGGGCACAAGCCTGGGTTGCGGGCCTGGTCCCTGGTTGGGGTTGTATAAGAGGCAACTAATTGATATATCTCTCACACATCGATATTTCTCTCCCTCTCTTTTTCTCTCCCTTCTCATCTCTCTAAAAATAAATAAATAAAATATGTTTTAAAAAATCAACGCTCCTATCTTTCCTCCCGCTCTATGCTGGTTCCTGGAACAGATTGTTGTCCTGACCTGCTCAAACATATAATATCCATACCTGGTGGAATTCACATACCCTTTACCCTATACGATTTTCTGGTGCCTGCAAAGTGGCACAGGGATCCATTTTGTCTTGCAGTAACCCAAGACATGTCTTGTATGTAAGTTTCCCTTAATAAACTCTATTAATTACCAGACTGGAATGGCCAGCCTATTTCTTTGGTCTTTCCCTTTTCAAGTTCTTTCCAGTCTATAAGAATATTAAGTATTCCCAACAACATGGACTATCTGGCCTTCAGTGCTTCTTTGTTATGGTCTTCTCCTCCAAACCATGGTGTTTAATTAATGCCTTAATTTTTCCCTTCTTTAGGACTGCCTGGATCCTCTCTGTTGTTTTTTCACTGTGGTAGACAGAATAACACCTTTCTCCTTAAAGGAACCTGTGAATATGATAGGTTACATGTAGCAAAGGGGAATTAATGTTGAAGATGGAATTAATCAGGTGGTTGGCTAATTTTATGATAGGGAAGCTATCCCACTTATTTGGATAGGCTCAATGTAATCGCAAGTGTTCTTAAAAGTGGCAGAGAGAATTGGAAATGAGAACCAGAGAGATGACAGCCTGATGTTGCTGGCTTTGAAGGTGAAGGAATGGGACAATAGACAAAGAAATCAAGCAGCTTGTAAAATACATCTTTCTGCAATTTAATCTTAGTCCAGTGAGATCTATATAGGACTTCTGATCTTCAGAACTTTAACATGATAAATTTGTATCATTTAGGCCATTAAATTTATAACAACTTGTCACAGTAGCAAGAGAAAACTAATACATTTGTTTTGCTTTTGGCCTTTCTTCTGCACTGATTCCATTTCCATTGAAATCCTTGATATCTTTCAGGCCAAATTCAGAAATCATAATATATACTCTACCTACCTTAATTTCTTTATTTATGTCAGCAAAATTAACTTAATTAATGAAACCACTGAATAATTCTGAAGTCAACAAAGATGGCTATTATTATAAAGGTATAAATGTATGCAACTTTTAAAAATTTACTTAGAAGCAAAGATGTATTTGAAATACCATTTGCGTACAGTTCTAAAATCCTTTACTTTCCAATAAGTTCTGGAGTGCCTATAAAATATTCAGCATTGCACTCTAGATAAGTTAAAAAATTGGGGTGACACATATAGCAGAGTCCTTGGGAATACACAGAAGACACCTGTGCTGAGCAAAGACAGCTGACAGGAGAAGAGGTAGAAACTGAGAGACAGGAACTGAAAGGCAGATGTAGTGGGAGGTAGATAAAATTTAATGGATAATTTTTTAGAATTATCCAAACTAGAGAAAAAGAGAAGGATCAAAAACAAAGAAAGGCCTTGTCCAGGTAGTTCAGTTGGTTATGATAGGGGAACTCAAGAGTTAAAGATTTTAGCTTCAGTGATAATTGATAGGCTTAAGTGATTAAAGCATTTGGAAAGTTGTCATTCCAGGAGGTGACAAACAATTCAACCTTGTTCCCTGGGGGGTCTGCAAGGATGGAGATGGAGGGATATAGATAAAGAACTGTTGGTCAACAGATAAACAAATACTAAGAAAACTACCACAGGACTGCAACTTTTATCCAATTAACCTTTTTTCCCAACCCCTTACCTACCCTTTCTTTTCCTTATAAAAAGGTTGGCTTGAGATGAAATATTAAGATGGTTTGTGAGGGTACACAACCTGCCATCTTCTCAGATCACCAACATCTGAAAAAAAGCACCTATAAAGAGTCAATCCTTGTCTCTACTTATTGGTTCTGGTAGTGACAGGCAGCACAAATGCCACCTTTTCCAGTTTCAGTTAGTGTCATCATGATAGCAAAATAAAAAACAAAGAGAGCAGGAAATGTGTCAAAAATAAGAACTCTCAGGAGACTTGATGTCTTGACCATAAAGAGTACCCAACAAATATTTACAGAACTGTCTTGTTTACTGTGATTTCTTCTCAGTAGAAAGCCAGGAAAGATGCTAGAGCTATTTAACACATATTAGGTGTGATTAAGGTCTAATTATAATTTTATATGTTCTATAATTTCATTTTATATTATAGAACTTTAAAAATTGTATACTAGTTCTCAGTATTTATTGATAAGGAATCTACCAAGTCTAGAAAGCAATCAAATTTGAATGCCAAAATTTCATTTAATGCCAGTTATTTCATTAACTCTATAAAAGACTTGGGGCTTGTAACTGAAGGAAAAAAAATGGAACTAATAGATCCAGCAATCTGGGTACACATATCCGTAGGAAATTATTATCTTTAAAAGACATTTACACAGCTATAATCATTACAGCATTATTTACAATATCCAAGACATGAAAACAATCTATGTATCCACTGAAGGATGAATGAATAAAGACAATGTGAGATATACATATATAAATATACATATTATACACAGAGAGAGACAATGTTTTACATATATATAAATTTAGCCATTCAAAAAGAAGAAAATCTTGCCACTTGTGCACAAACAACATGGATGAATCTTAAGGGTATTAGGCTAGTCAAATAAATCAGACAGAGAAAGACAAACACTATATGCTTTCTCATATGTGGAATCAAATATCTAAAATCATAGAAACAAGGCAGATTGCGGTTGCCAGGGTGTAGGGCAGGGGCTGTGGGGAAGAGGAGTGGAAATGTATAAAGGTAGTCAAAGGGTACAAACTTCCTTATAACATGAATAAATCCTAGGGATATAATGGGCCTGACCAGGGCCTTCCCCTCACAGGACATCCACTAGCCCCACCCTCCCAACTCCTGTTGGCCCAGCCCTGTGAAGTTGGGCTCTCCACGAGTTCTAGGCAGAATCATAGCACAGACTGAGTTGTGTAGCTGTGAGTTGGGGACCATTCCCCTCACCTTCCCATGAGCCTGACTGGCATCACCCCTCACAGGAGATCCTATAGCCCCACCCTCTGGACTTTCAACAGCCCCACCCTGCTAGGCTTAGGCTCTTTAGGAGGTCTGGGAAAAATCCAGAGCAGCCTGAGTTGTGTGGCTTTAGGATAATGGCCATTTTTATGGCCATTTTTTATACCCGACAAGTGGAAAGCCTACCCTTCACAGGGCCAAACATTGATCTGTTTAGGCCTGATTAACTCTGTTGGCCTCACCCTGACAACTCCTTGAGACCTTGCTCCACCACAAAGGTCTGCAAGAAGCAGGCAGGTAGCAGCTAGCCTTGGTATACCTTGGTACTTTTGCTGACTAGCTTCAGACTCACACACGAGACTTGGCACGAGTACAAACCTGTATCAGTCTGGTGAACACTGCTCAACCCTCACTGAGAAGCTGCCTCAAGCAACTCAAGTACCACCAGAGACTCCTTCAGTGACTAAGTCCAATAGGAATCCAGCAGGTGGAAGCAGGTGGAGGTGGATCTCAGGGAGCCTTAGACCTTTTGAGGACCTACCCCCAGGGCAGGAGCCATCTTTGGTAGAGAGCTTGGTCCTACCCATGCACACTGAGGCCCAGCAGAGGCATCCATAGACTGTGCATCACTTTGTAGCTCCAAACAGGTTGCCTATGGCCAGCCAGGTAGCATCTAACTAGAGTCCCTCCAGAGAGGTCCCAGAACACACCCAGTGGCCAGCTTCAGAAACAACGGAGCAGGATCCAATTCACTTCACAAGTGGCCCATTTAAAGGGAGATCTCGCTACTTCTGGCCAAGATGGAGGCGTAGGTAAACACACTGTGCCTCCTTGCACAACAAAAATAATGACAACAATTTAGAAACAAAATAACAACCAGAACTGACAGAAAATTGAACTGTATGGAAGTCTGACAACCAAGGAGTTAAAATACACATATTCATCCAGACTGGTAGGAGAGGCAGAGTAGAGCAGACAGCCAGGTGGAGAGGGGTTGCGGCAAAAAAAGTGGTGACACTGGGCGTGCAAAGCAGCAGCTGACAAACCCCAGGCATGCACGATGGTAGTGGGCAGACACTGGGTGCGCAGGTGACAGCTGACAGGTCCCAGGCGCAGGGTGGCAATGGGCAGACCCAGCGAGGTGGCAATTGTGAAGCAGGGGATGGCATGCAAGGCAGCTGGCAGACCAGGCAGTCCCACATTAACATGCAGATAAACCAGGCAAAACTGGGGAGAGAAACAGACCACACAACCCAGGGTCGCAGCTCGGGGAAATAAAGCCTCAAAACACCAATTGAAAACACCTGTAGGGGTTGAGCAGCCAGGAGAGACTCCGAACCTCACAGGAGAGTTCGTTGGAGAAACTCACGGGGTCCTAGAATGTGCACAGGCCCACCTACACAGGAATCAGCACCAGAAAGGCCCAGTTTGCCTGGGGGAAGCACGGAAGGGACTGATATCCGACAAAGAGCAGAGCAAGCGCCACTGTTCCCTCTTGGACCCCGCCCCCACATACAGCATCACAACCCAGCAACTGGGCTGCCCTGCCCTGGTGAACACCTAAGGCTCCACCCCTCACTACATAATAGGTGTGACAAGACCAAAAAAAAAAAAAAAAATGGCCCAAATAAAAGAACAGATCAAAGCCCCAGAGCAAATACAACTAAGCAATGAAGAGATAGCCAACCTATCAGATGCACAGTTCAAAGCACTGGTTATCAGGATGCTCACAGAATTGGTTGATTTTGGTCACAAATTAGATGAAAAAATAAAGGCTACACTAAGTGAAATGAAGGAAAATGCACAGGGAACCAATAGTGATGGGAAGAAAACTGGAACTCAAATCAATGGAGTGGACCAGAAGGAAGAAACAAACAAACAGAAAGGAATGAAGAAACAAGAATTCAAAAAAATGAGGAGAGGCTTAGGAACCTCCAGGACATCTTTAAACGTCCCAACATCCGAATTATAGGGGTACCAGAAGGGGAAGAAGAAGATTAGCAAGTGAAAAACTTACTTGAACGAGTAATAAAGGAGAACTTCTCCAATCTGGCAAAGGAAATAGACTTCCAGGAAGTCCAGGAAGCTCAGAGAATCCCAAAGAAGTTGGACCCAAGGAGGAACACACCAAGGCACATCATAATTACATTAGCCAAGATTAAAATGAAGGAGAGAATCCTAGAAGCAGCAAGTGATAAGGGCACAGTCACCTGTAAAGGAGTTCCCATCAGACTGTCAGCTGATTTTTCAAAAGAGACCTTACAGGCAAGAAGGGGCTGGAAAGAAGTATTCCAAGTCATGAAAGGCAAGGACCTACATCCAAGATTGCTCTATCCAGCAAAGCTTTCATTTAGAATGGAAGGGAAGATAAAGCACTTCTCAGATAAGGTAAAGTTAAAGGAGTTCAGCATCACCAAGCCCTTATTATATGAAATGTTAAAGGGACTTATCTAAGGAAAAAAAAATGTCTAGTAAAATGACAGCAAACTCATAGTTATTAACAACCACACTGAAAACAAAAGCAAAAACAAATTAAGTGAACAACGAGAACAGGAACAGAACCACAGAAATGGAGATCACATGGAGGGTTAGCAACAGAGGAGTGGGAGGAGGAGAGAGGGGGGAAGTTACAGAGAATAAGTAGCATAGATGGTAGGTAGAAAATACACAGAGGGAGGGCAAGAATAGTATGGGAAATGTAGAAGCTAAAGAACTTATGGCACATGGACATGAACTAAAGGGGGGGAATGTGGGTGGGAGAGGGTGTGCAGGGTAGAGGGGAATGAAGGCTGGGAAATGGGACAACTGCAATAGCATAATCAATAAATTATATTAAAAAAATAAAGGGAGATCTCACAAGGCATCAAATCCTGCTGATGCAAATTTTGCTTTGTGTGGTCAGCTCCTGCACAGCAGTTCATGCACTGTGGTCAGGGCTGGAATTCACAGTCTGCCAGCTTGAGGGTCGACCCCATGTATGGATGGTCCAACAGCAATAAAAACACACATAATGCATACAAGGGACATTTCAGGAACGTCCAGCTCAGATGATCAAGGAGTTTGCATCACTGGGTCCCACAGGGCACCTACTATATAAGGCCACCCTACCAAGACAGGGAGACATAGAAGACTTACTTAATATACAGAAACAGAGAGGCAGCCAAAATGAAGACACAAAGAAACATGCCCTAAATAGAACAGGAAAAATCTTCAGAAAAAGAACTAAATAAAATGAAGGCAAGTAATCTACCAGATATAGAATTCCAAAACAGGTTATAAGGGTGCTCAAGAAACTTAGGGAGAACTTCAACAGAGATAGCAACCATTAAAATGGACATAGAAGTCATAAAAATAACCTGTCAGAAATAAAGAATACAATATCTGAAATGAAGAATACCTGAGAAGGAATAAACAGGTTACATGAAGCAAAGAATCAAATCAGTGATTTGGAAGAAAATGTAGCAGAAAACATCCAAACACAGCAGCAAAAACAAAATAAAAATTTTAAAGGTGAGGATAGTGTAAGTGACTTTGAAAACATAAAGTGTAACAGCATTCACATCATAGGGGTAGCAAAAGGAAAAGAGAAAGAGCAAGGGATTGAGAGCCTATCTGAACAAATAACAACTGAAATCTTCCCACACCTGGTGAAAAAAAAAAGGCACAAAATCCAGGAAGTGCAAAGAGTCCTAAACAAGATTAACCCAAATAAGACCAAGGCGTATCATAATTAAAATGCCAAAAAGATTAAAGATAAAGAGAATCTTAAAAGCAGCAAAAGAAAGACAGTTAGTTACTTAGAGTGGAGCTTCCATAAGACTATCAGCTAATTTATCATCAGAAACTTTGCATGCCAGGAACTGGCATGAAATATTCAAAGTGATGACAAGCGAGGACCTACAACCACCATTACTCTACCCAGCAAGTCTGTCATTTAGAATCAAAGCAGATGTAGAGACCTTCCCAGAGAAGAAAAAGCTTTAAAAGGAGTTAAAAAGCAGTATGCACAAAACATTAAAGGGAATTCATTAAGATGAAGAACATAAAATCAAAGATATGAATAAAAAGCTTTCAATCACTACATATCAGTAATTACTTTAAATATAAATGAATTCAATTCTCTAATCAAATAACATAGGGCAACTGAACAGATAACAAGACCCAACATATTCTGCCTACCAGAGACCCACTTCAGGTTGAAAAACACAAGTACACTAAAAGTAAAGGGATGGAAAAAGATATTTTATGCAAACAAAACGAAAAAAAGCTGAGTTAGCAATTCTTATATCAGACAAAATAGACTTTAAAACCGAGGCTATCTTAAGGAACAAAGGACACTACATACTGATAAAGGGATTAGTCCAACAAGAGGATATAACCCTTGTAAACATTTATGCACCCAATATAGGAGCACTTAAATATGTAAAGCAAGTCTTGATGGACATGTAGGGACAGATCTACAGTAATATAGTCATAATAGGGGTTTTTATACCTCATTGACATTAATAGATAAATCTTTCAGACAGAAAATCAACATGGAAGCAGTGGTCTTAAATGACATAATAGACCTGATAGATTCAATTGCTGTCCTCAGAGGATTTCACCACAGAGGAGCAGTATATATATTCTTTTCAAGTGCACATGAAACATTTTCTAGGACAGACCACCTGTTAGGTCACAAAACAAGTTTCAATAAATTTAAGAATATTGAAATTATATCAAGCATCTTCTCTGAACATACTAGTATGAAACTAGAAATCAATCATAATAAAAACACATGAAGTCTAAATAACATGCTACTATACAATGAATGGGTTAACAATGGATTCAAGGAAGAAATAAAAAAATACCTCAAAACAAATGAAAATGAGAGCACAGAAGCCAAAAATCTATAGGACTCAGTGAAAGCAGTCCTAAGAAGGAATTCATAGCACTGCAGACCTACCTCAAGAAATAAGAAAATCTCAAATAAACAATCTAACCTTACAACTTAACAGAACTAAAAAAAAAGAAAAAAAGAAAAACAAAGCCCAAAGTGAGTAGAAGAAAGGAAAATATAAATATTAGAATACAAATAAATGAAACAGTCTAAAAATACAATATAAAAGATCAATGTAACTAATATCTGGTGCTCTGAAAAGACAAGCCAAATTGATAAACCCGTTTTTAATTGAATTTATTGAGTGACACTTGTTAACAAAATTATACAGGTTTCAGATGTACAATTCCACAACACATCATCTGTACACTGGATTGTGTGTTAACCACTCAAAGTCAAGTCTCTTTCTAACACCATTTATTCCCCCCTACCCTCCTTCAACTCCTCACAACCCATCCCTCTTGCCATGGCATCACCACACAATTGTCCATGTCCAGGAATTCATTCTCTCTCTCTCTCTCTCTCTCTCTCTCTCTCTCTCTCTCTCTCTCTCTCTCTCTCTCTCTCTTTGCTTTTTGCTCAGTCCCTCAACATGTCCACAACTTCCCCCACTTCCCAACAGGATAAACCTTTAACCAAACTCATCAAGAAAAAAAGAGAGAAGATCTAAATAAATAAAAGCAGAAATGAAAGGCAAGTAACAGCTGACACCACAGAAATACAAAGGATTTTAAGAAAATATTAATGAGAAACAAATTGGAAAATCTGGAAGAAATGGATAAATTCCTAGAATCATGTAGTCTTCCAAAACTGAATCTAGAGGAAACAGAAAATCTGAACAGACTGGTTGCAACTAATGAAATTGAAGCAGTAATCAAAAAACTCTCAACAAACAAAAGTCCTAGACCAAATTACCTCAAAGGTGAATTTTACCAAACATTCAAAGAAGAACTAACACCTATCCTTCTCAAAATATTCCAAAACTTCAAGAGGAGGGAAGATCCCAAACTCATATTAAGAGGCCAGCATTACCCTAATTTTAAAACCAGACAAAGGCATTACAAACAAACAAAATCATAGACCCATATCCGTGATGAACATAGATGTAAATATTCTCAACAAAATATTAGCAAACTGAATCCAGCAATACATTAAAAAGATCATACACCATGACCAAGTGGGCTTTACTTTGGGGATGCAAGGTGGGTACAATATCTGCAATCAATTAGTGTAATACACCACATAAACAAAATGAAGGCTAAAAGTCATATGATCATATCAATAGATGCAGAAAAAAGCTTTTGACCCATTTATGATAAAACTCTAAGCAAAATTGGAATAGACAGAAGATATCTCAACATAATAAAGTCCATGTACGCAAATGCACAGCTAACATCATATTCAATGAGGGAAAACTAAAAGCATTTCCCTTAAGATCAGAAACAGGTCAGAAATGTTCACTTTCACCTCTCTTATTCAACATAGTACTGGAAGTCCTAGCCACAGCAATCAGAAAAGAAGAAATAAAAGATATCCAAATTGCCAAGGAAGAAGTAAAACTGCCACTATTTGCAGATGACATGTATGTACATAGAGAACCCAAAAGATTGAACCAAAATACTACTGGAACTAATAAATAAATTCAGTAAAGTAACAGCAAAATTGCATTTTTATACACCAATAATGAACTATCAGAAAGGGAAACTAAGAAAACAATCACATTTACAATTGCATCAAAAAAGTACCTAGGCCCAAGCTGGTGTGGCTCAGTAGACTGAGCACCAGACTGCTAACCAAAGGGTTGCTGGTTTGATTCCCAGTCAGAGCACATGCCTGGGTTGCAGGACAAGCCTCCAGTAGGGGACACTGGAGATGCAACAACACACTGATGTTTCTCTCCTTCTTTCTCTCTCCCTTCCCCTCTCCAAAAATAAATAAATAAAATCTTTTTTTTTTAAAGAAAAAAACATACCTAGGAATAAATTTAACCAAGTATGTAAAAAGCCTGTTCTCAGAAAATTACAAGACACTGAAGAAAGAAAATGAGATACAAGGAGTTCTGGCCAAGGTGGAGGAACCCTTCACTTCCTCACACAACCAAAAGTAGGATAACAACTAATCTAAAATCCATAAAAAAAAACCAGAAGCACCAGAAAATCAAACTGCATGGGCTCTGACAACAAAGGAAAGGAAAAAATCAACCAGAACAACCAGACCTGTAAGGTAGTGGACCATGCGGGCCAGCTCAGAAAAACTGAGGCAAGGCAGCAGATGGGACAGATAGGGCTAGCTGTGGCAAGGTGGCAGGCTGCATGGGCAGGGCTGACTTAAGGGGAAACTGAGACTCAAAGTTGACTGTAGACTACTGCAGTTGGCACAGTGTCTCACAGTCTCACAAGAGTCTGTTGGAAGCTGCAATGTTCCCTCTCTGGCCCCTCTCCCACAGGCAGCTCCACAGCACAGCAAAAAGGGTTGCCCTGCCCAGGTGAATACCTAAGGCTCTGCCTCCTTACAACTTCTCATGTACCCCAAGCAAAGAAATATGGCCCAAATGAAAGAACAGAGCAAAACCTCAGAAAGAGAACTAAGCAATGGGGAGATTGCCCATCTATCTGATGGAGAATCTAAAGCCCTGGTAATCAAAATGCTCACAGATCTGATTGAGCTTGGTCGAAAAATGAAAGAGCAAATGAAGGATATCCAAAATGAAATAAAGCAAAATATTCAGGGAACCAACAGTGACAGGAAGGAAACCAGGACTCAAATCAACGATTTGGAACAAAAGGAAAAAATAAACATCTAACCAGAACTGAGTGAAAAAACAAGAATTAAAAAAAGTGAAGAGCCTTAGGAACCTTTGGGACAACCTGAAACATTCCAATATCTGAATTATAAGGGTTCCAGAAGGAGAAGAACAGCAGCAAGAAATTGAAAACTTATGTGAACAAATAATGAAGGAAAACTTCCCCAATCTGGTGAAGGAAATAGACTTCCAGGAAGTCCAGGAAGCCCAGAGAGTCCCAAAGAACTTGGACCCAAAGAGGAACACACCAAGGCACATCATCATTAAGTTACCCAAGATTAAAGATAAAGAGAGAATCTTAACAGCAAGAGGAAAGGAGACAGTTACCTACACAAGAGTGCCCATAAGACTTTTAGCTGATTTCTCAAAAGAAATCTTGCAGGCAAGAAGGGGCTGGAAAGAAATATTTGAAGTCATGAAAGGCAAGGACCTACATCCAAGATTACTCTATCCTGCAAAGCTTTCATTTAGAATGGAAGGCAGTTAAAGTACTTCCCAGATAAGGTCAAGTTAAAAGGAGTTCATCATCACCAACCCATTATTATATGAAAGGCTAAAGGGACTTATCTAAGTAAATAAAGATAAAAATGTGAACAGTAGAATGACAACAGTAGAATGAAACTCACAACTATCAACAAATGAATCTAAAAAAAGAGAAAGAAAAACAATGAAAACAAAAACTAAGCAAACAATTAGAACAGGAACAGAATCAAAGAAATGGACACCATATGGAGGGATTTCAGTGAGGATGGGGAAGGGAGGAATAGGGTGAAAACTGTACAGGGAAGAAGAAGCATAATTAGTAGGCATAAAATAGATGGGGAGAGATAAAAATGGTACAGGAAACAGAGGACTCAAAGAACTTATATGTACACCTCATGGACATGAACTAAGATGGGGGGAATGCTGTAAGGATGGAGAGACAGGGCAGAAGGGAGATAAAAGGGGAAAAATTGGGAAAACTGTAATAGCTTAATCAATAAAAAATACTTAAAGAAATTGAGATACTAATAAATGAAAGCACATAATGTGCTCATGAATAGGAAGAATTAACATCATTAAAATATCCATACTTTCCAGAAGTATCTATAGATTCTATATAATTATTATCAAAATATCAATAGCATATTTTGCAGAACTAGAACAAATATTCCAAAAATTTATATGAAACAACACAAGACCCCAAACAGCAACAGCAATCCTGAGAAAGAAGAACAAAGTTGGAGGAATCATGCTACCTAATATCAAATTATACTACAAGGTCATAGTAATCAAAACAGCATGGTAGTCACATTGAAACAGACACATAGATCAATGAGACAGAATAGAGAGCCCAGAAATAAACTCATACCTCTATGGTCAATTAATATTTGACAAAGGAGGCAGGAATATACAATGGGGTAAAGATAATCTAGTCAATAAATGATGTTAGTAACACTGGACAGATATGTGCAGAAAATTGAAACTAGACCAACTTCTTACACCATATACAAGAATAAACTCAAAATTAATTAAAGACTTCACTGTAAGCAAATACTGATACTACAAAAAATCCTAGAAGAAAACATAGTAAAATCTTGGACATTTCCCTTAGTAATATTTTTTCCAATATATCTCATTGGGCAAGAGAAACAAAAGAAAAAATAAACAATGGGACTATATCAAATTAAAACGTTATTATACATCAAAGAAACCATCAACAAATTGAAAAGACAGCTCATTGCATGGGAGAATATATTCACCAATAATATATCTGATAAAGCATTAATGTCCAAATTTTATAAAGAACTTACACGACTCAACACCAAAACCTCCCCAAAAATTCAATAAAAATGGGCAAAGGACCTGAATAGACACTTCTACAAAGAGGACATACAGATTGCCTATAGACATATGAAAAGATGCTCAATGTCACTAATCATCAGAGAAATGCAAATTAAAACAACAAGATATCACCTCAAACTTATCAGAATACTTATGATCAATAAGTCAATAAACATCAGGTGTTGACAAAGGTTGTGAAGAAAAAGAAATCCTTCTGCACTGTAGACAGGAATGCAGACTAGTAGAGAGAGCCATATGGAAAACCTTTGAAAATTCCTCAGAAAATTAAAAATGAAACTGCCTTATGATCTAGTGATTCCACCTCTGAGTATACACCTGAAGAAGCTCTAACACTAATTTGAAAGAATACATGCACCCATATCTTCATTGCAGCATTATTTATAATAGTCAAGTTACAGAAGTAATCCAAGTGCCCACCAATAGACAAGTGGATAAAATATGGTGGTACAAGAAAAGGGAAAAACAAACAAACAAACAAAAAGTGGTGGTACATATACACAGTGAAATATAATTCAGCCATAAAAAAAGAATAAAATTTTACCATTTGCAACATCGTGGATGGACCTAGAGGGTATTAAGCTAAGAAAAATAAGTCAGTCAGGAAAGGCAAATACCATATAATTTCACTTACATGTGGAATCTAAAGAACAATGTAAATGGCCTGGCTGGGTGGTTCAGTTGGTTGGAGCATCATCTGTATACCAAAAGGTTGCAGGTTCCATACCCTATCCAGGTGCAGCATAGAGGAGGCAACTCATCAATGTTTCTCTCTCACATCAATGTTTCTCTCTCTGTCTCCCCACTCCCACCTCTTTTCTCCCCTTCTCTTTTTTAAATCAATAAATATATCCTCAGGTGAGGATTAAAAAAAAGAACAATATGAACAAAGAAGAAACAGACTCATAGATACTGATTGATGTTTGCCCTTAAAAAAGTGAAGGGTTTGAGAAGTACAGATCAGTAGTTACAAAATAGTCATGGAGATATAAAGTACAGCATAGGAAATATAGTCTTTAATATCACAGTAACTCTGTATGGTGCCCGATGGGTACTGGAAATACCAGGGGAAACACTTTGTAAAGTATATGATTGTCTAATGACTATGTTGTACACCCCAAAATAATACAAAATAATATTGAATATAAACTGTAAATAAATATTAAAATATAATCTGAAAGTCAAAAAAAGAGAGAAAGAATTAAAGCACCTGCATAACAAATTATATAAGTGAAACAAGGCAAGTACCTAAAGACAAACAAGTTTTTAGAAAAGGAATTGCAATCATACTTCTCTATTTGGATCTATAATAAATAATATTTCATCATCATAATGATATAAACATTTCTCATTGGTTTATAAAAAACAATAATGCTACCAAATAGGAAGAATGAGAAAATTTGAGGTGGTTGTTTAGAACAAGCCAAATCATTGTCTGTCAAATTTTAAGTCAACAGATAATGTTTACAGTTGATAAAATAAGATATGTCTGCGTAAGCTCATTATTGAGAAAGATGAAGATAAATACTAGAAAAAATCTATAAAAGGTAAAAATATTTGCCTTTCAATATTATTGAAAAGGGGCTTTCAATATTATGATTTTTATATTTACAGTATGGATCAGTTTGATAATGATTTATTGCGGTAGGCTGAATCAAAGATGTTCATGTCCCAAATTCTCAGAACCTGTGAATATATTACTTCACAGGACAAAAGATATTTGGTAGATGTGATTAAGATAAGGATCCTGAGATCAGGAAATCATCCTGGATTTTCTGGTAAACCTAATGGAATCATAAAAGTTCTTATAAGAGAGAGGCAAGAGGGATAGAGTCAAAGAGGAGATGTGATAGCAAATAAGAGGTTGGAATGATGCAATTGCTGACTTTGAAGATGGAAGATGAACATGAGCCAAGGAATGTAAGTGGCCTCTAGATGCTGGAAAAAGCAGAGTAGGATCCTCCTCTAAAGTCTTTAGTAGGAACACAGCCCTGATAACTCCCAAAAGCATATATTACCTCTAAGTAGCAGTAAACATAAGAATTGTAGTTGCTAAAATTTTACTTTTTATTCTATATTTTTTAATAGGTAAAGTTTGATCATAAATAAAAATTAAACTCACAAGTCAAGAAATCTAAGCATATTTTAAAACGGAACTCTTTGTTTAATTATCTTTGAGTTGCCCAGCTAGCAAATTTAGGAATGCCCATGAGTTCTACTGGAAATTGGTGCTAATTCTTAATATGTACTTACAATTATGCCTGTTCATCCAAGCACCTAAAAAGAGCTTTTAAGTCATTCATTTGTTATTTCTTTTTTCCTTTTTACTTATTTTTTATTGTTGTTCTTGTACAGTTTTCTGTCTTGTACTCCCAACCCGGCCCACTGCCCCAGCCCTCCCCACCTCCCTCCCATTTCCACCCCACCCCCCAGTTTTTGTCTATGTGTCCTTTATACTTGTTGCTCTAAACCCTTCCCCTTTCCCCCTGAAATTCCCTCCCCTCTGGTGACTGTCAGCCTGTTCTCAGTTTCAGTGTCTTTGGCTATATTATGCTTGTTTGTTTGTTTTGTTGATTAGGTTCCAGTTAAAGGTGAGATCATATGGTGTTTGTCTTTCACTGCCTGGCTTATTTCAGCTAACATAATGTTCTCCAGTTCCATCCATGCTGTCACAAAGCGTAGGAGCTCCTTCTTTCTTTCTGCTGCATAGAATTCCATTGTGTAAATGTACCATAATATTTTGATCCATTCATTTACTGATGGGCACCTAGGCTGCTTCCAACACTTGGCTATTGTAAATTGTGCTGCTATGAACATTGGGGTGCATAGGTTCTTTTGGATTGGTGTTTCAGGGTTCTTAGGATATAATCCTAGCAGTGGAATTGTTGGATCAAAAGGTAGATCCATTTTTAGTTTTCTTAGAAAATTCCATACTGCTTTCCATAGTGGTTGTACCAGTCTGCAGTCCCACCAACAGTGCACTAGGGTCCCCTTTTCTTTACAACCTCTCCAACACTTGTTGTTTGTTGCTTTGTTTATGATGGCCATTCTGACTGGTGTGAAGTGGTATCTCATTGTGGTTTTAATTTGCATCTCTCTGATAGCTAGTAATATTGAGCATCTTTTCATGTGTCTCTGGATCCTCTGTATGTCTTCCTTGGAGAAGTGTCTGTTCAAGTCCTTTGCCCATTTTTTAATTGGGTTGCTTGTCTTCTTAGAGTGGAGTCGTGTAAGTTCTTTATATATTTTGGAAATTAAACCCTTGTCTGAGGAATCATTGGCAAATATGTTTTCCCATACAGGTGGTTCTCTTTTTATTTTAATACTGTTTTCTTTAGCCAGGCAGGAGCTTTTTATTTTGATGAGATCCCATTTGTTTATTTTTTCCTTTATGTCCCTTGCTTTAGGGGACATATCAGTAAAAATGTTACTGCATGAAATATCTGAGATTTTTCTGCCTATGTTCTCCTCTAGGACTTTAGTAGTGTCACAGCTTATATTTAAATCTTTTATCCACCTTGAATTTATTTTTGTGTATGGTGAAAGTTGGTGCTCAAGTTTCATTTTTTTGCAGGTAGTTGTCCAGTTCTCCAACACCACTTGTTGAAGACTCTATTTTTACTCCATTTTATGTTGCTGCCCCCTTTGTCAAATATTAATTGACCATAGAGAACTGGGTTTATTTCTGGGCTCTCTGTTCTATTCCACTGGTCCATGTGCCTGTTTTTATGCCAGTGCCAGGCTGTTTTGATTACAGTGGCCTTGTAATATGGTTTGGTGTCAGTTATTGTGATCCCTCCTACTTTGCTCTTCTTTCTCAAAATTGCTGCAGCTATTTGAGGTCATTTATGGCTCCATATAAATCTTTCAAGTGTTTGTTCTATGTCTGTGAAATATGCCATTGGTACTTTAATAGGTATTGCATTGAATTTTTAAATTGCTTTGGGTAATGGACATTTTGATGATGTTAATTCTTCCGATCCATGAACACGATATATGCTTCCATTTGTTTGTGTCTTACTTGATTTCTTCAATGTTGTTATTTCTTATAATATCTCTGAGAGGCAAACTGGTAGAAATTTATTCTCTATCTGAGACTCAAACTAGGTCAGAGAGGTTAAGTGGCTTGCTAGAGTTATACAATGAACAAAACAAAAAAGGAACTCACAATCCTTGATCTCATTTCTATTTCAGTACATTATCCATTAAATGGTTAATATGCTTAAATGTATTTCTACTCTAGGAAAATTGAGAATGCACTGGAATAATCTATGAACTAAACATGAGAGTTCCCCATTTTTTGTGTTCAAAATGCTGCTCTATAGGGATATAGAATAAGAACTAGTATTTTTTTTTTTTTTTTGCACTGTAGCTATTATTTGCAGGATTTTTGCTATGTGTGCTTTTCTGAAGCCTCTGTTCAAAGTGATCCATTCTGTTTCTGACTGCTTTAAGCCAGGTTAGCACAGCTGTGACAACCAAGACACAACCCAGACAGGCTAATGAATTTAAAGTTGTCTTTCATCGCGTTCCCATTGCTAATTCTTTTTCCCCCATACAAACAACTTTTATTTATTTATTTATTTATTTATTTAATATATTTTATTGATTATGCTATTACAGTTGTCCCATTTCTCCCCCATCATTCCCCTCCACCCTGCACACCCCCTCCCACCCACATTCCCCCCCCTTTAGTTCATATCCATGTATCATAAGTTCTTTAGCTTCTACATTTCCCACACCATTCTTGCTCTCCCCCTGTCTATTTTCTACCTACCATCTATGCTATTTATTCTCTGTACCTTTTCCCCCTCTCTCCTCCTCCCACTCCCCTGTTGCTAACCCTCCATGTGATCTCCATTTCTGTGGTTCTGTTCCTGTTCTAGTTGTTTGCTTAGGTTGCTTTTGTTTTAGGTGTGGTTGCTAATATCTGTGAGTTTGCTGTCTTTTTACTGTCATATTTTTGATCTTCCTTTTCTTAGATAAGTCCCTTTAACATCTCATATAATAAGGGCTTGGTAATGATGAACTCCTTTAACTTGACCTTATCTGAGAAGCACTTTGTCTTCCCTTCCACTCTAAATTAAAGCTTCGCTGGATAGAGCAATCTTGGATGTAGCCTTTCATGTCTTGGAATACTTCTTTCCAGCTCCTTCTTGCCTGTAAGGTCTCTTTTGAGAAATCTGCTGACAGTCTGATGGGAACTCCTTTGTAGGTGACTGTCCCCTTATCCCTTGCTGCTTCTAGAATTCTCTCCTTTGTTTTAATCTTGAGTAATGTAATTATGATGTGCCTTGATGTGTTCCTCCTTGGCTCCAACTTCTTTGGGACTCTCTGAGCTTCCTGGAAGTCTATTTCCTTTGCCAGATTGGGGAAGTTCTCCTTTATTATTCGTTCAAGTAAGTTTTTCACTTGCTAGTCTTCTTCTTCCCCTTCTGGTACCCCTATAATTCGGATGTTGGGATGTTTAAAGATGTCCTGGAGATTCCTAAGCCTCTCATCATTTTTTTGAATTCTTGTTTCTTCATTCTTTTCTGTTTGTTTTTTTTTTTCTTCCTTCTGGTCCACTCCATTGATTTGAGTTCCAGTTTTCCTCCCATCTCTATTGGTTTCCTGTTCCTTCATTTCACTTATTGTAGCCTTCATTTGTTCATCTAACTTGTGAGCAAAATCAACCAACTCTGTGAGCATCCTGATCACCAGTGCTTTGAACTGTGCATCTGATAGGTTGGCTATCTCTTGGTCAGTTAGATGAATTGGCTCTGGGGCTTTGATTTGTTCTCTCGTTTGAGCCATTTTTTTTTTTTTTTTGGTCACTTCGCAGCTGTTAAGTATGAGGGGCAGAACCTCAGGTGTTCCTCAGGGCAGGGCAGCCCAGCTGCTGGGTATTGACACTGTATGTGGGGGCAGGGTGTGAGCGGGAACAATGGCGCTTGCTCTGCTCTCTCTCAGATTCCAGTCCCTTCCACTGCTTCCCCTTTGCCTGGATTATCTGTGCATGAATGTGGGACCACCTGGTCATCCAGCCGCCTTGCGTGGCCTCACTGGGTCTGCACAGTTGCCACCCCGTGCCCGGGGTCTGCTAGCCACCGCCTGTGCACCTGGGATCTGCCAGAAGCTGCTGCCTGAGCAACCAGATCTACCAACCTCCACTTTTCCCTGCTGCAACTCCACCCCTCTTATGGGTCTGGATTGATGGTTGTTGGACTTCCTATAATGCAATTTTGTATCGGTTCTGGTTGTTTTCTTGTTTCTAAATCTTTGTAGTCCTTAATTTTGGTTGTGCAAGGAGGCACAGTGTGATGGCTTATCTGGAGGAAGGTATACAAGGCATTTTACACCTATCCAAAACTCCGGTGGCCCAGTATACTTCACTGGGGCTGAGGGGACTATATTGGGATTTCCCTCCTTTTAGATATCTGGGCCCCTTCTGTCCAAGCCATCAAGACAGAAAAGGGCAAATTAGTTCTAAAGTGAAGCCCACAGACTGCCCTAACCCTTCACCAACCCAACCACTTAGTTCAGCCAAACCGTTGAGCCTCATGGGGTGACGATGAAAATGGGCTTCTCAAGTGAGGCCTATATTGCAACCAGTCACCCAGGTAATGAGGTCATAGGCATATGCCCTATGAAAACAGAAGAACACACAGGTTAATTCATACAACAATCCCCAAAACAGTCTCTGTGGCTGTGAGATGGTCTTTTGGGAAGAAACTCAGTTGCAATGTCCTTCCTGCCTATAATTCTACATCCTTGGTGACATTACAGACCTAGTTTCAACTTTCAAATGAAAGCAAACTTCCAAGACAGTTAGCTGTGCCATTCTGATGTCTGATACTGAGCTTTGTGATTTTCCTTAAATCACAATTTTTCTCCTTAAAATCACCCTTATTGTTATTACAGGCACTACTTTGGGTCCTGTTTTTAATTTTGACTATTTGTTTGCATAAACACACCAAGAGCAACCTAGACCATCTATGATCTTTAAGTCTACTTTGCTGGAACTCACACAGGGAACCCTTAGATTGACTTCTCAGTCTGCCCCTCGGGGCACAGAAGCAGAGCCACACATCTGCCATCTGGCTTCGCCTGTACCAGTCATTGCACTCAAATCCTTGAGCCTTCCATTGTGCCTACAGATTCCTTTTTTAGCCATCTTTCAGGAAAGCAACCTTCGTTTCTTCCCTGGAAAGACTGGCACAAACCGCACAACCAACCAAAGTACCAGGCTTTTTCTCGTGGGCTTTAGCTAGCTTCACAAGTCAATCCCAGTTCCTCAGGGCTTTCTGGTGACAACCAGAACCCGTACTTGCCTCCTTCAGGCGTGACATTCCAGTCAAAGTCTTGGTTAACAAAACCACTATTAACGATTAGTCTTATTGGTTTTATGCAAAGAAACCTTATGTCATCAATCACTCCATCAGAATGCCAAATTCTAGAGGGATTAGGTAGGGAGAAAAATACAAAGTGTGAAGAAAAATCCTTTTCCTTCTAATATCACCAAAATTGCATCTCTATGCCTTATACATTCCATTACTAACTAACACTACATAATTCCTTCCCAAAACTTTCACTTTTCTATTTATCTTTACAGTTTCCCACAAACCTTCTGCAACATTCACAAACCTTCTAATCTTCCTTTTCCTTGTGCACTTTCCTACAGATTATGAAGTTTCAACCTTCCCTGGAATCCTCAATTTCCTTTTCAGAGCAGATACAGAGCAAAATCTGAAACAATACACAGGTAGAGGCATTCTCTTACACCAATGCGTCCATTGGTGCCTCGTAGAGACATGCTCTTTCAGGCCCAGTCTCTTGGCAGAGACATGCTCTTTCACCTCGGACTGAAACACATCAGCCCCAAATGACCCTTCCTGCGTCCCAAGTGACAAGGGCATTCTCCCCAACCAGTTACAGGCGACCTTAAATTAGGTCTTACAGATACAAGATTCTGCTCAGAAACAATTCCCTACTGAAACCACATTCCCATAATGCCAGAAAAAGTGCAATTGAGGTTTCCTTTCTTCCAGGTTTAAAACTTTCACATCCTTTATACATATTCTTACACATCCAGATTTTTAACCATTACTCACTTTTAATCCTAGTTTCTTCCCCACACTGGGAAGGACTATACTTAAACTTAGTATGCAGCAGCAAAAAAATCCCTAGCACAACTGGTACCTTCGACTAAAAGTCCCTAAATTTGCAGGCACATCTTGCAGTTTTCCTAAAGCTTAGACCTTGCAAACACCTTATCAGCACAGAGGGAGTCCTTGGACCTCCATTAAAGACCTTAAGAACCAGAGCCATCTGTTTCCTTGTCCAGCTAGGAGGCTGGTTACTGTGGCTGCTATCGCCCTCAAGCAAGGGGGGGCAACCCTGCCGCAACATTGTCTAGCTACTTGGACAGATAGGCTACAGGCTTGTGCCAAGGTCTGACCTCCTGAGTCAGGACCCCTAGGGCTACCTTATCTCGTTCATGGGCAAACAGGGAGAATGGCTTGTCAGGGTTGGGCAGGCCGAGGTCTGGAGCTCTGACCAGGAGTTCTTTTAGTCTTTCAAAGGCACTCTGCTGCTCTGTCCCAGTTGAATGGGGCAGTCTCGGCCCCCCTTAGGGCCTGGTACAGTAGTTTAGCTATTTCTGCATACCCTGGAATCCATATTCGGCTGAATCCAGTTGTCCCTAAAAATTCCCGAAGCTGTTTTCTGCTCGTGGGTCTGGTTTGCTGACTGATTACAGCCCTTCTTTCAGTTCCTAATGTCCTTCAAGTCTAGACATGTGAAATGCGAAGCAGTTGGGGGTGGGGTAGCTGGCTCAGCAACATATAGGGGCTGGGTACGGTTGGGTGCAGGGTCAGAGTGACCTCATTGACTGCTTGGAGATCCTGCACGGGGCAATATCCAGACCCGTCTGGCTCTAACAGGGGGAGTGGTGTGTTCCACTACGACTGGCAAGGGACCAGTATCCCTATCCTGGTTCCCTTGGGTATGTGGTACTGCCTGAGACAGCGAAGCTGCACCCCCAGTTTCAAATCTATGATTTCTGGAGTACAGCCGGAAAGTCCTGGCAGATTTCCTTCTACCCATATGCTCCCCACGTTTCCTCCCCTTACGGCGCAGACAAACAAAGGGTTTCAGGGCTCTCTCACTCGCCCACCTGGCCTCTCCTCTCTTGAGGAACCTAGGTCTGTCTCAACTAAGGCTGCCCAAGTAGAGTCCGGGTTAGCTCACAAGCTGTTATGCCGTATGACAGACTGAGGAACCGCAGGTTAGGGCCCACTCATGCTCTGTAGGCTGATGCCTGTGGAGCCACAAACACATTCACTCTCTTTCACACACACAATTTCGCAGAGTTTATTACTTTTCCCTCCCTGAGAAAGGGAAACCTGGTCAGGATATCTGATGCTACTAGGGCCTGAGGGTGATCAGCCCTCTTTCTGGTCTTGGGTCCGGTCCCCGGGGCACTTACCGATTCAGCACCTTCCAGACAAGCCTCAGTCTGCTTAACCCACCTGCCCGGGTTGAAGGGCGGCTTGGAACCCCAGGCGGAGGCGAGCCGCAGCTTTCCAGGACCCGAAATCACCGGGGCACATGCTTCCCTTCAGCCCCTGGCTCGCCCCGTCAGTCCCCGCTGCCTTCACCAGAGGCAAACAGCCTGCTCACATGAGTCGCTTCCCGGTCAGGGAACCAAAATGTTACGGAAAATAATTCGGAAACTGATGACTGGCGCGATTAGGGGTGACGGAGTGAGGCTTTATTACATGCGCAGACCCAGAGGAAGCAGTCTCCAAATTCTGGGCCCCGAACCTTGGCTGAGCAGGGCTTTTATTGCTCTCCAGATGCCCTATCCTACGTGGCAGAAGTAGGAGGTACAGAAGCTGATGCAAAAATAACTCTAGGGTTGAGGTGTCCTTGAGATGTCCTTATCGGAAGCTGGGTGTTCAGAAGCCAAAGCCAGAGTTAGCTGTTATGTACAGAAGCCAAAAACGGGAGTTAGCTGCTACAGTAAGAGTTTTCATGATTTGGCGTCTGTTTTTCCAGCCTCATTTCTTTTAGGAACTCAGGCTTGAACTTTTAAGTCCTGTAATTACTACTCTGATTTGTCAACACATTACTTGTCCCTGTGCTGCATGACCTGTTAGCATCATATTTGCCATCCCATTCCCTATTTGTGTGCCAGAAAACCCCTATTTACCTTTAAAATCTAACACATAGTAAAGTTATGTTCTTGCTCTGTATACCTTGATATAACATACTTCCAATCAAAATTACATGCTTTCATGTCTGTCTACCCACTGAATGGGTAGTACCAAGCACGGAGTTGGTACTCAAATGTGGGGGCAGGGTGGAGTCAAGAGGTAAGGCTCTACGGCTGCTAACAAATATTAGGCAAATGATCTATTGTGAACCTGTGTAATGATATAAACAAAGCATCTGATTTTGTGGAACTACTTCTAACTCAGGCTACCAAGTCATGGGATGGAGTCGCAGGATGATCTCGGTGCCACAGCACACCTGCAGTGTCTTAGGAGGCTCCAGCCCCTTCATAATAGGCTCTAGACCATCCAAGGAGGCGAATTCTCACGGCAGTTCGATGTGAGGTCCGGGACAACCACCGAGACCCTCTAGCCAGGGCAGGCGAATGACCCATCTCCTAGATTCAGCCAGCGACGAGGCACGCCGCCGGCTCCACTTCGGAAAACCCAGGCCGCAGAACGCAGCTGCGTCCACCTTAGGACGCCCCAGGAGAAGGAGCTGCTCCTTAGAAGCAAGATGGCGCCATTGGGTCTCTTCTCCTTTCCCCAAGAACCCCTTCTTGGTCCCCAGAAAACACAAGGACGTTGCAGCGCCGACGCCGAGATCCGGGAAACTCCACGAGGCCGCAGCCACTACCGGGTTCCTGGGACGTGATTTCATCTCGCCTGGCGCTGGGACCTAGGGTTGGGGCCGACCGAATAAAAACACAGCCGGTGCACAACACGCAGAAGGTAGACACTGGATAGCACCCGCCCTCCCAACCTTTGTTCTTCAGCTGGGGTCCCCAGCACTCTCGGCTACGCCCCAAAACAGGAAGTCCCTCCCCCGCCGGCCTGCCCCGCTCCCCAGCGCCCCGGAAGTGCTCTGCGGTTGCTGCTGCAGAGCGGCCGGGAGGAGGGTGGAACTCCTGTGAGCTAGGCACTCTGAGTCCGCCTCCTCCCCATCTTCCTCCTCCTCCTCCCCCTCCAAGGCTCCTCCGCCGCCCGTCGGATTCCTCCTCTGTTGCTCTCGGCGCGGAGCCTTCCGGACCGGGGCCGAGGACTCTTCGCTCGAGCTAGCTCAGCAAGGTTTCCGGTGCCCGCGGGGCGGTGGACGTGTGTGGTGCAGGTGAGCGATAGAGGGCTGGGGTGGGGGCCGCTCGAGGCCCAGGTGCTGGGCTTGCTAGGGTGATTTCATGCCCAGCGTTCTGCAAGGGGACGAGCCTGGGATGGAATCCGGGGCGCCGTGCTCGCTGGTGGGAGGGCGAGTGCACCTCCGAGGATAGGCAACTGCGGCCAGGTTCCCCGCATCCGGCACCCCTTCCAAGGTGGCCCCGTTGTCAGGTCACCCCATCTTTGGCCCTACCCGCCGGAGACCCCTCTTGGGCGGGGCCCGCGACGCCGCCGCAGTCCGGGTGCCTCACTCCGCCCCTTTCCCCTCCTCTTTCTTTTAACTCTTTGGCTGTTGTACAGCAGTTGCTTTTTAGAACCATCTCCATCAGGGTTTTGTGTCAGTTAAAGGAATGACTTTTTCAGACTGAAGTCATTAGATTTTCCTCACTGAACTGGGCTTCTTGCAAAGGTTAGACACATATTCGGATAATCCAGCCCCTAAAACAAAGAGAAGAATATAGATATTTTGACTGAGGGGTGTTTTCTCTGTAGTCTGTTCCTAAAGGTTTTCTATAAGTGGAAGGTGTGATTTGTATGCATTAGTCTGGTATATATGTGTGTAAGTGGGCGGCGGTGACCTCGCAGTGTTGTTTTAAGGTTTAAGGAGAATTAAGGAGTTAACTGGCCTTTGCTTTGGAAACCAGAATGTCCAGACTTGTGGGAGCTCATCCAGGTGTCTTGGAAGTTGTGTGAGAACTCCAGTGCCACGCCCTACATGTCACACCGAAAAACACCTAATTTAGAAATTGTGTTTGCTGGTAGTGGTGGGACCTTTATACAACAAGTGTTATAAGTTAATTCGTGTCCTGAAAGTAAATCACAACTTTAATCATGTTCCAAAAATTGGGTAACAAATTTCATTAGTGAAGTCACAGTAGAAGGCATTCATTTTAGCTTATGTTTATTAATCTATTTAATCTTATTAGTTTGTGTTTTTCTATCTTTATTAATACTATGTTACTGTAGAATGACTGTGACTCAAACATTATTTTTAGAGTTTGAATTTCTTCAGGGCAGAAGCCATGTCTTACTCATCTCTGTGTTTTGAGGTGATGTGGCCTAGAGCATAGAAGTTATTCATTACTTTCTTTTTTAAAAAATTTTTATTTGTTGATTTTTAGAGAGAGAAAGGTGGAGGGAGAGAAACATCGATTTGTTGTTCCACTTTTTTTATGAATTCATCAATTGCTTCTTGTATGTGCCCTGACCAAGGATAGAACCAGTGACCTTCATGTATTGGGATGACCCTCTTCACCAACTGAGCTACCAGGGATAGGGCCATTCATTCATTTCTTCATTGAATGAATGAAAGTGTAGGTGAGCTCACAGTTGCCTTCTAGGAGTCATTTTATTGGGCTAGTGTTTTTGTTTGTATTTTTATTCCAGTTTCCTGACACATTCAGACTTTGTCTGTTCTTTAGCATGGTCAAAGAACATTTTAAGAAGAATTTCTTTGCCGTCCTTCCAAAACTCTATCATCCCCTGAGAGGTTAAACTTATATTTGGGGCACTGTATCTGGGTATTACAATAATTTGTATAGTATTAAAGATTTACTACTTGAGCATGTTTGTCCAAGGTTATCAAGCAATGAATTCCTGGTGATAGTAGGTTTAAGTTTGGATTTAGTTACCACCGTTTAGAAAATGAGGTGAATCACCAAAGTGCTTGTAGTGGCTCATTTTCTCCATGGATACGTGAAGTCCTGTGGCATGCGATATGACTTTGGCATAATTTACCAATAGCTACATTCATATTTCTTTTCAGAGACCCAGATGCTGTTCTCTAGAGTGTCTGCTGAGTGTGCAGTCATGTGTATCGTGTATTTTGAAGCAATTCTTCATACAACACTTTCTTCACAGGACCTTCAGGGAAAGGGGCTAATTATAGGAAAATCTTGTCTACCGTTTGTTGGGGAGGACAATTTTATCTATAGATAGTTGGGTTATTTTCACTTCAGTGAGGTCCAGAGAGAAAAGTGCTGATACCTTCTTTCCTTTACAAATATTTGGTTGTGGTCCGCACTGGTTTTCCAAGCTTAGCTTCTACAGAAGGTAAATAAATGTACCAGAATCATTTCTTGTATATATGTATATCAGTGTAATATGTACTAGTAGTCTTTACTAGTGGGATGGCAAGGAAAAACACTTTAAAAATACTAGCATAAGAGGCTGTTAATGAGAAAAAAGATTATGATTTTGCAGAAATAATGAGACAGTATATGGTTTCCACTGTTTTACAAAATGTTTTAATTCTTAGACATCTAAGGAGAGGGAAGCCTGTAATTTCTTACCTCATTGACATTACCACTAGAGAGAAGTCAGATTTCTCTTTTTGAATTCATCAACCCTCCTGATAACAACAGTCCTTATATGTTGATTGCCTGCCTAGCCCTTTCATAAAAGCTTTGCTTATATTATTTCTAATCTCAATAATGCCTCTTGCAAGAGAGGTAGTTTTCCTACACTTTACTAAGTGAAGTTATTTGCAGGTGTCTAGGCAGCTAGTGTGTAGCAGAGTCTGGATTTGAAAGTGAAGATTCTGAGAGTGTTGGTTATTGCAGTTAATCCTAAAAGGCTGAGGAAAATGAGATTCTGCTCTCAGCACTTGGTCATGTGGGGGCTGGGATTACTAGTAACTTTAGCCAGGTGGTGGCCCAAGGCAGCAGCCACTCTTCTATTTATCTCCAGTGTGCCTATAAACACAGTGTTGTCACTTTCTATGTGTGTGGTGATGAAAAAAGTGGTTGGACATTGTTCGTGTAAATGTTGTGAAAAAAGAGTATTAGGAACTCAGCTCTGGTGTTTGATGACTGCTTTTTACCTCTGAAATATCGGTATTTGAGATTTGACAGGACTTTTGAAAACCTATTTGTAGTAACCTTTCCTGAAGGATTATTGGTTTATCTGTCACTAACTGAGATGGGAGAGAGGTTATGGGGAATTGGGAAGAATGGTAAAAGAAGCTAAGGTGTACTAGGTCTGTTTTTACCATTTTATACCATATATCATTTTCTCTTTGGGTTTTAATATGGAGGCTTAAAGAGGGTAAAACTCTTGTAAGGTCTAATTGCTACTTGGTGCTAGAAAAATTCTCTTCACTCTTTCCAAACCTGTGCAGTTTTTGTTTGATTTGATTTATTGATTTTAGAGAGAGAGGAAGAAAGAGAGAGAAACATCAATTATTGTTCCACTTACTTACACATTCATTGCTTGTTTCTTGTATGTGCCCTGTCCAGGGATCAAACCCTCAACCTTGGTGTATCAAAAAAACACTTTTAAATGGGCTTGATTCAGACAGATGTGTTCTACTCTTGTTCTTTTCCTTTTTTTAAGTACATAGCTCTATGTAAAAAACAGCTCATTATCAAGCCCTCAATAGTAACAGTTATCCTGTGTTTTCTTTTTAGCTCTAAGATACTTTATTGCACTCATTAGGATTTCGTTATAATATAGAAAAAAAGTGATTTTAAAGCTCTGAGTTTTTAAAAGACTTGAGAGTAAATTTTAGAAGAGAATTTGTACTTTTAATTTAAGTATACCTGGAGGTAAAGACTTAAGTCTTCAATGTCAAAAGTGTAGTCTGTGTAAGCCAAAAAAGCAGATTTCCATAAAATACTATAATACTATTCTTTTAAAAATTGTTTTTATTGTGTTTTTTTTATTTATTCCCATTATGCCCTCTTTGATCTCTACCCTCCCCCCACAATCACCATACTGTTGTAATGTCCATATTCCTGCACCCCCCCCAACTCGACTCCCCAGAGCTGTTAGCCTGCTATCTGAGTCTCTATTTTGCTTGTTCAGTTTGTTCATTAGATTCCACATATGAATGAAATCATATATTTGTCTTTTTAACTGGCTTATTTCACTTAGCATAATGTTCTCCTGGTCTATCTATACTGTCAAAAAGAGTAAAATTTTCTTTTTTTTACAACTAACTGGTATTCCATTGTGTAATTTACCATAGTTATATCCACTCATCTACTAGCGGACACTTGGACTGCTTCCATATCTTGGCTGTTCTAATAACACTGCACTGAACATAGGGGTACTTATATACTTTAGAATTAGTGTTTCAGGTTTCTTTGAATAAATTCCCAGAAGTGGAATCACTGGGTCATAAAGCAGTTCCATTTTTAATTTTTTGAGGTAACTCCATACTACTTTCTACAGTGTTTCTACTGTCTACTTTCTACAGTATGGAAATTTGCATTCCCACCAGCAGTGCAAAAGGGTTCCCCTTTCTCCACATCCTCACCAGCACTCGCTATTTATTGATTTATTGATGATAGCCATTTTGACAGATGTAAAGTGATATTTAATCGTGGTTTTCATTTGCATTTTTCTGATGATTAGTGACATTTAGCATCTTTTCATATGTCTACGGACTATCTGTATGTCCTCTTTGCAGAAATGTCTATTCAAGTCCTTTATTCATTTTTAATTGGATTTTTTATTTTTTTGATTTTGAGTTTTAAAAGTTTTTTATAAATTTTGACTATTAACCCCTATTGAGATATATCAGTGAATATGTTCTCCTATTCCGTGGGTTGTCTTTTGATTTTGTTGATGGTTTCCTTTGCTGTGCGAAAACTTTTTAGTTTGATGTAGTCTCATTTATTTTTTTATTTTGTTAACCTTGCCTGAGGAGGTAAGTCAGAAAAAATATTGCCATGAGCAATGTCCAAGATTTTGCTGCCTATGTTTTCTTCTAGGATATTTATGGTTTCAAGTCTAACATTTAAGTATTTAATTCATTTTGAATTTATTCTTTTGTGTGATGTCTAATGCCATTTTTCTGGACTTATCTAATTTTCTCAACACTGTCTTTAGTCCGTTGTATGTACTTGCTTTCTCTGTCAAATATTAATTGACTATAAAGGTGTGGGTTTATTTCTGGGCTCTCTATTCTGTTCCATTGATCTTTGTGTCTTTTTATATAGTACTATTCTTAAAGGCTTTCACAGCTAGAGTCCTGTATGAGATGCAGTAGGTATAACCCTTGACATACGTAATCTCTTTGAAATGTGGGACCTAGTTTCATTGCTGAATTCACTTATTGAAGCCAGATATCAGGGTTTGACAGTATCACCTTGAAAAATAAAACAGCAAGATTGTGAAATGACTTCTACTCCCAACTGCATTGTGAAGGTGAGGTAAAGATCCCAGATTTTCACAAAGATCATGGTTGTGGTTATCTAAACCACAAGATCTCTTGCTTCTCTGTTCTTAAGCAGTTGAGTAGCTAGCCCAGTAATGCATTGAAAATAGAGCTTTCCACACCACTGAGTGATTGCAAATGCTTTGGTTCAGCTGTTCTGTCTAGATCTACCCTGGATTACTGCAGCAGCCTTTTAGCCTCCTCTGTTTGCTCCCTGCTACCATCACCTTCCCCTCTTTTCTTCACATTTGGTTAGAGCAGTCATCATACTGCCCTGCTTAAAACCTTTTGCAGCTCCTCCTTGCCCGTTAATGAAATCCAAACTCCTTTTATCTTTACTTACCTTTTTTTTTTTTTTTTTTTTTTTTTTTTTTTTTTTTTTTTTTTTTTTTTTTTTTTTTTTTTTTTTTTTTAAGTTCTCTAACATTTATTTTTTGGGGAAAGGAATGGATTTTGAGGAGGAAGAACATGGTGCAGAGGTATGGAATAGAAAATAAATACAAATGTAAGCTGTTTTGCTAATTGTTTTATAACCACAACAAATCAGTACAGAGAATGTCCTGTACAAATCAACACAATAAAGGTTCAAGATCAAAGTGTTCCTTTAGGCAAGACTGGAGATTTCAGTCTCTGGTATTTGGAATTTAGGCTGAAATCCTTGTTTTTGGATGGATCATTGGGAGTGTGGTACAGTCTACTTTTAAACCAGATTTGAACAGAAGAATGGCTGCTTGGCCCAGGGAGAAGTGGATGAAGTGTTTGGATTCATGTCACATAACTACTGAAGTTACTCCCCACAATGCAGTGCCAGGTGGGTTTGTACTTCTTGTCAAACTCCTTCTTATTATGGGCCACAATATCCTCCTCTATGTTATATTTCTACAATATAACATAGGAGAAGCTTTCTCCTGAGTAGTACTTTCCATGGAGTCCTGTTGCATCTCCTCTAGCATATCAACATTTTCGATCACCACCTTTTGGTCGCACATGGTTTCAGTCACACATGGTTACAACGGAGCATCTGTATGTGCTGGCCATCTGCAACAGTCTTCTGGGGGAGGGGCTGGTGAAGCTCACACCTAGAGGGAGAAGCCATTGCTACTAAAGCCGTGGCGCATCTCTGTCTTTACTTTCATGTACAGAACCTTCAAGACCTATTCCTTCCTTAACCCCATGGCCTCATCTCTTTTTCTTCTCCTAAGCTATTCGTTCTGTAATACCAAGCTTCTGAAATATAGTATCTTTCTAAGTCCCCTATTTCCTCTTCCTGTAATTATAGCCACTTCTTCCTCTGGTCTAGTATACTCTTACTGGTACTTCAGAACTCAAGTTAAGTTATATGTCTCCAAAAAGTGTGTCTTGATTATGTTCTTTCTCTTGACACTCTTCTGCAGAAAGAAACAAAACAAATGAAAAACAACTCTTGAGACTGGGCTAGTTGCTCCTCTTATGTGCTACCATAAAGTCTATTACAGCTCTTATATTATGGACGGTGTCTTCATGTGCCTATTGTAAATTTTGTTAACCACAATCCACAGTAATCTTGTAACTACATACACATACACTCTTCAAAAAATCTTCACAGGCCTTTATCAAAACAAACTTTCTCAGTTTGTGGCAGCCTTGTTATGTCAGTTATTTTTTCACAGCATCCCTAGGTCAAAAGAAACACATAACAGTTTAATTTCTTAAATAGTTAGGTCCAAACAACTTAATATGTATTTATGTCCTAATAATTTTGAAGCTACTTGAAAAAACTGCTAAATAACTTTCATTTAAACTGCAGAGTACTCCCTTGTACGTATCGTGGTTTATTCAGCCATTCTTCTATACTTGGACATTTAAGTATATTCTTATATTTTTCTATTACAGATGATGTTATAATGAAAAACTTTGCATACCATATGTGTTTTTGTATTGTTGGCAGTATATCTTCAAGATAAATGCATATATGAGATTTATTAGACATTGCCAAATTCCTCTCCATATGCAGTTACTTGTTCTATTTTGAATTCTAGCAGTAGGGTATAGGAGTGCCACAGTCTTGGTGCTCTCCCTCCCAGGAGCATGCCCTGCCTTTCCTTTCCCTTCCCACACTTTGGCCTTTCTCTCTCCTATGCTCCAAGGGCCCTTCTTTGCCTCTGTGGCTTGTTTCCTTAGCCCATTTCTTCTGTAGCTCACTTTTACTACCTCTGTAACTTTCTAAATAAACTTTTGTATAATTTGAGTTCCTGGCTTTGAATTTTTGTTTGTTTTTTGCCAAACTCAAGAACTGAGGTCCATAGTACATCATCTACATACTGTATTGTGCTCACCACCCACATTTTCTCCTTCCAGCACCATTTATCCCCCCCACCATATCCTATATTTTTGGTATTACAGAAGAACAAAAAAGGAAAAAATAAAAAGAAAGCAAAGGGGGGAAAAGTGCCACAGTCTGACCAACAGAGAATGTTGCCATGCTCTTATTTCTGTCACTCTCATGGGTGAGAAATGGTGTCCTGGTGTAGTTGAAATTTGTATTCCTCTTGGTACCAGTAAATTGAACATTTTTGTGTGTGTTTAAGGACCATTTCTTAACATTTTAAAATTGTGTTTCATATTGTCTGTTTTTTAAATAATTTTTGGTCTTTATTTTCTCAAATTTTAAAAGTTCTTTATATTTAAGAATATTAGCCATTTAACTTTGACATATGTTGCAAATATTTTGCCCACTCATCCTTTGGCATTGCTTACAGTGGGTTTTTTGTTTTTGTTTTTGCTATACGAATGTTTGTTTTTGAGTAGCCAAATATATTAATGTTAAATTTATCATATCTGGATTCTTAGTTATAGTTAGAAAGCCTTTCCCTACCAGATTATAGAGGAATTCATCCACACTTTTTTCTAGTGCTAATAGAATTTCATTTTTTTTTTTCAGTTCTCTGATCCATTTGGAGTATATTTTGGTATATGGTATGAGAATGCATCTAATTTTATCTTTTTTTCACATGATTATCCAGTTGTCCAATGCTATTTCTTTAAAAAACAAAACAAAAAAAAACACCCCTTTCCCCCTTAGTCATATAAAAGATTTCTATATGTAGTTCAGTGTATTTTATTCTGTTTGATTGTCTGGCTATTCATATACCAGTTACCACACTCTTTTAAGAGGCTTTATAGTATGATTTAATACCTGATAGGACTAATTTGCCATTTTTAGCTCCTTTTCTTCAGTGTTTTTATTGCTATTGCACGTTTTATCTTTCCATATGAACTTTAGCATCAATTTGTCCAAGTCTGTTAAAAAGCTCATTTTTATTGGGCCCACTTCAAACTTATAATTTAACTTAGAACTGATATATGGATGGTGTTGAGACATTTTAGAGTAAGTGATATCTTTTCATTTTCTTAAATCTTTCTTCATACAAGTTTTGAACACTTAGGTTTATTCATAAGAATTTTATTTTTTGTTGTACTATTATAGAGTTTTCTAACCATTCTATCTTCTAACTGGTCATTATTCATATATATCAATATTAGTTAATTTCTGGAGATTTACTGCTGCCTTGCTGAATCCTTATTCTTTGAGTTATTTAAATCATGGTTTCTCTTAGATCCTGATATACTGTCAGGTCACCTGTAGATAGAAATTTTATCCTTTTCTTTTCCAATGTTTATGACTCTCATTGTTTATCTTATCTAATTGCATTGATTAATATCTCCACAACAATGTGAAATAGCAGTATTATGTGTTTTAAATAGATATGTTGATTGTTTTATTATATTATCTTCTCTGTGGATATACAAAGATGTATATTTATATGTTAATTTAGCTAGGGATGTGCCTTTCAAAGACTGCAGTCCTTCATTATCTATGTTAAAAGATGCTTAATGGAGATGGATGTGGTAAGAGGCAGAAGAGGTTTAGTTTCTTGGTGGACAGCAACCAAGTACAAGCAAGATTATATCTGCTCCATGGTTTCCCAGTTTTATGCAGCCAGTCCTGAATTTTGTTCCTGCTTCTCCACACAGTTTTTCCAAACTTCATTGTAGTCTTCACTCATCCAGTAATGGATGCCACAAAGCAACCACTAGGCTAAAGCTGCTATAGGTCTGTTAATATCTAAGGGCTCCTCCTCTAGGCTTTCTTAGTGTTCAGTGGCTTTTGTATTTGCAAACAAATTAGGTTCATCTTGCATTGATGCAGTTATGGCTTGGGTCTTTATGTCTATAGGTCATTTGGCAAGGCAAGTTTGTAGATGATTGGGTCTTTATGTCTGTAGGTCATTTGGCAAGGCAAGTTTGTAGATGAGATTATCCATTGGAATGACCTAGAGTACACAGCTGTGGCATGGTTCTAGACAAGTTTGTAGGGTCTGGATCATCTGACTTTGAGGCAATTCTTTCTCCAGAATTCATTTATGAAGACCTAGTTCTCTGGCTGGAAGTGATATGTTGGTGTGGGATCAGGTGTTGGCCAAATATCCTCCACACATGCAACTATAGGCACACACCAGTGCTCAGTCTCCCAGCTTTGGAGAGTTTTCATTTCACTGCCATCTGATTCACCCAGAAAGTTCAAGTAGCATATTTTCTGTAGATGTTTATTCAAGTTTATCTGGGTGCTTGTACGAACTCCCAGTTCACATCTCATTGTCTATCTCTTCCATTCTAAGCATTTCCTTTCCCAAGAGTGCTCGTGATGGGATATTTATTAATTTCTTATCACTTACCCTGGGGAGCTTCTCTTTAGAAGTTCTGCAATTCTCAGTTCATGGCCTGTTGTCTATTTTCGCCATGCTAGAAGTGATGGTAGTTGGGGTGTTGTCCTGCAGCCGCTCAAGGCCAGGCAGGTTCACATGAGATTCAGGCAGACAGAAGAAAAGTTGTGGAGCCTGTCAGGATGTCTGACGTGCCTTTATTCTGGGATGGGGTGGTCCATGCATGCCACAAGCCACATGTTGCACATCGGGAAGTCCCTACTCCCTTATATACTAAGTACACGCAAAGCCAGCAAGGTGCCACTACTGACCTTCAGTTATATAACAGAGCTTCCTTCATTTACACATGCCAGCCCTTACTCAAGGCCACATGAACACTGCCAAGCCACAGTCGCCTGGACATCTAGGTGAGAGCCTGACTGATTCCATTTTCCCTACAATCCACCCCTTCAGGTTCATCATCGTATAATCTATGCAAGGGGTGTTCTGCGAAGGTCCCTTGGTGAGGAGGGCAGAGCCCTGCACCCATATACCACAACAGCAGTATAGACTACAGCAACAGGTAACTAGGAGACAGGCAAATAAGGCTACCCTCAGGTACAATGGCCAGTCCAATTCCCAGACAACTAAGGCTACCCATGTGAGCCATATACCTAGAGGGCCCCTGAGGGAACTGCAGCCCACATGTTATTTGGCACTTCCCAGTAATGCTTAAAAGTATGCTTCTGACACAGACCTATCAGAGTCCAGCCCTCTTGGGCTTGTCCTTTGAGGTTCTCAATACAGAGAGGGGCTGGTTCAGTCCACTCCATGGCCTCAGCCATGAGCCACCCCAAGTCATTCCATATGGAGTAGCTGACTAACAGCTGGAGTTGGTCATACTGCTCCTCTGCCCCAGCATAGATGTTGGTCCAGGTAGCTTTCCACAAGGACTGTGCACTGTTCCACTTGTGTTGTAACCAAGTCCAGTTTGAGACAGAAGCTGGAGAGATGCACCATGGGAGGCTGACAGCCATGATAAGGGGGATTTCAGTGCAGATCTAGCATGCTGATTGGTTAGCCACTGAAGCATATGTATGTACCCTGTCAACTAAGGTGTTACCTGGCACCCTTTTGCACCTTGGCTAGGGGTTCGGCATCTATTTTCAATAACAGTGGAGAACTCATAATGGACCATAGGGATATCACAAAAGAGCTAAGGAGAAGCTTTTCATGGTCTGCTGGCCCTGGGTATATTACTCGCAAGACTGGAGGCCACATTCCAATTACCCAGGGCACTATTTGCAAGTTTCTCTCCACCTCATGTCCCCAGGGGGCAATATGAGTCATCCAACTCATGTAGGGGGCTTATCTCCGAAGGCCACGTCCAAGAGGCCGTTTGTCCACACTCCAGGCCCTCAGATGCAGGCAACAGAATGTTTCCTTGTTTCCAAAGTTCATGTAACTTTGCTGCATCACGGAGTGCAGTCTCCTTTCCATCTCGGAGCTCTCTTAACTTTGCTGCATCGCGAAGCACTGTCTCCACCACAGCTAGCAAAACTGTAAAAGAAACACCTAGCGTATGACCACCTCGTGTTTCCCCAGGGTCTCTCCCCTAGTACTCACAGGGCCTTCTCTACTGTTTTGGGTGTGCCACTAACATTGGGCTAGTCCTGGGGGAAGCCCAAGCCGCTAGGAGCCTTGCCACTGAATATTACAAACCTGTGGCTGTCCACCCCTCTAATCACGCCTCTAATCTCCGCTCCCAGGGTCCCGATGGCTCCATCTACCACAAATCCTGCCGCCTAGCCAATTGTCCTGCAGCCTCTCAAGGACTGGTAGGATCACATAGGATTAGGACAAACAGAAGAAAATTTGTGGAGCCCATCAGGATATCTGACATGCTTTTATTCTGGGGTGGGGTGATCTTTGCACATGGCAAGCCACATGTCACACATCAGGAAGTCCCAACTCCCTTACATACTGAGTGCACACAAAGCCAGCAAGGTGCCAAACTGACCTTCAGGTTATATAACAGCTTCATTCTATGCATGCGGGCCCTTAACTCAAGGCCACATGAACACTGTCAACCCACCATCACCTGGACATCTAGGTGAGGGTGTCTGACTAACTCCGTTTTTCCTACAGGTGTTTAATAAATGATTTCTTCTTGTTCCTGGGTTGAGGAGCTCTCACTCACTTGGTGAATACCCTTGGTCCATGGACTGTTGCCTATCCCCACTTTTCCTGGAACCCACATTGCCTTTTACTCCCTGGGTCTTGCTGCCAAACTGGCATGCACTTCAGCCTTGGGTTGGGTGTGAGGGACTCCCTTATCTTGCAGACCCTTAGTGTTCACCCTCTGGTATATGCTGCCATCCTGATGGCAGGGATTGATCAGGATGCTCATCTTTTCTGTTCCCTCTTTTTCCCCTTCCTCTACCCCACCTTTTTAGTATGAGGACAGTCTCTTTTCCCTGATCTTTCTGCCTAAGCCATTTTGTCTGTGACAGAAAATCTCAACCCTCTGAGGACTTAGGTTTCTGGGACACCAACCCTGGTCTCTTAATCCTTGGATTATCAGTACGTTTCCCACCATCCTATCTATTAGTCACCAAGGTCTCCCTATTTCATGTGTCTAAACATTACAACTGAGATAATTCTCTGTGTCTCTTCATTTATTCTTATTCACTGCTTGGGAGTTTTAGCAGTTGTAT
This sequence comes from Anoura caudifer, assembly GCA_004027475.1. Lineage (NCBI taxonomy): Eukaryota > Metazoa > Chordata > Mammalia > Chiroptera > Phyllostomidae > Anoura > Anoura caudifer. The sequence goes on along the minus strand of PVKU01002501.1, from coordinate 74,417 downwards.
TGGTCCTTCAGAATTAAAAAAAAAAAAAAAACATTACTTGATCACATCACAAAACCTATTCCTGTCTTTATGTTTTACTTTATTTGGAAAGTTACATTTATTTGGTTACAACCATTTGAACTTTTTGTATAGTCATTGGTTGTTTACATGTTTTATTCTGAATTACTTTTTTATGTCCTTTACTCATTTTGGGGATGTGGGAGGCTGGATTTTTTTAAATAACAAAAACAAGTTTATTGAGACACAATTCACATACCATAAAATTTACCCTTTTAAAGTATACCATTCAGTAGTTGTAGAGTTGTGCAACCATCACTACTATCTGTGTAATTCAAGAACATTTTCATTACCCCAGCAAGAAACCCCATGTTTATTAGTCATCACTCCTGATTCAGTCCACCCTCCATAGACCCTAGCAACTACAGTTGACCCTTGAACAGTGTCAAGTTATGGGCATGGAATTCTGTGCATTTGAAAATCTGTATATAACTTTTAACTCACCCAAACTTTACTACTAATAGCCTACTGTTGACGGGAAGCCTTGCTGAGGACATAAACCATAGATTAACATATTTTGTAAGTCATATACAAATAATATATGCTATATTCTTAGAATATAGTAAGCTAGGGGAAAGAATGTTACTAAGAAAGTCTTAAGGAAATTTTAATATATTTACAGTACTGTACATATTATTGAAAAAAATCCATGTATAAGTGGACCTGCGTATTTCAAAGATGTGTATTTGAAGGGTTACCTTTACTAAACTACTTCCATCTGTACAGACTTGCCTGTTCTGAAAATTTCTGGACTTCATAAATGGAATCAGGCAATATGTAGCCTTTTTCTTTTCTTTTTTTTTTTTTTTTTTGTTAAGTGAGATATGATGGGCATATAACATCACTTTAGTTTCAGGTATACAACATAATGACTTGATATTTCTTTTTTCTTTTATTTTTTAAATATATTTTATTGATTATGCTATTACAGTTGTCCCATTTGCCCCCCTTCATTCCCTGCCACCCTGCACACCCCCTGACCCACATTCCCCCCTTTAGTTCATGGCCATGTGTCCTAAGTTCTTTAGCTTCTACATTTCCCATACTATTCTTGCCCTCCCCCTATTTTCTACCTACCATCTATGCTACTTATTCTCTGTAACTTTCCCCCTCTCTCCTTCCTCCCACTCCCCTGTTGCTAACCCTCCATGTGATCTCCATTTCTGTGGTTCTTTTCCTGTTCTAGCTGTTTGCTTAGTTGGCTTTCATTTTAGGTGTGGTTGTTAATATCTGTGAGTTTGCTGTCTTTTTACTGTCATATTTTTTATCTTCTTTTTCTTAGATAAGACTCTTTAACATTTCCTGTAATAAGAGCTTGGTGATGATGAACTCCTTTAATTTGACCTTATCTGAGAAGCACTTTATCTTCCCTTGCATTCTAAATGACAGTTTCACTGGATAGAGCATTCTTGGATGTAGGCCCTTGCCTTTCATGTCTTGGAATACTTCTTTCCAGCCCCTTCTTGCCTGTAAGGTCTCTTTTGAGAAATCTGCTGACAGTCTGATGGGAACTCCTTTGTAGGTGACTGTCCCCGTATCCCTTGCTGCTTCTAGAATTCTCTCCTTCACTTTAATCTTGGCTAATGTAGTTATAATATGCCTTGGTGTGTTCCTCCTTGGCTCCAACTTCTTTGGGACTGTCTGAGCTTCTTGGAAGTCTGCTTCCTTTGCCAGATTGGGGAAGTTTTCCTTTATTATTTGTTCAGATAAGCTTTCCACTTGTTGCTCTTCCTCTTCCCCTTCTGGTACCCCTATAATTCGGATGTTGGAACGTTTAAAGATGTCCTGGAGGTTCCTAAGCCTCTCCTCATTTTTTGAATTCTTGTTCCTTCATTCTTTTCTGTTTGGTTGTTTGTTTCTTCCTTCTAGTCCACTCCATTGATTTGAGTCCCAGTTTTCCACCCATCGCTATTGGTTCCCTGTGCGTTTTCCTTCATTTCACTTATTGTGGCCTTCATTTGTTCATCTAATTTGCGACCAAAATCACCCAGTTCTGTGAGCATCCTGATTACCAGTGCTTTGAACTGTGCATCTGATAGGGTGGCCATCTCTTGGTTGCTTAGATGAATTGGCTCTGGGGCTTTGATCTGTTCTTCCATTTGAGCCATTTCTGGATTTTTTTGTTGTTGTTTGTTTTTGTTGTTGTTGTTTTGTTTTTGTTTTTGTTTTTGTTTTTTTTGGTCTGGTCATGCCTGTTATGTATGAGGGTCAGAGTCTTAGGTGTTCCTCAGGGCGGAGCAGCCCAGTCGCTGGGTTGTGACGCTGCATGTGGGGGCAGGGTCCAAGAGGGAACTGTGGTACTTGCTCCATTCTCTCTTGTATCTCAGTCCCTTCAGCTGCTTTCCACAAGCAAATTGAGCCCTTCTGGTGCTGATTTCCGTGTGGGTGGGCTTGTGTACGTTCTAGGACCCTATGGATCTCTCCAGCGAACTCTCCGGTGAGACTGGGAGTCTCTCCTGGCACCTCAACCCCCACAAGGGTTTTCAATCGGTGTTTTTAGGTTTTATTTCCTGGCTCTGGGGCCTTGGGCTGCGAGGTCTGTCTCGCTCCCTGTTTTCGCCTGAATTATCTGTGTTCGAATGTGGGACCGCCTGGTCAGCCAGCTGCCTTGCAAGGGCTCACTGGGTCTGCCTGTTGCTACCCCGCACCCAGGGCCTGCTAGTCGCTGCCTGTGTGCCTGGGGTCTGCTAGCCGCCACCTGCACGCCTGGGGCTCCTGTGTGCCCGGGTCGCCAACCTCTCCTTTTTCCTGCCATGACTACACCCCTCTTACGAGTCTGGATGAATGGTGGTTGGACTTCCGTGCAGTTCAATTTTTCTGTTAGTTCGTGTTGTTTTCTTGTTTCTAAATCTTTGTTGTCCTTAATTTTGGCTGTGTGAGGAGGCACAGTATGTCCACCTACGCCTCAATCTTGGCCAGAAGTCCCACATGTTTAATATTTTAATTTTAAATGTTAGAAAAGGTTGGAGGTTTACTTGTACATGGGCCTGCTGCCGAGCCTGTGATTCTTGACCATTCTTGATGAGCATGACTGTACTGAATAAGCTAGCCCCTGGAAAGGCAGAGCACTTTCTTGCTCACTCTCTTCCACTCCTTCTCACCCCCACCTCCTCCTCCCTTCTCTGACTTAAGAGTAATAGGACATACATTCTAGTCCATGTTCTTGCTGTTGGTCATGTTGGAAAAAACTGAGGAGGGGTGTTCCTTCCTTGACCCCATAGAAATTTGCTGTATGTGGGATTGTTTTAAATTAATGTTCTCCAGTGTCTCCTCCTGCCGTAGTCAATCTGTCTACAACCCCAATTGTCTTTATCTCATGCATAACAGTATTTTGATCTGTGGCATCATCCCTGACTTAGCTCCTCCCCTTTTTCAACTTCCTGTCTATCCCCCTCACCTCCCTGTACAAAGTCCAAGATATTTTTGCCTAGTGTTATCAAACTTTGATCAGCAGGTATAAAGAATTTAATGCCTGGTACAAAGTAGTACATTCAGTAAATGTTGTTTTTAATCCTTGGCCACTTTCTGTTATATGAACCATACTAAATTGCTGTTTTTACACATAAAAAAAAAACCCTCATTTTGTCAACTTCATATGGTTCAACTTTATGGGTATAGAATGATAGTTCTTAACAAGGATGCAAGTTAGAATTATATAGGCAGCTTTTTACAAAGTGTATGTGTACACTCCTCATCCTAGCCTGGTGAATCAGGATCTTCATGAATGGGTCCTGGGTAAATACATTTTATAAAGGCTCCCCAGATGATTCTAATTCATACTCCTGCTTAGAAACACCTGTGAGGAAAGTGTCACTTCCAGTTTGTTTCAATGTAAAAGTTCTTTTCCAGAAATAAGTATATTGATATAGTCAGTAGGTAGTTCATGAACTGAAACTTCAGTTTTTTGACTCCACAAATTACTGTCATTTTTAACTTTAAAATATGCTCAAATCTCAAATTAAGATTTATCAGGACTTCATTTGGGGCAGGAAAATCTAGAGTACTACAAGATATTTTCATGATTTTAAGAGAATTTTAAAGTCATTTTTCTTCTAGCTTATAACTTAACATTATCTCTCATATAACTAAAATTTAGTATTTTGTACTTTTCAAATACACTTTTACTTTTTCATGAAAAAGAGATAGTAGTAAGCAGACCGCAGTTCAGGATCAACTTAACATTAACTTACAATGCAGATTATGTACATGATTTATAATTTTGATGTAGCCAAGAAAAAATGGAGGGAGTTTCTTTTAACAGTAGCTATCTCCCTTCACTGATGGTAATTTGTGTGTTGTGCTCTTATTATTAACTAGCTTTGAAGTCTGGGTAAGTGGGCTGTAGATAAGCTCATAATTATGCACAAAATTTTTCTCGTAGTTCCTTGGCAACTGTAGACAAGAATATTAAAACCCAGAAAAGAGTCCTGGCTGGTGTGGCTCAGTGGATTGAGTGCCAGCCTGTGAACCAAAGGATCGCTGGGTTGGATTACTAGTCATGGCACATTCCTAGGGGGCGGGCAAGAGGCAAACATTGATGTTTCTCTCCCCCTCTTTCTTTCTCCATTCCCCTCTCTCTAAAAATAAATAAATAAAATCTTTTTTTAAAACCCAGAAAAGAGAATTCTGAAATTTTTTTCTATCTCCCACTATTATGTTTACTCTAATTTGAATTTCTTCTTTTTTTTTTAGCTTTTAAATCTAATTTGCATTACTTAAAAATGAAGGTATATACTTTTTTAAAATACAGAGAATGTTAGTGTACAAAAATGACTCAAATTTGTGAAGCATTTCATTAACAATACATGGATGCACTAACAGTGGGCAGCCTTGGGTATTTAACTCAGAAAAATATTTTATCAGGAAGGAATATTGAATTTTTATATGTCAACTGATGGTCATTGATGCCAGTTCAATGCCAAGAGGAATCCCCATTTGGAATGCAATGAAGAAGGAAACCTTTTCAGTGCAAAATGGCTCAGTTGTGATACAGCATAGCCTTGCAAATAACAGGGCTGTGGACAGCTCAGCAGTTACACAACACAGTAATGAGGCGGGCTAGGCAGCTCGGCTCTACTCTGGTCTGCTCCGAAAGACAACTTTGGTGTTTCGGCTCCGGCCAGGGAAACAATCTTCAATTTTTTTGTTGAAAGGGAAAGTTCACTCCCAGAGCCAGTCAGGAGCAGACTTAAATGGACAGAAGTCCTTGTTCCTGGTCCCTGACTGATCCATCCTTATGAAAAAGAACTCCAAATCCTTGAAGTTTGGTTGGTCCAAAGGCACTGTTCTTATTGGTCAGAATGGAGCTGCTCTAGTTGGTTAGTAAAGATGTTTATTGTGGGGGGAATATAAATGTACTTTTCCAGTTAGAGAGGAAGGCCTGGGTCCTCTTGGTTGAAACAGCATTCCAGAAACTCCTCTATAAATAAAGATTGGCACAGATGGCAGAAACATAGTGCAGGAAGATAGTGCAGACTTCTTCCTGCACTTCAGGAAGAAGCCCCTGTTTAGAAATGGCTGCTAGGCTCTCTCTCTCTCTTTTTTTTTTTAAACCTAGTTAAGCCACCAGGATCCCTTCTTAGTAGGTATTTTCCTTCTCAGAGTCCACATGTCAAATACCTTCTTTTGTGTTGATTACATGTATTTTGTCATTGGGGCTATGTATGTGATTATATTATTGCATCCTTAAGCTGTTGTTTCTGGGATAAAACACATAACTGTAATGGATTACTTCTGTTACTAAGATAAAATTCAGTTTATGTTTTATGAAATTACTATGTGAATAAATGCAATTGTCATATGGCCTTTTGATGGGTATAATTATTGCTCTTTTGGTACCACTGACTTTTATTGCCCAAATAAAATGATTGGGGTAGCTCTTCTGTGCTACTCATGAGAATGACCTTTTTATGTTTAAAAGAAATTGCCTCAGTGGAGGGATTGAGCAAAAAGGAAAAAGGACTCATGGACATAGTCAACAGGGTGGTGATTGCTGCGGGGAGGAGAATATAAGAGGACTAAACGGTAATGGGAAAAAAACACAATAGAGATTAAATTTTAAAAAATAATAAATGAAATTACCTCTAAAACTACGTGTCCCCAAGCTTTGTAGAAAGGTCATTCTTATCAGTTTTTCCCATAATGGTAGTAAAGTTTAGATGGTAAATGCTTAGAATCTGGATTTTTTAAAATCCTGGCTCCAGACCAATAATGTGATTTGGGGCATTTTTTTTAAAAAAGCTCTATATGGCTCAATTTTCTCATCTCTAAAATGTGGATAGTAGTTATATATGTAAAGTTTTTTGAGAGTCTTGTGGGATAATCAGATAGTTGAAAAAGTGTCTGACAGAGCAAACACTCAATAAATGAAAGCATTATTTTTCTCCAGTATTACTGTCCTGTCTCCAGGTATTGTGATTTTCTTAATCTCTTTTTTTCTTTTTTTCTGCTTTTCTTGGAATTTTTCTTGCAGCTTCTTAAACCATTTGATTGGTTGAATGTCTTGTGTGAGATACTACTGTAAAAGATAAAAATACAAAATAATAACATGGTGATAGGGACACAGGGTGACTTTTTCCCCTTTTCTCTTTACTCTCCAAATTAGTCATATATATGATGAGTACATGTTACTTCTATAATCATGAAAAATCGCTGAGGAAAGGAAAGGTTTAAGTCCAATGCCTGTGGGAATTGTATGGGGGGAGGGGTGAGAATAGTGATCAAAGATAATGATAAGATTAGGAGTTCTCAATGGCATTCAAGATAGCCTTGGAAATGAACCTGTGGTAAATAAATTTGCAGTAAGTTTAATTGATAATATTCAAGTTGTATAATTATATATATTCTTACGTTATCAGAGGAAGTTTTTAATTTAAAAAGTGATGTTTCTACCCTGGCCACATTGCTTAGTTGGTTGGAACATCATTCTGTACACCAAAAAGGTTGCAGGTTCGATCCCTGGTCAGGGCATGGACCTACATTGTGGACTCAATCCCTGAACAGGCCCATATGGGAGGCAACTGATCAGTGTTTCTCTCTCACATCAATGTTTCTCTTTCTTCCATCCCCTCTCTAAAATCAATAAACATATCATTGGGTGAGTTTTAAAAAATTTTTTTACATGATGTTTCTTATATATTTTGTTATGTCATATTTACAATAAGCATCTTTTTATAATTCATACCAAGTCAGAAAACTGATTTATTCTTAAAACTGGTATTGAACAGTTGTATTCTTTAAAACTCAGGATAATTTTAATTAGACATCTTTATTTCAGATTCTCATAGTTTTTAAATTTGAAATATTTGGGGATTCTAAATCAGTTCAATTTAGGATTTTAACTCTTTTATAGTGAAAGCCAATAGTCTAAATTCATGTATCAAACTCATCGGTGTATCCAACTCCCTGTGAAATGACAGAGGGAAGAAATTTACAGACAGAAATTTGTAATCCATAACAGCAATGAGAATGAGAACAGATGGAGTGACCATCAGAAGACAAAACAGATGGCTTTCATGGATGAACCAGGGAGGCGGAAGCCCCTGCCCAGCATACCCAAGAGGGAAGGCTGCAAGTGGAATCTGTTCTTCCCTATCAAGTCCTGAAGCTCAAGTCATTACAAACAGAGAGCAGAATAAATGATAATTAAAATAGGATATATTAAAAGCTAGCTGGATAGCCTATCCACACACCCAATCCATACAAAGATTGCAACATTGGTTCCCATGTTAATTTTGGAAATCTGCTTTCAAAAAACTCTTCTTAAAGCTCTCAGCCTGAGGACTAGGAGTTATAATGAAAGAGTTAGTGGCCCCCAGGGTACACTCTCCTTGTTTTGGTAATTGGAGAAAGATTTAACCTATCAACCTGTACTTTGCCCATGAACCCTGAAGTGAAGGTGTCTCTTACCATGCTAATGAACACAATCTGTTGCCTCTCCTGATCTGGTATAGGAAGCAGATCTACCCAACAACAGAGGAAACCTGCTACAACTGGACTGGGAAAGTTCAGGGGGCTCTGCCTGCAGAGCTCCCCTTGGCCACCATGGATGAAAATAATTCTACCAAGACATGATCTGCTTGGGGAGGAAAGGCTGACCAGTCTCTCAGAGGAGAAAGGTGTTTTAGCCTCTCTTTCAGTGGGCTTCTGTTGAGTTTAGCTTGCATAGGAATGCATGTCAAAGAAAGGAGATATGGTTTACAGATGACATTTCTGGGATCACGGGGTCCTTTTGAGTCAGGGTCTGGTAGGGTGATGCCAATCGGGTGTAAAACCTTGGGAAACAAACTTATTTTGTGCTTGGACCCTTAACATTTAAATCGAGGACATTCTTAGCAAAGCAGGTTTCACAGGACTTTACGTATTTCTTAGGCCTGATCGCCCCGCTCCGTGAACCTCCAGTTCCGACACACGGCTGCACCCCCCTTCAGTATTGTTTTAGGCCTGAATCAGAAGGGGAGAGCTAGGCAGCCAGATTAGGGGATTTTTTTTTTTTTTTACAGATAGAATGAGGACTCAGGCTATAATAAAGCCAAGGGGTGAGGGTGTTTTGTCTCCTCTCCACAATCCCGTAAGTCCTTCCCTGATGGCCCCTTTGCAACTGTGCCTGGCTTAGGTTGTTCCTTTCTCAGGGAATCTTACCAATCATTAACTACCCAGCCATCCTCCAGGGGCCAAGCAGGGTGATGTAAAGGGGGCGGAGGCTGCACCATTGCCAGGAGGATAAGTTTTGTCTCCTTAGTGGCTTATGGTCCCAAGATCCCCTAGCCATGGGCCTTTTCTCTTGTCAGCGGGGTTACAGCTTCTGAAACCAGGCAGGACGGTTCCCAACAGGAAAACAAGAGGAAAGAAAGCCTAGCCAGTGGTACAACATACTGAAATTATACAATATACTATTGCCAAATTAGTGTTGTAAATGTTTTGAATTAACAATTCACAAAAATAAATAAATACATGGAAAAAAGTTTACCCCCTTCATGTAATCAAATAAAAAATCATATTTTTAAAAAAGAATACCCATTGCTAATTGGAGTATTGTGAGCGACTGTATGGCAGTTTTAAAAAGCAGTTGGATGGCGTACCTAATAAACTTTAAACAATCCATTCATTCATTTTTATTTCTTAGAATCTACCTCAAAGTGATGAAAAACAAGGACCTACAACCTAGATTACTCTATCCAGAAAAGCTATCATTTAGAATGGAAGGACAGATAAAGTGCTTCTCAGACAAGGTAAAGCTAAAGGAGTTCATCACCACGCCATTATTACGTGACATGTTAAAGGGACTTATCTAAGGAAAAGAAGATGATCAAAACTGTGAATATTAAAATGGCAGCAAATTCACAACTGTCAACAGCTGTATCTAAAATAACAAATCAAACAACCAGAACCAGGAATGGAATCATAAATATGGAGATCATTTGGAGGGTTATCAGATGAGAGGGGGAAAGGGGAAAATGGGGGGAAAGGTGCAGGGGATAAGAAGCATAAATGGTAGGTAGAAAATAGGCAGTGGGAGGTTAAGAATAGTACAGGAAATGGAGAAGCCAAAGAACTTACATGCACGACCTGTGGACATGAACTAACGGGGGGCATTGCTGGAGGGAATTTGGGTACTGGATGGAGTGGGGCACAGGGGGAAAAATTGGGACAACTGTAATAGCATAATCAATAAAATATACTTTAAAATAAAAAAGAATGCTCATTGCTAATAGGAGTGTTGTGAACAATTGTATGACACTTTTGAAAAGCAGTTGGACAGTGTACCTAATAAACCTTAAACAGTCCATTCATTCATTTTCATTTCTTGGAGTCTACCTCACGGAAAGCATTTTAAATGTCAGAAATAGGAAGTCATCCATTATAATACTGAATAATTCTAAACAGTTCTACTTTCTACATCCATTATAATTTTGAATAATTCTAAACAGTTACTTTCTTACAGGATTGGGTAAATAATTTAACTTATGTATGGGCTGAAATATTAGCCATTTAAAAAGTGCAGCAATGAAGTCAACAACATAGAAAAGCAATTATCACTTAAATGTGACTCAACTGAGTCTACCAGTACCATGATGCTACTTGCAGATCCCTGCAGTTAAATATATGACCTTGTTCAGTTGAAGGACATGCAGAAGGACATTTTTCTATAGCCCAGTAATCAGGAGCTGCTCTGGTTGTTCTCTTGTGTGAACTGGCTTAAAGACTATGAGTGGGGTCATAGTTGATTATTTCTCGGTATATTTTTTTCTTGGTTTTCTCCACTGGTTAAGTAAGAAATTTTGTAAATGAATTTCTTTTGGTTCTTATGACTGTCTATATCTCTGATGAACTTTTAAAAAGTATTTGAAATTATTTACCACTTCAGGTTTTTTTTTCAGGTGTATAATCTCTATGCCATGTCTTATGTAAAATGACCTATGCTAGTTTCTTTAAACATTTTTTAAGTTCTAATTATAATCAACATACAATATTGTATTAATTTCAGGTGTACAATACAGTGATCAGATATCCATATAACGTACGTAGTGATCATTAAGGCAAGTCTAGCACCTTATATACCTGACACTACATATAGCCATTACAACATTATTAACTATATTCCCTGTGCTGTATGCCCCACATAACCATGATTTTTGTAACTGCCAATTTGTACTTCCTAATCCCTTCCACTTTTTCACCCAGCTCCCAACACCATTGCTATCTGGCAACCATCAAAATGTTCTCTGTATCTATGAGTTTGTTTCTGTTTTGTTTGTTCATTTATTTTGTTCTTTAGGTCCCACATATATGTGAAATCATATGATTTTAAAAAAGAAAAGGAAAGCAATTATCACTTAAATGGAAAAGAATGCAAAAGGCAAACTTATGTATTAAAACATTAATAACCCTCTTCTTCCCACATCTCTGTACTTGATTGTAAGATCCTTGAAGTCAGTGCCTAGCACACAGTCTGACTTTTCAGTGAATACATGTTGACTCAGAAAATGGGCATAGGAAAAAGAAGCACAGAGAAAATCCAAAAGCAAACCGAAAGATTAGAGAAACTACTATACAAAGAGAGGGCTAACTTACTAATGATACAGTGATCCCTCACCTATCATGGGATTACGTTCCAGAGACCCCCTCGATAGGTGAAAATCCACAAAGTAGTGGCGTTATATTTATTTTATTATTTATATATATATTTTAAGGCTTTATAAACCCTTCCCACGCTCCTATAAACCTTTCCCACACTCTTATAAACACTTCATATGCTCTTAAACACTTTCTGCACTCTTAAACCTACGTAATTTTAACAAATAAAATTCTATGTGGGTACTCACCAGTGAAGTATACTACAACTTGAATGATGAAGATCATGAATTAGAGAGCTGTTCAGAACTGATGGTGATGAAGGTGATGACGATAAGATGAATGTACTGCACAGCCAAGAAGAGCATTACAGCTCTTCTGAAGGCACCACTTCATCAGGCGCTCCATCAGGTGGTGCAGTATCTTCGCCCTGGGCTGTAACTTCTATTTCCACTAAAGGCACAGGCGTAACTGATCTCTTTGTCTGAGTGATGAACATGGTTATGGGGTGTTGCTGGCACTGCTTTTTATCTGCAGAGGCAGCTTCTCCACGCAGAGAAATGCTCTTGAGTCCAAAGGGTCTCTGAAATTTGTCAAACCAGCCCTTACTGGCACTGAATGGGGTTGGTCTGGTAGGAGAAGCACTAAATGGTCCTGCTTCTGTGTCATTGTCCTTGTCTTCATCCTCGTCACCGTCATGAACGTCTGTGCTTCCCACAAAACTATCATAAAGTTTCTTGGCCTTCGTCCGGATGGTGTTGGCATCCAGCGAGATATTCTTCCTGCAGTCATTTATCCACAGGGCCAATGCAGACTCCATCCTCACAATGGCCTCATTGCGGGAAATGACCACCCTGTTTGTAGTCTTGTTAAAAGTCATTGCCGAAGACCTAATAATCTTCTCTTTTTTTATGTAGCTAACAGTAGATTTGTTGATCCCATAAGTGTGGCTTATAGCCACATAGCTTTTGCCTTCCTTTAACATGTCAAGAAGTTCTACTTTTTCTTTGATGGTAAGCATATTGTCTGGCACTTGGGTTCACTGCCAGAAGCCTTAGAAGGCACAGAACATTTGGGTAGCATCATAGGGCTTGAAATAAATTCAAACTTTTATGAAAATTTCACAAAAACACAACACTGCAGAGCAACACTATGTGCAGCGATCAGACGTGGATGTGAAGTGGACAAGGAGAGATGCTGAACGTATGGGAACAGTGCAGGAGAGCAAACAAACCGATGCTATGGTCACTGAGCCACTCAGCTCCCAGGATACAGAACACAGTGCTGTGGTTGGTCACCTTCCATCCCATCAGCCAATAGTATGCCGTGTACAATCTCACATTGGCAAACTTGCACAAGTGGTAGTGGCATACTGCATTTCCATTGTGTAAAGTACGGTATTCATCTGCTGATGAAATACATACTGTATTTTATTTCGATTTAATATTCTTTTAGTACGTTTGTTAATATTTTTTATATTTTTATATTGCTTTAAATTTTTAGGCAAAAATAATTTAAATCATAAATATTATATAAATACCTAGATGCCACAAAATCCCACAGTATGGTGAAAACTCCACAATACAGAATTAGATATATTTTTTTAAAGAAAACACAATACAGTGAAGCCTCAATAAATGAACTGCAATATAGCAAGAGATGACTGTACATGCATTAAAAAATGGGATTTAACAGATTTCTTCATGTATTCATAGATCTTTTAAAAGTTCATTTGCTTATGACTTTATTAAATTTTTTGTCAATATTTTAGTATGTGGGTTAAGTTTTATTCAGTTGAATAATTTTTAAGCTGGATTATTCAAGCATGGTTAATTAAATTTTTGGTTGCATTTTTTAAATTAGCAAATATTTCACAGACAATATCAAGTTCATAAATATCAATAGGAAAAACTAACAGTACATATACACATTATTTATAGCTCATATGCAGTAGAACCAAAAGCAGAATATAAATTATACTTTTTTATTAGATATATTAAGCATCCAGGCTTTGAGTATTTCTTTACCCAATTTTGTAGCTGGTAAATTCAGTAAATGGCTGTTTATGTATTTAATTTCCAGATAGGTAATACGTTCACATGGTTTAAAATTCAAGATACTGATATGTCTCCTTTCAGGGTTAGCTTAAGAATAGAGAAAGAAGAATGTATATTCTTCACAATTAAGAATTATTAAATGTTTTTCTAAACTACATAATCTTATTTATTTTAAAAGCACATTTAGAAGTTCAAAGACAAATTTTAAAATAGCTGTAAATAATAATTTATTGTTCTTTTCCATCCTTCAGGTTCTGTCCTGTTACTTATTTCTCAACATTGCTGGAATTAAGTCATAATGTAATAGCAAAACCACTGGGGCTGGAGCTAAGAAAGTTGCTTATCTTCAGGCTATACTGTACTCAAATTTTTTAAATACTTTTTGATTTATTAAAAGATCAATATTCATTTCCTTGCACTAATTCTTCTCACTATCCACATACCCTAATACAAGCTGCTTCTTCCTCTTCTTTTCCTTTCTTTTCCAAAGAAAGTTGGGTAATTTGCTTGAATTTTCTCTTTCCTCCTTCACACCTCATATGTAATCTATCTTCAGATTTGGTCGATTATTTTTCCATACCATTTCTTGACTCCATCCACATCTCCTTAATCCAAACTCAAGTCATAGTTGCCCTGGAACCTTCTGATTGTTCTCCCTGCCATCTGAGTCATAGTCTCTCATTTAAAAATTGGTGGTTCTCTATTCTTCTGAGGATAAAAATCTAAATTCCTGGCATGTAAAGTTCTGTTTCTGGCCCTTTTTACTTCTTAGCTTTATCTCTCACCATTATCCGGGTTCACCTGGTCTCCTTATGTTTTATCTTTCAAGTCAGCCATCACTTCCTCCTATTTTCTAGAAAATTTTTGTTAGTTTTAACTGTGTTAAAGGCTTTACCTTTCTGATGCTGGTAATAATTTTGCACTGACTGGAGGCTGAATATATTGCATAAAAAGATAGGGCATTCTAAAAAAGATGCCTGAATGTTTATATTACCCATACTTACTATGTGTACTTGAATATCTTACATATGCTGTTTTATTCATTTTAACATTATGTTTACAAACATCCTGAGACCCAAGCAGATAAAGTAATTTGAGCCTTTGTGATTTTATGAGTCCATGCTTTGATGTCTGACAGCATGTCTGGCAAGTCTTACAAATTTTATTATGCAGACAAGGCAAATGTTAAGGCACCAGTAAACTACTATACCCTGAAGACAGAATATTACTTTCCTTAGTTCATCCTTCATTATAATTTTGTGTTCTTAAACTCAGTGTGGTTTGGATTATTAGAAAATATTAAGTTGTTACATTTCAAAAGTGAGACATTGCCTCAGGGACTAACTTTGAGTGTTGTTCCTATAGTGCTAATTGCATACTTCAAAATGGTGAAAATTGCTCAATATCTTGATTGTGGTGGTGATTACATGACTGTGTACGTTTATCCAAATTCATGGAAAGGATGATTTTATTGTATGTAGATGAACCTGCCTTTAAAGAAAAAGTTAAAGCCAGTTTTCAACATCGGAAATTCTCTTAATAGGTATTAAAGGTAAAGGAGACTTGAGTGATAGATCAGATGACTTCTAGGTCTTTTAACTGTTTTATTATTATTGTGAAGAAAGTTTTGTATATAATAATTAATATTATTTATATTATTATCAGAGTTTTGTGCCTTTGCCAGCATATAGTCTTGTCCCAAGGGCTGGGTATATCTTTATTGATTTGAGTCACCCTTAATGTTACCTGTCGTTATCTTCATGTGTATCAAGTAGTTTGTGTTAATTTTATATTTAGTTATGTACTCTTTGTTATATTTACTTTATATGATATATTGACTATACAATATGTATTTCATATATAATATATTGATTATAATGTATTATATTGATTATTTACCCTTTGAAATCTCTTGTTTATAGCAATTTTTCAGTTGATTCCTTTGGCCTAAGTATGAAATTATATTATCAGATTATAATGCTCATTTACCTCCTTTTTCTAGTGTCATCAGATACTACTTCTAGCACAATGCTAAGTAAGAGTGATGACAGTGGACATTCTAATCTTATCCCTGACATTAATGGAAATACTTTTATTTTATCATTAAATTTGATGATATTTTTATGGTTTGGGTTTTAAGATAGCTAATTTCTGTGTGTATTAAGTGAATGCCAATAAATTTTTGCCTTTCTGAGGGTTTTTATAAGCAGTGGACTTGGAATTTTATCAAATATCATTCCAGATCCTGTAGAGATAATCATGATTTTTCTATTAAAACAGAATTATACTGACTTCCTAAAATGTAAAGCCATTCCTGCATATGTGATTGAATTGCAGCTGGTCACTTTGGTTTTATTTAGAATCTTTGCACCATATTCACATGATAGGTCAGTCAACTTACTTTTTCTTTAGTCTCTCTTTGTTAGAACCTCTAGCTCTCTGAAAAGAATTTGAAAGCTATCTCTATGCTCTGGAACATTAAGTAGTATTGATAATACCAGTTCTGTAAGTGGAAAAATATACCAGGATATTACCTGTGCCTGGTAATAAACCTAAATAGTCCTAAATCCTTTTCAAAACAGAGTTGTGTATATCATTTTCTTGGTCAAGTATATTTTAACTCTTCTAATATTATTCATTTTAATACTTGATTCTTGAGGTACTCAGAATTTGCTCAGTCATAAATTCTTGGGGTTTTTTAATTGAGAAGATACTCTTAATACAGATAAGGAGTGTCATGTGTGAGTTGTTTATATGAAGTACTTTACATTTTGAAAGTGAGTCACCAATTTGGCCTCTACCTACTTGTGATTAGTAATGGTTTGTAATGATTTGATGGGGACTAAACTTATAGTTAGCATAAACCTTTAATGAACTGCTCAAGTTGGACGGTAAGGAATTGCTTTATTTAATCTTTTTATTAGGAAGGAATGTGTCAGTAAGAACTTCTACCAGCTAATATTTTTATTAGACTAAAAGCTTAAAAGTAAGTAGCTTTTAAAAAAAATTTATTTATTTATTTTTAGAGAAAGGAGAAGGGAGAGAAACATCAATGTGTGGTTGCCTCTCACGTGGCCCCCACCAGGGACATGGCCTGCATCCCAGGCATGTGCCCCGACTGGAAATCAAACCAGTGACCCTTTGGTTTGCAGCCCACACTCAATCCACTGAACTACACCAGCCAGGGCTAAAAGTAAATGTCTTTATTATGAACGTCTAAAGCAGATAATGAACTCTGGAAATACAGTGGTCATTGAGTTTTTTGTTTTTGGTGGGCAAGGGAGTATTTGATATCATTCTTGGTAGGTATTTATCAAGTATTGGAGAACTAGATTGATCATTTGTTAGAAAAAAAATTTTTTAAGATTTTATTAATTTTTTAGAGAGGGGAAGGGAGAGACAAAGAGAGGGAGAGAAACATCAACGTGTGGTTGCCTCTTGCAAACCCCCTACCGGGAACTTGGCCCACAACCCAGGCTTGTGCCCTAGACTGGGAATTGAACCAGCGACCCTTTGATTTGTAGGCCAGCACTTAACCACTGAACCACAGCATCCAGGGCTATTAGAAAATTTCTTAAAGTTTCAAATAGAGAGCTTAGTGTCTGGATTGAAAATTTATGGTCTGAAGTGCCTTGACTCACTTTCTATATGTGGTAGGCTGAATAATGGCCCAACAAGATACCCAAGTGTGAATCCCCAGAATCTGTCAATGTTACCTTCTGTGGATGAGGGACTTTGCAGATGTGATTGAGATGGGATGATTATTTTGGATTATCTGTGTGGACCTTAAGTGTAATCACACATGTCCTTAAAAGAAGGAGATAGAAGAGAAGACTATATGACCACAGAGTCAGAGACTGTAGCAATGCGGCCAAGGGCTAAGGAAAGTCAGTCTGCAGAGGTAGAAAAGGCGAGGAACAGATTCTCCCACACAGCCTCTAGAAGGAACTCACCCTACTTACACCTTGAGTTAGCCCCTTAAGATTCATTTTGGACTTCTAGCACCCAGAACTGTAAGGCAATACATTTGTTTTCTTTTAAGCCACTTTAAGTTTGTGGTAACTTTTTACACCAGCAACAGGAAACTAATACAGTATGGATACCCATTAACTAAACATATGAGGGCAGGGACCTAGGCCTTTGGAATTCAGCTCCACATCTGCAACAACTAGAACAGTGCCTTACATAATAAGGTAGGTACTCAGTATATTTGTTGATGAAGGAAGGAAGGAGGGAAAGAGGAAAAATCAGGTAATTCAAAATCTAAATGAACATTGAGCATGGTGTAGATGTTTAGTTTATGGATGAAGCAGAGAAAAACAGTAAGCTTAAAAGTTGAAGCCCACCCATAACCAAATAAATTCTATAGTATTATTGTAGGATACCACTTTTAAAAATTGATCAGTAAAAGGTAGAAAATAATAATTGAGGAACCAAATAAACCAAACAGTTTGAAATTCAAGAATGTCTGTCATTACTTGAAGCGGGAAAACACAAATGTGTGTACAAATGGAGAAGACATATTTTAATTAAAATTCAGGTTCAGTCCCTCAGGAGAGTTCTAGCCAAGATAGAGGCATAAGTAGAAACCCTTTGCTTCCTCACACAACCAAAAGAAGGGTAACAACCAATATAAAATCAATAAACAACCAGAAGTACCAGAAAAATCAAGCTGTATGGAACTCCAACAACCAAGGAATTAAAGAAACAGTCAACCAGAACAACCAGATGGGTAAGAACCATGGTGAGACGGCAGACTGAGCAGGCAGGGCCAGCTGAGAGAAACCGCGATGAGATGGCAGACTGGGCGGGTGGGCTGGCTGAACTGAAAAAGAGACTCAGAGCTGACTATGGACTACGGCAGTTGCCATGGTGGGAGAAACTCCCAGTCTCATACGAGAATTCATTGGAAAGTGGGCTAGAGCCAAGCAGGCAAGCTGCATTGTTCCCTCTCTGGACCCTTCCCCACAGGCAATGCCACAGCACAGCAAGGAGGGTTGCCCTGCCCTGGTGAATATGTAAGGCCCTTCCCCTTACAACTTAACAGGTACACTGAGACGAATTATGGCCCAAATGAAGAAACAGAGCAAAACTTCGAAAAGAGAACTAAGCAATGAGGAGATAGCCAACCTATCTGATGGAAAATTTAAAGCCCTGGTAATCAAAATGCTCGCAGAACTGATTGTGCTCAGTCAAAAAATGAAAGAACAAATGAAAGATATCCAAAGTGAAATAAAGCAAAACATTCAGGGAACCAACAGTGACAGGAAGGAAACCAGGACTCAAAGCAATGATTTGGAACAAAAGGAAAAAATAAATATCTAACGGGAACAGAATGAAGAAACAAGAATTCAAAAAAGTGAAAAGAGTCTTACAAGTCTCTGGGACAACCTGAAATATTCCAATATCTGAATTATAGGGGTGCCAGAAGGAGAAGAACAACAAGAAATTGAAAACTTATTTGAACAAATAATGAAGGAAAACTTCCCCAATCTGCCAAAGGATATAGACTTCCAGGATGTGCATGAAGCCCAGAGTTCCAAAGAACTTGGACCCAAAGAGGAACACACCAAGGCACATCATCATTAAGTTATCCAAGATTAAAGATAAAGAGAGAATCTTAAAAGCAGCAAGAGGAGACAGTTAAGAGTACACATAAGACTGTCAGCTTATTTCTCAAAAGAAACCTTGCAGGAAAGAAGGGCCTGGAAAGAAGTATTTGAAGTCATGAAAGACAAGTACCTACATCCAAGATTACTCTATCCTCCAAAGCTTTCATTTAGAATGGAAGGGCAGGTAAAGTGCTTCCCAAATATGGTCAAGTTAAAGGAGTTCATCATTACCAAGTCCTTATTATATGAAATGTTAAAGGGACTTATTTAAGAAAAGGGAAGATCAAAAATATGAACAGTAAAATGACAACAAATGCACAACTATCAACAAATGAACCTAACAGAAAAGAAAAACAATGAAAACAAAAACTAAGGAAACAACTAGAACAGGAACAGAATCAGAGAAATGGACATCATATGGAAGGATTTCAGTGGGGAGGAGGGAGGGAGGAATAGGGGGGGAAAGGTACAGGGAAGAAAAAGCATAATTGGTAGGCATAAAATAGATGGCGAGAGATTAAGAATGGTATTAGCAAACAGAGGACTCAAAAGAACTTATATGTGCAACCCATGGACATGAACTAAGGGTGGAATGCTGGAGGGTTGGGGGGTACAGGGCAGAGTGGGGATAAAGGGGGAAAATTGGGAAAACTGTAATAGCATAATCAATAAAATATACTTAAAAATAAAATACATAAAATTCAGGCTCAGTCCTTCAATTTCTAGTTTATATAGGGTACCAAGAAGGTAGTTAATTGCACTTTTTGTCAAGTGCTTGCAAGAAATAAATAGGCTCACATTGTTGGTTTATTTTATGACTAATTTTGTCTTTAAAGCGAATTATATGTTCATGTGATACAAAAATCAAAATGTTATAAAGTAAAAAGCCTCTATTCCATATCTACCAAACAGTGACTTATTTTCTGTCCTCACAGGAACCTTGTGTTAACATTTTTTTATATTCTTTCAGATATATAAACAAGTAAATTATTTTAAAAATAATTTTAGAGCACAGGGGAGAGAGAAATATTGATTTGTTCTTGCACTTATTTATGCATTCATTGGTTGGTTTTTATATGGGCCCTGACCAGGGAACAAAGCCACAACCCTGGTGTATTAGGACGACACTCTATCCAACTGAGCTACCCGGCCAGGGCCAACAAGTAAATTCTTAAATAACCCTTTTTTCTCATATTTGTATGTAGTTCATAACATACAAGGTACATTGTTCAACATCTCGGAGTTTGGGGTTTTGGGGGTTTTTTTTCCTACTTTAAACAATATGTTTGAGCTGCCTCCAAATAAATTGGTAAAGGTTGTCCTGCCATGTATCTACCTTGCACCTCTACTGCAATGAGTGAATGCACCTGTTTCTCTGTCTGCACCAGGTATTGATGAACTTTTTCTGTAAACATTTAGCTTTGTGATCCCCTACGTTTTGTTTCACATTCCTTTTGGTTTAGTTTATAACTCTTGAAAAACAAAACCATTCTTAAAAAGCTTGCCAAGGGGACTATAGCTTGCTGACGCTTACAAACATTATCAATATGAGGGATAAAATAGTGGTGTCTTGATATAATTTTATTTGTATTTCTCTTATCAGCAAGGCTAAGCATATTTGGAGCCATTTGTATTTCCTCTTCTGTAACTATTCATAATTTTTGCACGTTTCTCTGTAATTGGTGATCTTATTCATAGTAAATTTTTGTGTAGGGAAATTACCTCTTACCTTTGAAGTGAATTGGAAGTATTTCCTTCAGTTTTAACTTTTTACTTTGCTAATTAAAGATTTTACTAAGTAAAAGTTTTTTGAGTTGTAAAATTTATCAAACTTATTATATGATTTTTTTATTTTACATTTTTTATGTAACGTTTATGCCTTTCCATTCTTTTGTATTGGTGTGAGGAGACTAGCTATTTTAGGTGATTATCATATAAACATCTCTTAATAACAATTTAAAAAGCAACCAAACAAAAAACCTTGTCTATCCATGGCACCATTCATCTTCAGAGTTAAAGTCCATTTCTGTGCCTCCTGTTTTCCCTTCAGTCTACCCCATTCAGGCTATAGTTCCTGCCTCATTGGTGAAATGACTCTTCTCAAGGTCACTAGCAGTCTCCATCTTGCCAAATCTAGTAATCATTTCTCTGTTCATCCCTTATCTCCTCATAGTTTATCTCATTCTCAGCAAGATTTGGCAGTTAACTTCTATGACTGTATAATCACTAGATTTCCTCCTATGTGGCTGCTCTTCCTCCTGGACCAGACTGTTGGGTTGTGTCTGGTATCTGTCTTCTCCTGCCTTCTCTTACCCATCTTCATCATATCCCCAAGGATCTCATTCCGTTTTTGTGACTTTAAATACCATTTTTAAACTGACATTCAAATTTTTATCGCCATCTCTTCCTTCACCCTTGAACTGCAGACTGAAACATTCATTTTCCTGTGCAGTAACTCCAACTGAATATATAATACACTAGCAGAACTTAGTATTTCTTTCCCTCATCTTTCTTCATCTTAGGAAATAGTACCACCACACATTGAGATATTTTTAGAAGTTAATCTTTTTTTCCCCATCTAGTCAATCAAGTCCTGCCTACATGTCTCCAGAAGTATCCCAAACATCATAGTGGTTCGGAGAGCCAGGCTGCCACAGTTTGAAATCTGGCTCAGCCTTGAGCAAGTCATCTTCTGTGATCCTCATCTTTTGTTAATATGCGTAAGGTGCTCAGAACAGTGCCTAACAATTAATAAAGACTTAGTAAAAGTTTGCTGTGGCCATCCCAGAATAGGTGGTATTTGTTTAATGTATATTTTATTTTTTTTACATGTATTTTATTGATTATGCTATTACAGTTGTGCCATTCCCCGCCCCTTCATTCCCCTCCACCCTGCACCTCCCTCCAACCTACATTCCCCCCCTTTAGTTCATGTCCATGTGTCATAAGTTCTATAGCTTCTGCATTTCCCACACTATTCTTGCCCTCCCCCTATTTTCTACCCACCATCTGTGCTACTTGTTCTATGTACCTTGTCCCCCTCTCTCCTCCTCCCACTCCCCTGTTGCTAACCCTCCATGTGATCTCCATTTCTGTGGTTCTGTTCCTGTTCTAGCTGTTCGCTTAGTTTGCTTTTGTTTTAGGTGTGGTTGTTGGTAACTATGAGTTTGCTGTCTTTTTACTGTTCATATTTTTTATCTTCTTTTTCTTAGATAATCCCTTTAACATTTCATATAATAAGGGCTTGGTGATGATGAACTCCTTTAACTTGACCTTATCTGAGAAGCACTTTATCTTCCCTTCCATTCTGAATGACAGCTTTGCTGGATAGAGCAATCTTGGATGTAGGTCCTTGACTTTCATGACTTGGAATACTTCTTTCCAGCTCCTTCGTGCCTATAGGGTCTCTTTTGAGAAATCAGCTGACAGTCTGATGGGAACTCCTTTGTAGGTGACTCTCCCCTTATCCCTTGCTGCTTCTAGAATTCTCTCCTTCATTTTAATCTTGAGTAATGTAATTATGATGTGCCTTGATGTGTTCCTCCTTGGGTCCACCTTCTTTGGTACTCTCTGAGCTTCTTGAACTTCCTGGAAGTCTATTTCCTTTGCCAGATTGGAGAAGTGCTCCTTTATTATTTGTTCAGATAACCTTTCCACTTGTTGCTCTTCCTCTTCCCCTTCTGGTAGCCCTATAATTCGGATGTTGGGATGTTTAAAGATGTCCTGGAGGTTCCTAAGCCTCCCCTCATTTTTTTGAATTCTTGTTTCTTCATTCTTTTCTGTTTGGTTAGTTGTTTCTTCCTACTGATCCACTCCATTGATTTGAGTCCCAGTTTTCCTCCCATCTCTATTGGTTCCCTGTGCGTTTTTCTTCGTTTCACTTATTGGAGCCTTTATTTTTTCATCTAATTTGTGAGCAAAATCAACCAATTCTGTGAGCATCCTGATCACCAGTGCTTTGAACTGCGCATCTGATAAGTTGGCTATCTCTTCGTCGCTTAGATGAATTGGCTCTAGGGCTTTGATTTGTTCTCCAGTTTGAGCCGTTTTTGTTTTTGTTTTGTTTTGTTTTGTTTTGTTTTTGATCTATTCGCAGCTGTTACGTAGTGAAGGGTGGAGCCTTAGGTGTTCCCCAGGGCCAGGCAGCCCAGTTGCTGGGTAGTCATGCTGTATGTGGGGGCAGGGTCTGAGAGGGAACAGTGGCGCTTGCTCTGCTCTCTCTCAGATTCCAGTCCCTTCCGCTGCTTCCCCTTCACCTGGATTATCTGCGCGTGAATGTGTGACCACCTTGTCATCCAGCCACTGCCTGTGTACCTAGGATCTGCCAGCTGCTGCTGCCTGAGTGCCCGGTCCGCACCTCCACTTTTTCCTACCACGACTCCGCCCCTCTTACCAGTCTGGATATAAGGTTGTTGGGCTTCCGTACAGTTCAATTTTCTATCAGTTCTGGTTGTTTTCTTGTTTAGAAATCTTTGTTGTCCTTAATTTTGGTTGTGAGAAGAGGCACAGTGTTTCCACCTATGCCTCCATCTTGGCCAGAAGTCCCAGAATAGGCTGTATTGGTACTTATACCAGTATTTGTTAGTAGTGCCATTTCTGTTGTTGCTTCTGCCACTGGTGCCATCACCCCTGCCCAAGCCTCTGTCTTGCGTGGAATATGGGATAGCCTTCTGTGCTTTCAATTTTTGCATTTCTATCATCTATCAATATACCAGCTATGGTAATCATTTTAAAATATAAATGAAATTATTTCAAAATTTTGCTTAAAAACTCTCCAGAGGCTTTTCATTATAAATGTAATAAAACTATAACATCTTTCCAAGGCTTTTTATGATTTGGCCTGTCCTATCTCTTAGTCTCACCTCCTGTTATTCCCTAGGCTCCATTTACTCTGGCCTTCTGGTCCCTAGAACATGTCAAATCCTCTGCCATATTAGTTCTTTGCATTTGTTATTCCCTGTGTCTGGAATGTTCTTTCTCTCAGAATTGATTACTTCATAAAACTCAGACCTTAGCTCAGATATCATCTCTTCAAAGGGGTCATCCTTGATCTCCCTAGTTATCCTCCCCCCACTTTTTATCCTAGTGCTCCCTTACTTGTTTCATTGTACTTAGCATGAAAAATGGAATTTTCTTATTTTTGCATTTCTCTGAAGTTCCAGGTAGGTAGGGCTTCGGCTTGTTCACCATCAAAGCATAGTCTAGACTAGGGGTTGAGAGCTAAACTGCAGAATGCCAAGTTTTTAAAATGAGGAGAGGAGTATATTTTTGGAATGAGCTTCTTTTTCTGAATAGCCTCTTGAAAATATGGGATGTGCAACTCATAATTATTAGGGAATAGTTTCACTTTGGACAAATGTCTTTGGGACCCTGTGCCTTTTCTAAGTCACAGGCTATGTTTTAAATTGTTCTGTAAAGAAAGGTGTTTCAACCCAGTTTGTGTAACTGGTAAATGTTTTGCTTTAAAAATGTGCACACACACAACTTTAGAGTATTAACTGATGTGTTAACACCCTGAGCTTGTGTAGTACTCACTGTTTTAAAAATATAACTAGTTACGTAGCCATGAAATGATTACAGCTTCCAAGTAAGCATCATGATAGTAAGAAAGAAGTCATTTCTTGATTTATGTAGGCACACTAGCAACAGCATGCTCCATGAACTTGCTTAGGTTTGGTATTTTTCAGATGTTTAATTACTTATCTGAAGTATACTATTTCCACTATTTCTGAGCAGTGATTTCATTCTGAATATATTGATCATGTTCTTGGTATCCAGGAAAAAAAGGGGTTCAATTCCTATGTTTTTAAGTTGAATTGAACTTCTAGCTTCCAAGTATCAATCCTTTATCCAGGAAAAAAAGGGGTTCAATTCATGTGTTTTTAAGTTGAATTGAACTTCTAGCTTCCAAGTATCAATCCTTTACAATACAGTTCACAGTTCTAAAATGCTTCTGCTAAAATTATTAAGATATAATGATAAGAACAGTGTAAATATTGCATGTCTAGTATGATCTCAGTTATGCTCTATATATATTAAAAGCAGCCTCTAAGGATATTAACATGTTCATTTTGTTAAATGAATAGCAAGATTGTTTGGGGCTATTTTCTTAATACTTTTCTGTAATGGGCAGTTAGGCATATGGAAATGATTTCTGGGTGCAGCCTGAAGCAATGCCCAGGTCTTAATGCCCTGTGCAGACAGTGTGTGAGGCACGGACCCCAGGCAGACTGTCCTTGCTCAGACTTGTGATTGAGTCTCTCATAGCAAGAGCTACTTTGCATCAATACAGCCTAAAGCACTCCCCAAAGTTAAATCAGACTTCGAACATCTGTTTATTTGTTCATTCAACACATGAACTGAATGGCTGATTTTGCTGAGTCATGTTAGTTACCTTAAGTATAAGAACTAAGGGATACCAGTCTGTGTCTGATGCAGCCAATCTGGGAGAGATTGGCACAAGATAGGGAGGCAGGCGGGATGGAGTGTTGTCCTCTGAGCTGCAACTTGGGAAAGCTATATCTGTGGCCAAAATAAGTCAAAGAGATACTGAGAAGGAAGGGTACAGTCCCCTGGATCTTCTAATAACAAAAGATCTCTTTGCTTGGGCCTCCACAGACTCAGTGTTTGCTGTGACTTCATTTCTAAGGCCTAGCACCATGGCCAGTGGTAACTGGGTGCCATTAATATAACTCACCACTAGAGCTTCTGGAGGAACCTGGCCTTTCAACACTGAGCACATACATATAGTAAACAAATGATGCATGTTCCAAGGAAAGGGAGGGCACATGAGATCCAGGACTTCAGACATTTGTTTATTGGCCATTCACCCCAAGGTACATGGATGTTCCAGAGATAGGATATTTGAGAATTGGGATTGATGGTGTTGGAGTCTATTGATAATTCTACCACCAAGTTGTTGGAATGCAGTTTCTTCTTTTCTAAACTGGAAGTAAGACTTTCAACTGACAATCTTTTATTGTTGTTCAGTTTCTTACTGGAATTAAAAGAAACGTCTCTATAATTATTGCCAATAGAGGTTAATATGAAAACAAAGTGATCAAAATTTAACCAGTTTTCATAATCTGTGTGATTATAGTCTCATACAGCTCTATTATCATCAACGTGGTTGCATTGGGAAATTTCCACTTTTGGTCACAGTTTGTTGTTGAAAACTATTACAAGAGAAATGCTTTTGAGTTACATATTTGCTTTATTGCCATGGTGTTCTCTGATGTGATTCTTTCCTGAAGTGAGCATACTTCATTTACCATGTTTAAAATCACCACAGGATGAAAACTAGTCTCTTGAAGCTTAAGGACATCATGAATGTACTAAGCATTATTTATTCTCTCGTTCATTTTAGATTCTTCTTAATCCTTTGGTGAGAACTCTGATATAAGATGGCTGCAAATAAGCCCAAGGGTCAGAATTCTTTGGCCTTACACAAAGTCATCATGGTGGGCAGTGGTGGTGTTGGCAAGTCCGCTCTGACCCTACAGTTCATGTATGATGAGGTATGTGCTGATTTTATAATGGATATGAAAAGTTTGGACTTTCAGAGAGTATTTCTCTACCTTAGTTTTGGTGCTATTTTAGATAAATTCCTTGAATCTTGAAAGCTATTCATCATTTTTTTTTTTTAATTTAGAGCCACATTTACACACAACTTGATATAACCTGTAACTCAAGGTTTGTAAAAACCTCATACTTTAAAAAATAAAACGGAACTGGAAACACTACCTATTTTTTAGCAATCTAACCTTGGCTTATTTATTTTTAGTGTTTCCATGGCAATTCTCACCTTGAATTAATAGAACTAGTGGATATAGTACCTAATTGAGACTTGAGGTTAACATACATAAGGTGTCCTTTAATAACTTCAGTGAAAATGTTCTTTATTGTGTATTTGGCATGGTACTACATTCACCATTAAACAGGTAAAGGCTTTATCCCTAAAATATAATTGCTAGACAGGTTAACAGATGTGTATGCATGCATATATTTATATCCAACCTTATCAACCTAGATTGTTTCCCTAGAAGACTCTTATCAAGTCTAAATGATTTCAGAGTTGATAATCGAATTTAAGCATTTATCTTTAATTCTTCTTCCTCCTAGTAGAAGCTGGGTTTTGTCATTACTCTTTCTTACCTCATCCTCATAATAATCCTGTATGATAGGTAGTGTTATCCCCCTTTTACAGATGAGGAAACAAACCCTCAGAAAGGTTATCCAGCCTGTTTAAATCAGGTCTCTTGAAAAAATATCTTGGAGATTTTTATTTACCACCTGATGTTTCCTTCTATTGCTTCCTTCTATAACACTTTTTTCATACACACAAAATTCTCAAATTCCATGAGTTGTCCCACTTGGTGACTATAATAAAAAATGTGGACAGAAATAGTGCTTTAAATGAAATTACTAATTTATATGTTCAATTCTGTTGTCCATACTGTTCATTTACATATTAATAGCTACACTTTCATTGTTTTAAATCAAAGTGTGCAAACTATTTACTTTTGTCAAATGGTAAGAATAATGGTTTCTTTTTCAAAAATTAAGGCTTATAAGACATTTTTGCACAAAGTACTTTTTGTAGCATCTTAGCTAACAGTGTCTCTTCTTTTTTAAAATTATTGCCATCTTTTAAAAACTTTATAATTTATTTTTCAATTATAGTTGATACACAATATTATATTAGTTTCACATGTACCCCATAGTGATTAGACATTTAAATAACTTACAGAGTGATCGCCCTGATAAGTCTGATACTCATCTGACACCATACATAGTAGTTAAAATATTATTGATTATATTCCCTATGCTGTACTTTATCTCCCCATGACTATTTTTATAACTGGCAATTTATACTTCTTAATCCCTTTTACATTTGTACCCATTCCATAAACCCCCCTCCAATCTAGAGACCATCAGTTTGTTCTCTGTATATCTATGAGTTTGTATCTGTGTGTGTTTGTTCATTTATTTTGTTTTTTAGAGTCCACATATAAGTAAACTCATATGGTATTTGTCTTTCCCTATCTGACTTACTTCACTTAGCATACTACCCTCTAGGTCTATCCATGTTGTCTCAAATAGCAGGATTTCATTCTCTTTTATGGCTAAGTCATATTCCTTTGTATATATGTACCATATCTTTGTCCATTCATCTATCAGTAGACATCTAGGTTGCTTCCGTATCTCAGCTGTTGTAAATAATGCTGCAGTGAACATAGGGTATGTATGTTTATTCAAATTAGTGGCTAATCTTTCTTCAGATAAATACCCAGAAGTGGACTTGTTAGAATATGTGGTGGTTCTATTTTTAATTTTTTGAGGAACCACCTCCTTACTGTTTTCCACAGTGGCTGCCCCAATTTAGAGTCCTACCAATAGTGCATGAGAGTTCTCTTTTCTGTACATTCTTGTCAACCCTTGTTCATTGATTTATTGATTCATTCTAACAGGTGTGAGGTGATATTTCCTTGTGGTTTTAATTTGCATTTCTTGATGATTGGTAACACTGAACATGTTTTTCTTATGTGTGCTGGCCATCTATCTGTATGTCTTCTTCGGAGAATGTCTATTCAGGTCCCCTGCCAATTTTTAAATTGAATTATTTGGGGCTTTTTGGTGTTAAGTTGTATGTGTTTTTTATGAATTTTGGATGTTAACCCCTTATTGGATATATCATTGGCAAATATCTTCTCCCATTCACCAAGTTGTCTTTGCATTTTGTTGGTTTCCTACACTGTGCAAAAACTCTAATTTGACACAATTACATTTGTTTTTGTTTTTGTTATTTGTTTCCCTTGCTTGAGGAGACATACCCCCCAAAAAATATTGCTAAGACTGATATGTTTACTGTATATGTTTTCTTCTAAGAATATTATGGTTTCAGGTTTCATATTTTAGTCTTTAATTCACTTGAGGGTTTTTTGTATATGAAACTATACCACTTAAGAAAGTGGTATAGTTTCAGTTGTTTGCATGCATTTGTCTAGTTTTCCTAGCACCATTTATTGAATACACTGTCTTTACTACACTAAATAATCTTGCCTCCTTTTTCATATATTAGCTGACCATAGAGGCATGGGCTTATTTCTGGACTCTCTATCCTGTTCTATTGATCTCTGTGCCTGTTTTTATGCCAGTACCATGTTGTTTTGATTACTATAGCCTTCTAGTATAGTCTGATAACAGGTAGTGTGATACCTCCAACTTTGTTCATCTTTCTCTATTTCTTTGGCTATACAGGCTCTTTTGAGAATGCTTACAAATTTTAGGATTATTTGTTCTAGTTCTATGAAAAAATGCCATTGACATTTTGATAGTGTTTACAATAGCATGTGTAGATTGCTTTGGATAGTATGGATATTCTAACAATGTTAATTCTATCCCTATCCATGGGTGCGGTATATCCTTTCATTTGTATTCTACTATTTTACTGAATTTATTTATCAGTCCAGTAGTTTTTTTGGTTGACTCACATTTTTTATATATAGTATCATGCCATCTGCCAGTAATGACAGTTTTACTTTTTACTTTCCAATTTGGATGTCTTCCCCACCCCCCTCCCCCAATCTGCTGTGGCTAGGACTCCCAATACTCTGTTGAAAAAAAGTGGTGAAAGTGAACATTCTTGTCTTCTTCCTTAAAGAAAAAGCTTTCAACTTTTCCCATTGAGTGTGATGGTAGCTGTGGGTTTGTCATGTATGACCATGATTATGTGGAGATCTGTTCCCACTATCCCCACTTTGCTGAGAATTTTTATTATGAATGCATGTTGACTTCTGTCGGATGCTTTTTCT
Source organism: Anoura caudifer (assembly GCA_004027475.1). Taxonomy (NCBI): domain Eukaryota; kingdom Metazoa; phylum Chordata; class Mammalia; order Chiroptera; family Phyllostomidae; genus Anoura; species Anoura caudifer. The sequence goes on along the minus strand of PVKU01002501.1, from coordinate 44,804 downwards.
GCATCTACTGATACGAGCATATGATTTTTAACTTTCATTTTATTTCTGTGGTGTTCTATCTATCTTATTAATTGACTTGTTAATATTAAACCAACCGTGCATCTGGGAATAAATTCCACTTCATCACAGTGTATGATCTTTAATGTATTATTAAATTTGGCTTCCAAAATATTGTTGAGGATTTTCCTGTATATTCAACAGGGATATTGACCTATAATTTTCATTTTTCACTTTTCTTTTTTTTTTTTTTTTAATGGTGTTTTTGTTATCAGGGTAATGTTGGCCTTGTAAAATGAGTTTGGGAGCCTTCCCTCTTCAGTTTTTTGGAATAAGTTAAAAAAGATAAGTGTTAATTCTTCTTTGAATGTTTGGTTACAATAATTTGGTCCAAGACTTTTGCTTGTTAGGAGGTTTATGATTAGTGACTTGATTTCATTAGCAGTTACAGGGCTGTTCAGATTTTCTGTTTCTTCCTCATCAGTTAGTTTTTGGAGGATTGTATGTTTCTAGGAATTTTCCATTTCTTCCAGTTTGTCCAATTCATAGTATTTTCTTACATTCTTTCGGATTTCTATGGTGTCAGTTGTTAGTTCTCTTTTATTTCTGATTTTAATTATTTCAGTCTTTGTGATGAGTGTAGCTAAAGGTTTATCAGTTTTGTTCAAGATTTCAGAGAACCAGCTTCTGCTTTCATTGATCTTTTAAATTTTTTACATTCTTTAAATTTTTTCCTGCCATGATTTTATTATTTCCTTCCTTCTACTCAGTTTGGACTTTATTTCTTTTCTAGTTGCTTTAGGTTTAAGGGTAGGTTGTTTATTTGATATATTTCATGCTTTCTTTTTAAAAGTTTTTATTTATTGATTTTAGAGAGAGAGAAGGGAGAGAGAGAAACATCGATTTGTTGTTCCACTATTTCATGCATTCATTGGTTGATTCTTGTGTGTTCCCTGACGGGTGATCCAACCCACAACCTTGGCATATGGGCACAATGCTCCAGCCAACCATGCAACTTGGCCAAGGGTTTTCTTGGCTTCTCGAGGTAGGCCTGTATTGCTGTAATTTACCCTCTACAACTGCTTTGAGTGTGTCCCATAGATTTGGGGTTGTATTTTTATTTTCACTTGTTTTAATGTATCTTTTGATTTCTTCCTTGATCTTATTATTGACTTATTCATTATTTAGTAGAACATTATTTAGTCTCCACTTGTGTTTTTCAATTTTCTTGTAATTGATTTCTAATTTCATACTACTGGGGTCAGAGAATACGCTTGATACGATTTCTATCTTAAACTTGAGACTTGTTTTGTTGTCTGACATATGATCTGTTCTAGAAAATATTCTATGTGTACTTGAATGTGTATTCTGCCTTGTTTGGGTGAGATGCTCCAAAAAATATCAATTAAATCCATATTGGCTAATGTGTCACTTAAGGCCACTGTTTCCTTGTTGATTTTGTATGTGGATGTTCAACCCATTGTTATCAATGATGTGTTAAAGTTCCCTACTGTTACTTTCTTACTGTTGCTCTCTCCCTTTATGTGTGTCAGTGTTTGCTTTATATATTTACATGTTCCTGTATTAGTTAATAGATGTTTTGACAAGAGTTCTGTCCTCTTTTTGGATTGATCCCTTTATCATTATGAAACACTATTCTTTGTCTCCTTTTATAGCCTTTGTCTGAAAGTCTATTTTTTCTGATACAAATATTGCTACTCCAGCTTTTTATTTTTTTGCTGTCATTTGCATGAAATATCTTTTCCATCCTTTTACTTTAGTCTACATATGTCTTTTAATCTGAAGTGGATCTTTTGTAGGCAGCATGTTTTAGGTCTTGTTTTCTTATCTACGTAGCCACCCTATGACTTTTGATTAGAGCATTTAATTTACTTATATTTAAAGTAATTATTGATAGTTTTGTAGTTATTGCCATTTTAGTATTCATATCTTCATTTTTTTTTTTT
>PVKU01002501.1:0-42740 GCA_004027475.1 Anoura caudifer | reverse complement strand
AAATGACAGCCTTGCTAGGTAGAGTAATCTTGGTTGTAGGTCCTTGCTTTTTATCACTTTGAATATTTTGTGCCAATCCCTTCTGGCCTGCAAAGGTTCTGTTGAGAAGTCAAATGAAAGTCTTATGGGAGCTCCCTTGTAGGTAACTGTCTTTCTCTTGCAGCTTTTAAGATTCTCTCTTAGTCTTTAACCTTTGGTATTTTAATTATGATGTGTCTTGGTATCACCTTTGCAGGTTCATATTGTTTTGGATTCTCTGTGCGTCTTGGACTTGTATGTTTTATTTCCCTCACCAGGTTAGGGAAGTTTTCAGTCATCATTTCTTTGAATAGATTTCCAGTTCTTTGCTCTCCCTCTTCTCGTTCTGGTACCTGTGATGTGAATGTTGTTATGCTTGATGTTGTCCTGGAGGTCATTTAAACTATTCTTTTTTATTATTATTCTTTTTACTTTTTGCTGTTCTGATTGGATGTTTTCTTCTACCTTGTCTTCCACATTGCTGATTCTGCCCTCTGCTTCATCTAATCTCCTATTGATTCCCTCTAATACATTCCTCATTTCATTTATTGTATTCTTCATTTCTGACTGGTTCTTTCTCTTTTACGGTTTCTATTTCTTGGTATAAGTTCTCTCTGAGTTCATCTATTCTTCCCCTAGGTTTATTGAACATTCTTATAACCAGTGTTTTGTACTCTGTATCTGGTAGATTGTCTCCATTTTATTTAGTTCCTTTTCTGGTGTTCTGTCCTATTCTTTCATCTGGGAAAATTTTTTTGTCTCTTTATCTTGGCTATCTTTATATGTTTGTGTCTGTTTACTAGGTAGATCTTGCTATGTCTCCTAGTCATGACAGCATGACCTTTTATGTGGAAGTTGTTCTGTGAGGCTAGTGGTACAGTCTCTCTGGTTACTTGTGCCTGATGCTTCAGGAATGTCCCCTGTGTGGATTATGTCTGCCCATTTGCTATAGTTGGGGCTCAGTGTTGCACATCAGTGGGTGGGGTTGACCCTCAGGCTGACAGGCTGTGAGGGTAGCCATGACTATAGCTGTCATGCTGTGGTATATTGACTGACCCTTGGAATGGGAGTCACTCTAGTGGGGCACTGGTGCCTGCTGAGTCCGGCCTTTGGGTTTGTCATTTGAGAGCTGGTTGGGTGATGGTGTGGTATGGTCTGACACTGGTCACTGGGTATGTTGGGTCTGAAGCCTTCTGGAAAGGGCTCTGGTGCATGGCCAAGGTCAGCTGCTTGGAGCCTTCAGGTAGAAGCTTCAAAATGATCTGCATTTGGTTGCTTCTGGTGCTAGATTTAAAGGTGCTTGGGAGAGGCCCCACTGTCTTCTGAGGCTGGATGCTACTTGTTCCAGTCATGGGACCCTTTGGTGGTCACCATAGTGCAAGTTGAGGCCAGATACCACTTTTGCCAGCTTTGTGGCTGCTTGGTTGAAGTTCTTTTCCAGGCCAGCACTGGCTACTGCTTATGCCAGGCTTAGGGCCTTCTGTAGAGAGTCAACAATGCAAGTTGAGACCGGTAACCACTTTTGCTGGGCTTGGGGCTCCTTACAAGAGCTACATTGCATTCCAAGGTCAGCAGCTGCTTCTTTGGAGTTTGTGATTCTTTTGAGACATTTTGCAAAAGTTAAAGCAAGGTGCTTGTCTGCAGGAGCCACTAGAAGAGGCTGGGCCTGGGCAAGTGAGTTGGGTGGGGCGGGGTCTTAGGGAATCACCAGGGTGGGGTGAATGGTGTTAGCCAGGTTAAAGGAGAGCACAGATTTGGCTCCTACCTGTGCCTGGCCAGCTAGGTTGAAGGAGGCATTCAACAAGAACCAGAGGTTTCTGTCCTTGGAGAGAGTTGCCCTGACCTCTCCCTCTCCAGCCCTCTTCTGAAGTTAGCCAATTTAGTTTCTCTCTGGATATTGCTGGAGGTTTTTGAGTTGCTGTCCCTGCACTAGAGCTCAGAGCAACTGTTTGTGAGTAAGTGACTCTGTGTGCAGGCCTCTTAAGAGACTCACCCACCCCAGTCTCCAATAGTTCCCTATTCTTTTCAAACACAATACCTGCTAGTTTTCACCGCTAGATGTTGTGCAGACTCTTCTTCCAGATACTGGTGCCCTGGTCAGGGGAGCCTGGTGTGAGGCTGGGTCTACTTGCTCCTCAGAGGAACCTCCACAGCCAAGATATCCCTCCTGATACTTAATCACCACACCTATTTTACATTTTTGCCCCTCCTACCAGTCTGGACATGGGTTCTTTACATCCTTACTTTTAGGATTTGTGTGTAGCTAACTTCAGGTGGCTCTCAGGTAGTTGTTCTATAATTTAGTTGTAATTTTGGTGTGGTAGTGGGAGGAGGTGAGCACAGAGTTTACCTACTCTGCCATCTTTACTGGAACCAAGCTACTCGTCTTTCAAATTAATCCTAAATCTATCTCCTTGACAGTAAGGAGGTCAAAAATAAAAATATTCTTATTTCTGACATTTGGTGAATGGTAAAGCCTTCATTTAATATTCATAAATATTTAATATTTATTTAATGTTAATAAATATGTGTAAACATTAACATGTAAATATAGTAGAATATTCTGTAGCTTTTACAGTTGCAAATACACTGTGTTCATTTTCTAAAAATAATTTTTTTTAGATTTTATTTTTTTAGAGAGGGAGGAAGGGAAGGAGAGAGGAAAAGAAACATCAGTGTGTGGTTGCCTCTTGTGCAGACCCCCACTGGAGACCTGGCCTGCAACCTAGGTGTGTGCCTTAACTGGGAATCAAACCGGTGACCCTTAGGTTCGCAGACCGGCCCTCAATCCACTGAGCCACACCAGCCAGGGCTAAAAATAATTATTTATTGAGTGTCTATTATGTACCAGCCACTACTGTAGACTTTGGAGATATGGTGATGAGTCCACTAGTCAGGGTCCTGGGGTTACATTATAGCAGGAGGATATAGACATTGAGCAAATAAATAAGAAATATTCAAAAATGAAATATTTATAGTAACTAATAAAAACCCCACAAAAGTATGTTCATATATATACCCACACTAACAATAATGTGCTGATCAGAATATCAAGGTGAGATTTATGAAGTTGAAAATAGAAATAGGAATGTAAATTTGTTTAATTATACTATTCTCAAATGTTGATATTTTTCAAATCTCAAAATTCAAGATTTAATGGCACAATACTTTCAGTGTCTACCTAAATATGGACTTACTTTCAAGTTATTTTCACAATTCTTGTGTGAAAATTGATATTTAGAGTCACACAGAAAGGGATTCTTACACATTTAATAAAATACAAGCATGCCTCGTTTTACTGCACTTCATGTGTTTTATGTTTTTTACAAATTAAAGACAAGACCCCTCCACCAGAAAAAGACTATGACTTGCTTTATTGTGGTGGTCTAGAACCAAATCTGCAGTATCACCAAGATGCACCCGTATTTGTGAAATAGTTTTTGCAGGTAGTGCTTTAAGGGAAAGAAAAGGCACACATTTCAAGCTGTAAACAGCGTAGAGGTAGTAGATCAGCCCCCACTTTTTGCAAATGAGGAAGCTGCCAAATTGTCTAAAATGAAAATTTAAATTGGAAGGATTGAACAAAAAGAGAGCAAGCAAGCGAGAAAAAAGACTCATGGACATGGACATCGGTGTGGTGATTGCTGGGGGCAGGGCTAGGAGAGATAGAGGGAGGGTATAAGGGGATAAATGGTGATGGACAGAGACTTGGGGAGGTAAATATGCAGTACAGTATATAGATGAAGTGTGCTGGACTTGTGCACCTGAAACCTCTATAATTTTGTTAATCAATGTGACCCCAATAAATTCAACTAAAAGGAAAAGAAAATTTAAATTAATGTTGTTTTTACTATTGGGGAAAACTGAATGAAGGGCATGGGACTTCTCTGTACTATTTTGGCAACTTCATGTGACTCTACATTTCAAAATAAGTTTTGAAAAGTAAAGATAATTTTTACGTGTGTATGCTTTTCATCTTTTCTAGTTTGTGGAAGACTATGAACCTACCAAAGCAGACAGCTACCGGAAAAAGGTAGTGCTGGATGGGGAGGAAGTACAGATTGATATCTTGGATACAGCTGGACAGGAGGACTATGCTGCAATTAGAGACAACTACTTCCGGAGTGGAGAAGGTTTCCTCTGTGTGTTCTCTATTACGGAAATGGAATCCTTTGCAGCCACAGCTGACTTCAGGTATGTCAGGGAGTAATATCGTTGCTCTGACTTATTGCATAACAGTTTCTTCCCCAGAAACAGGTGGACAACCATAGGTTCTTACTTGGTGGTGTTTCACTCTATGTCTAATTGTGGTTGTTCCCTCTTAATATCAGTGTATGGCTCTATCCACTATGTACTTATACTCAGATGCTATCCCAGCGCCCAGTGTATTAAGCTTGAGTTGTGGCAGCCTCGCTACTCAGAGTTTCTTTATGCATTATGGAAGTATTTCTCTTTGGAGTATAATACCACTACTGCCTTAATAGTTGATACTTGGATCCCGTAATGGAGCTCTGATCCCGATTTTAAATCTCTCTTCGTTCATTGCTGTTTTCTCAGCACGTGTGTAATGTTCAGTGGGCACATTGCCATCTTCCTCACGCTATAATCCTGGCAGCATGAACTGAAATTTTTAATAGAAATAATAATACCATAGATTGGCACACTAGGTTGTGTTGTACACTTGTATCTTACTTACTGTTTTCTTAATCAGAATCTGTCATCGATTTGATTTGATTGGGGGGGATTAAACAGGAGAGAGATTATCTTTATTCCTAAAAGAAACGTGGCATAATTTAAGTTCCTGAGCAGTCTTGTAAATACTACCTGCATAATCAAAAGTATTCTTTAATTATATGTCTTTCTTCCTCTATTAAGCACCTGCTGTGTATGGGGGACACAAAATAAGCATGTAATGTGTGCATCCTGTCTTTAAGATTCACTCAGCTTAGTTAAATTAAATAAGGCATGAAACCAAGAGCAAATTAGTCACAAGTAGGAGACATGAAAAGTTACCATTACAGGAGATCCAGGAGGGGAGTGAAACTGACAGGCCTTCATGAAATAGATGAGCCTGAAGGATAAGAAGGATTTCCACAGATGAGGAAAGAAGTCATTTCAGGTGGTTGAGCAAAAAACTAAACCTGGGCTTATACAAAGTATTCCTTTTTGTGTACACTTAAAATCTCAAGAACTTAAAGGGTTCTAAGAGAACATTCTTAAAAATATATCATTGAGAACCTTTAAAAATATAGATTTATTTGTAAAATTAAGTTTGTTGGTTTTTGTAAGGAACAATTTTGTATGTGATAAAGTGCAAAAGGTAGCAGATTCTGGTAACTTGTAATGTTAGGAGACAAATTGAAAATTATATAAATGCCAATGCTTCATTCATTCAGCAAATGTTTAAGTGCTTATTATGTCATAGCAGGTCTTATTTCTGGTAATGTAATAAATTGTATCACCATAGTCACCAAAGCCAAAGTGGTATTTCAAGGAAATAGGTATTTTTATGCCAAAAGAAAGCATCTTGGGCTATTGCCATTACAGTGAATCATTCATTACCCTTCTATTGTACCTCCAGTGCATTGCCTTTCCCATAAATAACAATTCTTAATAACTGACCAGCGATTATCTGAAGGGGATTTTTGAGACTGTCAGCAGTACATGTGGTCTGACCAGCAAAGTACACCACAAATATTAGCTCCTTTATTTAGTCTTCCTGGTCCTCCCACCACCAAGACAGAATCCATTGTTTCTTCATCTCTGTACGCAATCTTCTTTCCCCACTCCAATAGCACACTTAACCACTCTTATACTGAGCTTGATTTATGTTTTTCCTGATTCAGTGAAAAGTCTTCATTGCAGAACCCATTTCTTTTTTTTTTTTTTTTTTTTTTTTTTTAAGATTTTATTTATTTATTTTTAGAGAGAGGAGAAGGGAAGGAGAAAGAGAAGGAGAGAAACTTCAATGTGTGGTTGCCTCTCAAGCATCCCTTGCTGGGGACCTGGCCTGCAACCCAGGCATGTGTCCTGACTGGGAATCAAACCATGACCCTTTGGTTTGGATGCCTGCGCTCAATCCACTGAGCTACACCAGCCAGAAAGAACCCATTTCTTATACATCTCAGTGTTTCTAGTACTCATATTTGGCACAATTGCTAGCAAATAATAAGTAATGCTTAGTAAACATTTGGCAGAAATGTTAGAAGACTCTCTTACTTTTTTTGATTCTCACTTTCCTTATTGCAAAAATAAAGAAGCTGGACCACTTTGTAAAGTTATTTTCCTATTCTAAAATTCTGTAACAACATCTCTAACTCAATTTGAAGGGAACATGACATTAAGCAAATGTGTATGAATGTTCCAGACATAGCATTACCTTTCTTTGACATCCAGGAAAATAGCTAATAAAACCTCAACTTACTAACTTTTTTCCCCAATTTATTAACTTTAAAGAATATTGTGTTCTCACCTCTGAACCCAGTAGGTCCAAGTTTCCCATGGCCATGTTTCTGATAGTATTAATCATGCTGTAATTTCAGTAATAGTTCTGAAGTACCTGACTCGTGGTAGCTTAGTAGGTAGTTATTAAGAAATAAACTAATGATTATATATAACATGACCAGAAGTGCTAAAGTCACAAAGAAGAGTCAATCTTACATTCCTGGTGGTTAGTGTGACTTACTGATAAGTCAAGTATTATTAACATCTTAGTTTAGGCAATTGGTCACAAAGGAAGCTGGGTAAGAAAGTAATAGCAAATGTGTTACCAGCACTGGGAAAAGATTGTGTTTGGCCAAAATCCTCTTCACAAATACATCATAAATTTAATAGCAGTAATGGTGAGTGTCGACATGTTTTTTGCAAGAAGTCCTGTGAGTGGTAGGAAATACAGTACTCTGTAGAACTGTACACCTTAGCCTGTGTCACCCAAATATGATGCCCCATTCACATTTTTCCTTTTTAAAAGGATATTTAAGGTTAGTACAAATCAGTGAAGGGTGGCATGGCTATAGGTGTGGTCTATATTTTATTAGAAAAACAACATTACCTAATACAGTGCTTACCATGTACAGTATGTTTTCCGAAGCATTATTAGTATAGATGAGGCAGGTCTGTGAGGTATTTCAGATTCTAAGACACATATTTCTTTCTTTTTGTCGTCTGCTTAACTCAGGGCTATCTCTCATATATACATGACATCTTAAGTTATAATTGGAAGCAGTTTTTCTTAGTCGTGCACAAAATACATAATGCTTAAAGTTAGTGACTTCTTAAATGTGAAATTTTTAAAAAGTATTATCCAAATTTTTAAATAAAGAAACTGAAGCACATAAAGTTTTAGTGACTTGCCCCTGGTCATGCATTTAGGGATGGCAAAGCAGTTAAAGCCCAAGAGGTCTGCCTCCATATTCTTGATTTTAACAACTCTGCAGTGCTGGCTCCCATTAAACAAGTGATTGGTCTTCCGTAACACCACACAGCCTTTCCATTTCATGCTGTTAAAATGGAATATGGCAAGTTTCCTTTTTAACATACAGCCCTTTTCTCTACCGTGTATTTTTTTAATGTATTAAACATTTTCATGTAGGGCATTGTTTTTAAACTATATAATTAAAGTATTCTATGCCATCTTATTATAATATCACTAGTTACTTTGTTGGTATCAATTCTAAGTCTCAGTTGAAAAAACTAATTGAAAACATTTTTTCAGAAAGGTAAAATTTTCATTATATGATCAACTTTCTTCTTCCACCTCTCTTTTACCTCATCTTCTCCCACAGGTTTGCTCTGATGACTATAAATATAATAAAAAGGTTTCCCTCTGTCCATTTGTAACTTTGCCATGCAGGGGAAATGTCCTGTAACGTGGAGACCCTCACCATAATGCCCAGTGGACACCTTGGTGTTCATTCCATATCAGAGGTAGGGGTCTCTTGTGAAATGGTTTTTGGGAACTAAACCTTCTTGAAAAGGGTTTGTTTCCTTAGGTATTCCATTATGGGGAGACCCCATAATATTTAGTGTAGAAGTTGTATGTGTGCTCTGGAATTAGATTTCTCAGATTCAGATCTTAGTTCTACTTAACTGTGGCTTTGAGCAAGTTGCATAATTTCTCTGTGCCTCATTTTTTCTTATCTGTAGTAGGATGACAGAGAATACGAGCTAGTACTAATTTCATGGGTTTAGGGTAAGGACTAAATGAGATAATGGTTATAAATCATTTAAAGCACCTGCTACATTGTGAGTACTCAAAATCGTTAGCAGCAGTGGAGGTAGTGGCAGTTTTCAGCAGATGCTAAGAGGCACAAAATACACTAATTTAAAAGTAGGCCCTGATGAAGATTTATACTGTCTCAAACACCATGGTAAGATTCCTGTGAAGTCAGATGTACTTTGCTGATCTGTCATTCTAATAATCCACTTAATTTTCTCTCAGTCTAAAGTATTTCTGTGTAGTCTTCAGCATCTCTTAATTTCAAAGGAGAGGCATCTGTAAAATAGTAAACCTAAATCTTACAAATTTCTTTTGTTTGTTGATTTGACAAGAAAACATCATTATCTAACGCATTAATAATAATCAGTAAGAACAGCTAACACTTATTGAATATTTACTGTGTGCTAGGCACAGTTCTAAACAGTTTATGTTTAATCCTCACAGCAGTTGTATAAAGATGGTATTGTAGTTCCACTTTACAGATGAGGAAACAGGCAAAAAAGACTTTGCTCAGAGTCACATGACTAAAAAGGGCAGAGCCATGATACCTTTAAAATTGGTGACACATTCACAGCATTAAACTTATCTCTACATGTAAAACTTATACTCAAGAGCTGACTTCCAGATATTTCTGGCATGTGTGGGGCTTTAAAAACTTTTAGTTGGCCCTTTGATATGATATAATAAGAATGGCACTCTCTCCATTTGTGTCCTAAAAATCCCATGGCCGCAGCTTAATCATGAGAAAAACGTCAGACAAATCCCAATTGAGATATTTTTCTACAAATTACCTGACCAGCACTCCTCAAAACTGTCAAGGCCATCAAAAACAAGAAAAGACTGAGAACTGCCATAGCCAAATGGAATCTGAGGAGGTAGGATGACTAAATGTCATGTATCCTAAATAGGATTCTAGAAAGCATTTTAAGGGGAAGTTGCATTTGATACTTTTATTTCGTACTTCATCTGCCGTATTTTATACTGTCTTCCTTGGGGTATTTTTTCTTCAGTGAAGTGAATGTGTAACTCAAATGATTAATAAGGAGGGAGTGCTGCCCATTTCCTACTATGGGAAAAATGAGCTTATTGTTATTATATAGAAACAAATAAGTGCCAAAAACCAGATGGTATTTATTTAGTTATTTTAACATGCAGAGGTAATGTTAATGTTTCCTTATCATTTTCTCTTATCCAGGGAGCAGATTTTAAGAGTAAAAGAAGATGAGAATGTTCCATTTCTGCTGGTTGGTAACAAATCAGATTTAGAAGATAAAAGGCAGGTTTCTGTAGAAGAGGCAAAAACCAGAGCTGATCAGTGGAATGTTAACTATGTGGAAACATCTGCTAAAACACGTGCTAATGTTGACAAGGTAAAGATGGCTCGCCTTACTATCACATGTTAAAAATAGGCTTATTTGCTTTAACTAGGCTGGTTCCATTTTGTTGAGAGATTCTGAGACTTTCAAGTAACAATTTACTATGTGTTGATTTTATCAGCCCTGAATGCTCAAGTGCAACATGTTAGGAATTTCTTACTTTGCCTAGTCCCTTGGTTTCACAAAAGGCATTACAACATGAGACATCTGTAGCAAAAATCTACTTTTGTTTAAGTGCTGATAGAATTCCTGACCTGATGCTTGCTTTTTTCTTTCCTCCTTATCTTGATTGGCTGGATTATTTAGAAGGAAGGACTTGTGCAAGTCCTCAGAGCTAACACATGCCCGGCTCCATTTTTAAAGTGAAGATGCCTCCCAAGATGAAGAAGCCTAGATTAGATTTTTAAATCTCTGTACAACTCCACTCCCCACCCTCAACATCTGTTTTTCCCTTAGTAGAAAGGGAAACCGTCTACCCTCTTTCCTTAGGTTTCCACTTTGCTCAGATTGGCCTTTCCTGTGGACCAGGAGAGGAACACCATTACCTCATTCCCAGGAGCCTTCCCAGGGGCATTTCATCCTGATGCCAGAGACTATCTTCAGTATTTAGGAAGCACTGCCTGTTGGGCAGAGGCAGCACAGGTGCTTAGAGACCTAGGAGGTGTGGGTTTCTTTATCAGTTTCCAACCATCCAGGCCACAACTGAGTGCCTACAAAGCTTGATAAACCTATTCCTGGGTCTTGCCCGACAGAGATTTTGATTTATCTGGTCTGGAGCGGGACCTGAGAATTTGCATACTTCTTATCTCACAGGGAGCACAGACTGTGGGCCTGTGAAGCTTGCTGACAAACAGCACTGTTCTAGGTGGCCTCAAGTTTTAGTGAACTCATCTGCTTGTGCTTATAGAGTCACAGCCCTGATCCAGAAGTCATTAGGTTAAAAATATTAGACATTCTTTTGTTTATTTACTGAAGGTCTTAAAACTGTCATTACTATCCTAAACTGATGAAATTTTTTCAACATGATAGACTAGATGGATTTAATTAATATGTTAGAGCATTTTACCCCAAAGCAACTAAATAAATATTCTTTCTAAGTGCACATAAAACACTTTGTAGGATAGACCACATGCTAGGCCACAAAACAAGTCCCAACAAAGTCAGGAAGATTGAAATTATATCAAGCGTTCTCTCCCACCACAATGGTATGAATCTAGAAATCAATTACAAGAAGAAAACTAAAAAACACACAAACATGTGGAGGCTAATTAACATGCTATTAGACAATGAATGGGTCAACAATAAGGTCAAGGGAGAAGTCAGAAATATTTTGAGACAAATGAAAATGAAAACACAACAACCCAAAATCCATGGGACAGAGCTGAAGCATTTCTGAGAGGGAATTTTTCTAGTCAAGTCATCAGATTGCTATGGTCCAAGATATCTGTACAAAATAAATGTGACAAAATTTCTACTTAGTACACCAGTTTTCTCTAAAGTTATGGCAAATATTTTTTAAAGTATTAATGAAAATATGTTTTAAGGTTGTATGTTTGGGATTTTGAAAGGCAACATTGAACATCATCATAACATTAGCATATATAACATCCTCGTATACTTTGTTTCCTCCTTACTGATGTCTTGAGCAGGTTGTAGAACAGACTATAAACCATACTGTAAAGGGAGTAGGGAGGACAGGCAAACAGTAACTGTCCAAGCTATGAAACTGTCCTTCTAGCAGTCTTTCCAGTGTCATCTGCTAGTACCAGCAGCCCGTGGAAGGCATGGTGGTTCAGAGCTCTAATGGGACAGTAAGAAAAAACACACAACCCAATGGAAGAATGGTCAAAACCATTAAACAGGTGTGTCAAAAAAGAAATGCAAATTACTTTTACACTTGAAAAGAAGCTTGCTTAATCTGTCTTATAAAAAAGGAAGCGCAATTTAAAAATACAACATTTTTTTTACTTCTTACATTGGAAAAAAGCAACAGGTTGCTAATAATAAATACTGTTGGACAGAGTATAGAAAAACAGAAACACTCGTGTTTGTGGAAGGGCAATTTGGCTATCATCTATCAAAATTATGACCCTAACAATTTGAGTTCTAAAATTTTATTATATAGAAAATTTCTGTAAAATTTTATTATACAGAAAATTTGCACATAAGTGTATGTTCATTGGTAGTCATTGAAGCATTATCCATAGAAGCAAAAGATGATATATCTAGTTTACTATAATGGACTGATTTAAATTACGTTGTGTCTGTATAATGAGGTACTGTAAAACTCTTTAAAAGAAATAAAGGTAGACCTAAATGTGTTGGTATGAAAAAAATCTTTAACACAAAGTAATGAAAAAAACAAAGTGCAGAACAGTGTCTATAGTTTGCTTCCATCTGTATTTTTAAATACTCATCACACATACATGCATATATATGTATCAGGGGGATAATGTAAGAACCTAGTACCTGTGGTTGCCAGAGAATTGTCACAGGTATATGCTTTTTTCAAAGCATATCCTTTTGAACGTCTGTTTGAATTTTTTGCCATATGCACATATTACTTTTCAAAAGAGAAAAATTAAAGGTATAAGTCTATTTTACTTACTATAGCTGTGTAATAAAGTACACTCCAAAAACTTGATGAGTGAGACCATTTATTATGCTTACATAGTCTGTGGGCCATGAATTTGGACAGGACACAGTGGGCATGGCTTGCCTTAGCTCCACAGTGTCTGGTGCCTCAGCCGAAAAGCTTGAAGTCTGGGGACTGGAAGTTTCTAAACTTTGGTTTTAAACGCTTGCTCACTCATGTCTGGTTTAGCTAGTAGATGCTGGCTGTTGTGCAGGGAGTCTTCCATTCCTCTCCATGTGACCTTTTTGTGTGTGCTTTTAGGCTTTCTCTACAACAGGGTAGCAAAGTGCCTGCCAAGGGCAACTGTCACAAGTGAGTAAGAGCCAGGCAGAAAACACATCACCATTTATGACCTAACCTCATTTCCACCTCATTCCATTGATAGGGGTAGTCACAGGTTTCCACCCAGGGTCAGGAAGAAGGGGAATAGATGCCACCTCTTGATGGAGGGTGGAGGGATTTGGGAAGAGCTCACAGAAAGTATTGTTGAAGCCAGTTTTGGAAAATACAATCTGCAGTCAATGGTCACCTCTCCAAAGCAAAATTACATTAAATGAGGCTACTTCTAAACTGAGGTACAAGTTTGTACTGAAAACCATAATTTTATATACTGCTACAACCTGAAGAGTGGCTCCCAGATAAAGCATTTCAGTGGCTAATTAAAAGTAACCTGCCACTACTATTCAATTTCTAGAATTAGATTATGGTTTTTTTTCCTGTTTGTTTTTGTTTTTTGCTGAGGAAATAATGTTACAAGAGCTAGTATTCATTATTGCTTACAAGAACCAGGTGCTGTGGCAAGAGCTAACCATTTTATCTTAAACCCTATGAGGCATAAATACTGTTTTCATGCTCACTTTTTAGATGAGGAAATTGAAGTGTGGAGAGAGTACCTGCCTGACTCAAGTTCACAGGGCTCAGAGTGGCCAACTGTTGGTGCCGTGTTCTTTCCTCACTATTTTACTCAAAATAGTTTACTCAAAATAGTGATTGGTATATTGTATGTCATCCACTACTATAAGCCTGATAACAGATTTTCTGGGGTAGTAAGTGTCAATATTTTTGTCTCCTTCTATTAAATGGGAAGGTATCACGTTTTGTTTCAGAAAGCAGATAGATATTATTAGCTCCCTACAAGATGCCTATCCTTACCTGGATTCCAAATAGACCATTAGGTAGATGCTTCAAAGAGGCAGATTTTAAATCTTAAATCCACCCTGTGAAAAGTTTGGTTTTTGTTTGTTTTTTTATTGTACATTTACACATGCTTACTGAAAGTTTTTTGTTTGTTTTTTTATTGTACATTTACACATGCTTACTGTGTAAAGAATAATTCATAATATGGGGGGAAAAGTGAGTCACTCTTCACCCAGATTCCATTCTACTCCCTTCCCCTCCCTGTAGGTAACCCCTGGTAATACATGTATCTTCCCAGAGGTTACCTGCATTTATAGGCATACATACAAAATCTAAGGGAGAGTTTGTGTTTGCTTGTCTTTCCCTTGTATAAATAGTATTTTCACAGTATGTAGTATATAAATGTAAGTGTATTTATGTTTTATATATATATATATATAGTATTTCTGTGTATGTAGATTGACAGTTTCTGTGGTTTGCTTTTGAAATTGTACAACAAAAAGTTCTTGTAGTTTGTTCCATGTCATTCCGTATAGATGCACCAGGGTCTTTTTAAAATCTGCAAAGTGTTCCATAATTAGGCTTTTTCATAATTCAGATGTAATCCATTGAGTTTTATCTTTGGAACTGTCATCACTTGTAGTGCTCTTTAAAGTTTTATCTTAGAAATTGTAATGGAAAAATCAGGTTATATTATGTGAACAAAAAAATTTCCCAATTTTCTCCCTAAGTAGAGTAGACTTCAGTTTTGTGGTTTTCTCTTCCTGTATTCCTCAAACAAGAGCTCTTAAATATTTATTCTTATATTATGTCCAAAGTTTACTGCTGTGATTTCAAGAAGTACCAAGCTTACCCTTTTTTCTTCTCTCTAGGTATTTTTTGATTTAATGAGGGAAATTCGAGCCAGAAAGATGGAAGATAGCAAAGAAAAAAATGGAAAAAAGAAGAGGAAAAGTTTAGCCAAGAGAATCAGAGAAAGATGCTGCATTTTATAATCAAAGCCTAAACTCCTTTCTTATCTTGACCATACTAATAAATATAATTTATAAGCATTGCCATTGAAGGCTCAATTGACTGAAATTACTTTAACATTTTGGAAATTGTGTACCACTAAAAGCATGAATTGGAACTGCACTGAAAGTCAGATTCACTCAAAGCAGAAATTAATGTGGCTTCACCAGGAAGCAAAGTTCAACTTACTTCATAATTGCCTACATTATCACAGTTCTGAATGTAATATATGAGCTTGTGTTTTCAGGGCAGTCTTTCTTAAATTGTTAAAGGGGTGTGCTGGGAAAAGAGAATGGAAGGAAAGGCTATTTTATACCATTTAAAAATGTCTTAGTCTTCTACTGCCTTGAAAATGACAATTGTGAACATGATAGTTGTTAAACTGTACCACTTTTTCAACCGTTATTATGCAAAATATAGAAGAAAAGTTACTGGCTTAATTATTGCATATAGTTAAATTGAGAGTAATTTATTTGTGAACCTGCATTAATTGCCTGGTGATTAACTTAGAAAAGTGGTGTAAACTTGCACATGGAAATTTTTGAGTATGCCTTAATTTAGGAACTAAAAAATACCCATCTACATCATTCCAGGTGTGTCCTCACTGGCACATGGGCCCATTGCCCCATGTGTCCTGGTGAGAGAATATACCTAGTAAGAAGTACAGCTTTCATACAGAAGATTCTTGAGAAATAACTGTCTGCTAGTAATCTGTCCAAATTTCAAATGTGTGCCATACTCTGGTTCTTCAAAGTAAAGTTCCAGAGCTCCTGATTGCTTTTAATTAACTATAAACTGTGCTTTAAAATGAAGGGCCAGCATATACTTGTAAGATAACTTTAGACTATAAGGCTCTATTTAGACTTTAGACTATTTCAACACCAGTTTCGTTTTTTTTAAGATGCTAGTCCCAGGAATCCCTTTCTGCAAGTGATAAGTATGTGTTCCCTTTCTGCAAGTGATAAGTATGTGTTAAGTTTTTGATCTCTTTGGAGCAGGGACAGGAAAAACATAGACAGTGCTAATGCATTTTGCACTAGAACACTTTGGGAAAGTATTCATGCTTGCCACATGTTAATTTTTGAATTCCACTCATGAGATTAGTTTGGCTATATGGAAATTAACTAGGAGTATTTGTAATCTGTTTGTGTTCATAATGAATAACACTGTAGCTACATTTACCTTCAAGTTAACATCAAGCAATCAAACGTAAGTATAGTGCAGAAAATAAGTTCAGTGTACAAAGGCCAAACATTAGGCCTGTGCCGCCATTGTGTGGTACGCCCGGTAGAAGCATTCTAGCACGCAATTTTGGGACATAATTTCAATTGGAAATCCACCACTGACAGAGTTTTGTTTTCTTCTTGGGAATGGAGCTAAGACAGTTGATTCAGAGTTTAGTTTTGTTTTGTTTTTTCTTTTTTTTGTTCAGTCCTAATTTCAGTAAGTCAAAGATGTGTTCAGGCATTGCAGATCACAAATGTGTATGTAAAGTAAAAAAAAAATAGGCTTTTTAGAACCTCAGCTCTTTAGATATTACACCTGGCTTGTCATGTTAAATATTTGTCCTTAAAGGGTTTGAGATGTACATCTTTCATTTTGTATTTTTCATAGGCTACAACTTGTGCAGAATTAAAGGACCAATGTAACACTGGCTCCACAGGCCCAGCACTCTCCATGTGTACTTACTGTGGTCTTATTTAACCAGGGGTCCTAACCACTAACATTGTTACTTTTCTTTGAGACCTTTCCTCTCCTTGGGTACTGAGGTGCTATGAAGCCAACTGACAAAGACATATGACATGTCTTAGGCTGATGCCACTACCCAATTGCTTTATTTGCAATTTGAGCCATTATAAAGACCAATAAACTTCCTTTTTTTAAAAAAAATGGTGGTGGTGTTATTTGATGTTTACAATATGACATGTAAAATTCAGATTTATCAACTGAGGTATCTACCAGATATTTAAAAACAACTAAATCTTTTGAGCTATCAGTTTAGGTACTTCTTTTGTATAACACCAGATTCCCTAAATAACAGTATTATCGTTGCTCAGGTTTAGATGGAAGAGTCCCATGTGTGCAGTTCCATGGAGATATTCTTGTGCTGTCATGAAAGTCATAGATGTATACATTACTTTTATAATACTACTAAACTCAAAAATGAATAGAGACAGGTTTTATTTATTTTCTAATCAGAATGATCTCCAGAGACTACTTAATTTCCAAATTGGGGCAGGAGTTACCACTCTTACCTTTTCACCAAGCTTCAGGCCATTATTCTCTTTCTCATTCAGGGTCTGGAGAGAAATAGTGTCCTATGAACTATCAAATAGCCTATGTGTTAGAAACAGTTGGTCCAATATTGAGCACAGCCTTTCAAAAGTCAGTTCATTTTAATTTCTTAACTCATAAGCAGTGCCACAACAAGCACATTTAAATTATAATTCCCATAATTTTCACCTCACTGTATGGACTCATTTTTAACACCAGTAAAAAGTGTGATGTTAAATGTGTGCCATTAAATGAAGTTCTTTCAAACCGAATCAAAATGCCATGTCTCAAAAGTTTGTGACAAGGATATAAAACTTAAAATTGGGCAACCTTGTATTACTACCTTAAAAGTAAAACTTAAGACATTTACCAAAAGTTCCTGTGTACTTTTCAAATTAATAATCCTTTTTATTTAGCCCAGTATTAGAAATCTTTTAGCAAATTACTGTGGAAGTCAGGAGTGGCAGGTCCGTAGAGCCTTCATTCCTGCCTTTAGTTTTCACTGCGTTCTTAGGGACTGCCTACTGTGGGCACTGCTGGGAATGAAACAAGTCAGGTAAAGGACGAACATGAGTTAGGAGCTCCATGCATAAGGAGAGGAAATGAAGACAGGTTTCCTTACTTTAGGCTAGGCCCCCTCTTAGGATTTTCAACCCTAATAATGGCAGCAAGCATGTAGTGCATCCAGTATCAAGATGCTGTGTCTATATACATTTAAGATTAATATTAATCCTTTGAAGATGTTACCTAACCCCTATTTTGCAGTTGGGAGACAGACAAAGCAGTTGAATAACTTGCCCAGGCCACAAAGCTAAAGTATTCTGGCTCCCAAGTCCATGCTCTTTATCACTGCACAGTGAAGGAGAAGCAGAGCAGAGATTGGAATTATTCAGTAGCCTGTATTAAGGTGGAATATGCCCAAGGCTGCAGCCACTTAATGGTTGTCTCAAAGTTTGCAGAGGTCACTGTGAACAGAAAAGAGGCCTCTTGTGCTTGCAGCCTGGTTGCTAATAAAAGCAAGTGCTGGGAGGGAGAACCTTGTGCAGAGCTGTAATGTGGAGTCAGGCCTTAGAGTGCTTTTTCTATGACATCAGTAAAGAGGCATTCCTTTGACAGGTCAGAAGATTTCATCCCTTTTTTTTAACTCCAAAATAATTTCCTATTCCCATTCCTTTGCTCCAGCAGCCGTTCATGCAGCTGTGATGGACAACTGCCTATAGATGGATGGCAGGTCAATGACAAGGGAGGTTTGGTCATCTGTATTCTGTCTTTACCAAAACTCCATTTCTGGGCATAGAGAGGGAGCAGGGAAGCCAAAAAATAACAGTCAGGTCTTGTTGAGGGAAAGGAGCAGGTATAACCCAAACTTCTCCTGGGCTTCTACTGAAAGGGAATGCCTATATGGAAGTGGAAGGAATTCCAGGCTGCACCTCTGAAAGTTAAATCACATGCCAACTCTGTTCGCTTGTTTATGGACTAAACTTTATAACAGATGCCACAGTTCTCTCACATAACACTTTTAATAGCAATTACATTTAGTGGCACAAGTACTTAATATTTGTGGGCCCCACTGGACTGTAAGTTCATTGTATTAGCTACAATGTCTGCTTTTACAAATTATGTCTCCTGGGTAGCACAGGACCTGGTACACATATTAATGCTCAACAAGTGTTTGTTGGGGTGGACATGGTTGGTGCAGAGACTAAAAAATAAATAATACCTTCAGACCAGAAAGAAGAATGGTTCTGTGAATAGTGTGAAACAACATAGGAAGTGCTATCAAAGTGTGAAAAAAGTCCTGAGAGATTAAAAAGTGAGGAGTCAGAGTCACATTCATGGAGTAGTGTTATCTATTTAACTTTTACTGTGAAAAAAATTAGTTATTCACAAGAGTAGAGAATAGTATAATAGACCCCATGCAACTTTCAGCCAATTTCAATATGTACCAACATTTGCCAATTGTTTTCATCATTTTCTATAATTTTTTCCTAGAGTATTTTAAAGTAACCCCAAGAAATTATATCACTTCATCCATAAATACTGTTTGAGATGGGATCCAAATGTGGCCTACATAGTTATTTTATTACATGTTCAAGTCTTTTCAAGTATTTGTGTTGGAATAATTTTAGATTTACAGAAAAGTTGCAAAGATTATACAAAGAGTTCCTGTATATCTTCCAATTACTACTAATGTTGACATAACCAGGGTACACTTGTCAAAACTAATAAATGAACATTGGTACAATACAACTAGTTAACATACTTTATTAGATTTCACCAGTTTTCTCAGAAACTTAGTCTTCATATCTCCCTAGGCTCCACTGGTCAATGACCATTGCTGATAGAGATGAACTGAAAGCATGCGGCCTGTGACATAGAAGACAGTAAGTGCTTGTTCTGCCCACCTTACCCTCACCAACAACGTTTCTAAACCCCACTCCTGGTCAAGGCCCACCTCAGATATTCCTCCTCTCTGCAGTTGGTGTACAACTGGGATGCAAAATTGCAGGAATTATATTCAATAGATTTGTGTTTGATGGCCAAGGTATGAGGAAACACATCTTGGAGGGCAACTTGGCAGGATCTATTAAAATATAAAAAGTACATTCCTTAATCACAAAATTCCATTTTTCTGTATCTCTAAAGAAACATTTGCCCATGTTTCCAGAATCATGTATAAGGTGTGGTTCATTGTAGCACTGTTTACTGGAGGAACACTAGGAACTACCTAGATGTCTAAGAACAGAGGAATGGCTAAACAAAATGCCATAGTTATACAATGTATTATTACTATATAGCAATTTAAAGGAGCAGACTAGAGATATTTGTCAGCATAGAGCAGCGATTTTGAACTGTGGCACAAAAATTTTTAAAACATGTGCTACCTGACCATTTAGTTAGGGACACTGACCTCTTTTTCCTTAGATTGTCAAATAAATAAAACGACAACAGCCAACACAATTAATAGTCATTCAGTGTGAATGAATTTAAATTATACCTATATTTTTTCTCAGATTTGCAAAAAATATATTTTTGCTGTGCTGCAGAATTTTAGCAATTAGTTTATGTGTCCCGTGAGAAGATTGAAAATCGCCAGCATAGAGATCTCTGAAATATTCTTGAGTCAAATGCATTTTACACTGTGATACAAACAATATAACCTTTTTTAAAACAAATTTACAAAATGACACCATAGATATTTGAGTTTTTCTATCTTGAGAAAAGTATTTTTAAGTGATAGATAGGTATACCTCAAATACATAAAAATGTTTACCGCTGGGATGATGGTGAAATAGGAAAGAATTAGCAGCTTTAAGCCACCATTTTTATAAATAGTACATGAATACATTCATGTACTACTTATATAAATGATTTTTGACAAAGGGGTGCAGGCAATATGATGGAGGAAAGACAGTCTTTTCAAAAAATAATACTGAAACAACTGGACATTGACATGCAAAAAAAAATCTAGGCACATACCTTATACCCTTTACAATAATTAATTCAGAATGAACCATAGAGTAAACACAAAATGCAAAACTGTAAACCTCCTAGAAGATTTAGATTACATAGGAGAACCATAGATGACTTTGGTTTGGTGATGAATTTTTAGCTATGACACTGAAGCCACAATCTGTGACAGAGGGAATTGATAACTGGACTACATTAAAATTTTAAAATCCAGCTCTATGAAAGACTGTCAAGAGAATGAAAAGACAAACCATATACTGGCAGAAAATGTTTTCAAAAGACATCTGAAGAAAAGCCATTACACAAAATATACAAAGAACTCTTAAAGTTCAATGATGAGAAAGCAACTCAATTAAAAAATGGGCCTATGACTTCTAACAGACACTTCACCAAAGAAGATATACAGATGTCAAATAAGCATATGAAAGATACTCCCCATCATATGTCATCAAGGAAATTAAAACAATGAGGAGATATTGCTACACACTTACTAGAATGGTCAAAATACAGAACACTGGCAACACCAAGTGCTAGTGAGAATGTGGAGCAAAAAAAAGAACTCTCGTTTATTGCTGATAGGGATACAAAATGAAACAGCCACTTTTCTCACAAAACTAAATTATGCTCTTACCATATGATCCAGCAGTAATGCTCCTTGTATTTGCCCAAAGAAGCTGAAAACGTATGTTTATACAAAAACCTACACATGGGTGTTTATAGCAGCTTTATTCATAATTGCCAAAACCTGGAAGCAACCAAGTTGTCTTCCAGTAAGTGAATGTATAAATGAACTGTGGTGTATCCAGACAATGGAATATTACTTAGCACTAAGAAGAAATGAGTTATCAAGCCACAAAAGGACATGAAGGAAACTTAAATGCATACTAAGTGAAAGAACCAATCTGAAAAAGCTACATACTGTATAATTCCAACTATTTGACATTTTGGAAAAAGTAAAACTATGGAGGCAGTGAAAGGATCAGTGATTTCCTGGGGTTAGAAGAGGGAGGAATGAATAGGCAGAGCACAGAGGACTCAAAGGGCAGTGAAACTACTCTATATGCCACTCCAGTGGATGCATGTCATAAATTTGTCCAAACCCACAGAATGTGCAATACTGAGAGTGAATCTTAATGTTAACCATGCACTCTGAGTGATAATAATAGTGTAGATTTATCCATTGTAATATGTGTACAGTTCTGGTGGGGAATATTCATAATGGACGAGGACCAGGGAGTATATGGGAAATCTCTGTAATTTTCTCTCAATTTTGCAGCAAACCTAAAACGGCTCTAAACGGTAAACTATTTTTTTTAATGTGGGGGGTGGGAAACTCTTTTTTTGCAGATGACATGATCTTGTATATTTTTTAAAAATCCCAGGGAATCCATTAAAAACTATTAGAATTAATAAGCAAGTACAGAAAGGTTACAGAGTACAATATCATATACAAAAATCAGTTTTATTTCTATAACAATCTGAAAATGAAATTAAGAAAAATAATTCCATATACAATAGTGAGAAAAGAATGAAATACTTAGGAATAAATTTTACAAAAGAAATACAAAACTCATAATCTAAAAACTTTTAAAATGTTGAAAAAAGAGTGACCTAAATAAATAGAAGGACATCATATGGTCAGATGTCTTGATTCAAGATTGAAAAATCTTCCAAGATTGGAAGATTTAATACTGCTAAAATGGCACTAGGTACTTCCCCCAAATTATCAATATATTCAACATAATCTTTATCAAAATCCCTAATGATTTTTTGCAGAAATTTACTAACTGATCCTAAAATGCATATAGAAATTCAAGAGATTCTTAATGGCCAAAACAATCTTGAAAAAGAACAATGTTCTGATTTCAAAACCTACTACAAAGCTAGACTAATCAAGACTGTGAGGTACTATCATAAGAACAGACAAATAGATCAATGGAATAGAATTAAGAGTACAGAAACAAATTCTTAACACTTACAGTTGATAGGTTTTGGACAAGGTACTACAACTCAAAATGGTGCTGTGACAACTGGATATCTACGTACAATCAAATTAAATTGGACACCTTCTTCATACCATGTACAAAAATTAACTCAATGAATCACTGACTTAAATGTAAAAGCTAAAACTACAAAACTCAAAAAAATATAGAAATAAATCTTAGTACCTGAGATTAGGCAAAGAACGAAAGAGAAAAACAGATTAATTGGACTTCATCAAAATTAGAAACATTTGTGCTTCAAAAGAATGCAATCAAGAAAATACGAAGACAACACACAGAATGGGAGAAAATATTGGAAGTCACACATCCAATGAGACTTGTATCTAGATTATATGAAAAACTGTCACAACTCAATAATAAAAAGACAAATAACTCAATTTCAAAATGGGCAAAGAATTCAAATAGACATTTTTCCAAAGAAGATATACAAATGGTCAATAAGCACATGAAATGATGCTTAATATCTTTAGACATTAGGGAAATGCAAATCAAAACCAACTGATCGTATTGCACACCTACTAGGATGGCTACAGTTAAAAAGACAGATAATAAGAAGTCTTGATAAGGATGTGGCAAAATTAGAATCCTCATACACAGCTGGTGAGTCTGTAAAATAATATACCTGCTTTGGAAAACAGTCTGGCAGCTCTTGAAAATGCTAAACAGATCCAGGAATTCTGCTTTTAGGTATAGAACCCAAATAGGGTTTTATACCCTAGTTCCACTGTGTGTGTGTGAGGTTCCCCCCACACCACCTGGCAATGCTCTATGACACCAGCTGAGCGTCCTACAATTCAACTCAGTTCTAACACTATCCACCAAGAGACAGCATCAGATTCCACAGGCGAAGGGTTCATTCCCACAAAAATGCTCTCCATTTCAGAGGCTGATCACAAGCCCAGGTTGTTACCTGTGCTTCTGCCCAACCAATTGGCTACAAGAGTGGAGGTTCCAATGACCTCCCTCTAACTCAGAATGCCAATAGTTAGTCCAGGTCAAGCCAGCAGACCCCTCCTACAGTTCCTACGCCTGACAGGGTGATCTGAAATGTTGAATGCCCAGATGGGTCAAGCTGCTCTTAGGCCTCCAGGAGACCCAAAGTTCTTTATCTTCCAAGGCTGGTTTGTTAAAACTCAGTTCAGCTCTGAATAGGCAAACTCAGCCCCAGCCAGCCCTGGTACAAACCACAAAGCTGAGGTGGGTGCACAGAGGCTCTTTACGACCAGTCTTTGATAAGAAACAAAGCAACTTCCAGCTCCAGAGGCCATTTGAAGACAGAGACTGACTCTTACTCACTTTTGAATTTCCTGTGCCTAGTGCCTTTTCCAGCACAAGGGATACAGCTAGTTAAAGAGGACTTAAAGATCATTCTCTGTGGTTGTTCCTAAAAACACTTCCCCTGCATTATCCCCTCCTACCTCCCCTCTGGTTACTGTCAGATTGTTCTTAATTTCAATGTCTCTGGTTATATTTTTCTTGCTTGTTGTTTTATTGATTATATTCCACTTAAAGGTGAGATTCCACTTAAAGGTGTGCGTATATGTATAACACACACACACACACACACACACACACACACACATGTTTTTTTTAAAAAAAAAGATCACTCTTAATCCCTGTGGGTCTCAACTCTGGCTGCATTTTTTAAAATATATTTTTAAAATATTTTATTTATTTATGTATTTTAGAGAGAGCGGAAGGGAAAGAGAAAAGAGAGGGAGAGAAACATCAATGTGTGGTTTGCCCCTTACTGGGGACCTGGCTTGCAACCCAGGCATGTGCCCTGACTGAGAATTGAACAGGCAACCCTTTGGTTCACAATCCATGCTCAATCCACTGAGCTACACCAGCCAGGGTCTGGCTGCATTTTAAAGCTTTTAAAAAACTATTAGATCCAGTTGCACACCGAGCAGTTAAATCATCTTTTTGTTTTTGTTTGTTTGTTTTTAGTTTGTTTTCCTATTTTATGGTGTCCTCGATGTCATTCTTACATCTGGCTCAACGATGACTTTCTGTGGGATATTTCTTATGACGACCCTCAGTACAGGGTAGCAACTATCATTCTTAAGGAGAATTCAATTAAATATTATGTTAACTGGATATCCAGCTTTAGGTTCATATAAGCTTCCACAAATTTATTGTATCTACTTTAATACACGCACATAGTAAACATAAGCCAAAAACATCAAAAGCTCTACACCGAGAGGGAAAAAAGTCTGATTCCCACCCCGGCTCCCCAGAGGCCACCATTTTGTACTAGCTTGTTTCCTCCTGGATACATTTTGTCTCTGCAGCAGTCCACAGGTATGTGCTTATCTAGAAATGCATTTTGGAAGACAGAACCCTCCTGTGCTTTGATGTGTTGGTAAATGGTTCTGGGTAGAAAATTAATTTAGGGTATATTGCAGTCTATCTACCTCACAGTACATATCAGCATATTAAATATTCTGAGTGTTTCTCAAACCTATTTGAACACAGAACTCTTCTTCTGGGGGAAATTCTTAAGGACATTTTACAGCATTGGCATTTTCTGACACTACATGTTGGTGAATGCTCATTCCTGGTATTTGTGGTCCCTTGTGATATTTCCCCTATTTGTGCATCAGCAAAAGCAACCTGGGCTCACAGTCACAGAGAAAGGGCATGCAAGCAACACAAAAATGTCTGTTCTGGATTTCTGACTTTCAAACTACATCTTGGAGACAACAAAAAGAGAGATAAGTGCTTTGAATCTCAAAAGTCAAAGCCCCAGAGGACTCAGGGCAGGCAGATTATGGCACAAGTCATAGATTTGGATAAATGTAAGAGAATAATTATTTTCTTGCCCTAGGAGAAATTAAGACCCTCTAAACTGAAGAATGGAGAGATAAGTCAGAGGTGAAGAGAAAGATTAGGTGCCAATGACTGTCCCTGAGAAAGGGTATGCAGGATAGAATCCCCAAGTTAGTCTGAAGATTTAAAAGCAAAAGGACCTGTGCTCACTTCCCCTTGGTAACTCCAAGGAGAAACCAAATCTCACGAAGAAGCCCCAAGTCCAGGACAACATGAAGTGTAGTGGTTAGAACTGGGTTCTGCTACAAGGGATAGAGACCCCACAATAAGGAGTTTTATATACTTGGAAATTTATTTCTCTCTAAAGTAAAAGTCCAGGTTGGCTGTCCAGAGCTGGGAATATACTCCACACTGTGTCACACCCAGGCTCCTCTACCTTGTTTGGCTTTAACATCAGAATCCAACTTCTAGGCAGCAGGATAGAAGAAGAGACAGAGAGAGAGATCAAAGGAAAGCCCCCTAAGAAAGGTCTATGGGAGCTCCTGCATTGTTCTATTACATTCATTTAACCAGAAGTTAGTCAAGTCACTTGGTATTAGGGGTCGAATTATGTCCCTAAAAAGATATGTTGAAGTCCTAATCCCCGTACTTGTGAATGTGACCTCATTTGGGAATAAGATCTTTGAAGGCAATCAGCCCAAGATGAGGTCATTAAGGGCATTACCTTATCCAATATGACTAGTATCCTTGTAAGAAGAGGAGACACAGACACTGACAGACACACAGGGAGAGGACAGCCATGTGACAAGAGAGGCAGATAAGCCAATGAACTCAAGGATTGTTGACAAAACTTCAGAAGCTAGAAGAGGCAAGAGAAGATTCCTCCCCAAGAGCCTTCAGAGAGAGAATGGTTCTGCAACACCTTGCTTTTGGACTTCTAGTCTCCAGGACTCTAGGACAATAAATTTCTTTTTAAAAAAATATATTTTATTGATTATGCTATTACAGTTGTCCCATTTTCCCATCTTTATTCCCCTCCACCCTGCATACCCCCTCCACCTGCTTTCCCCCTATTTAGTTCATGTCCATGGATCATTCCTATAAGTACTTTAGCTTCTCCATTTCCTATACTATTCTTACCCTCCCCCTGTCTATTCCATACCTACCATTTATGCTATTTATTCTCTGTACCTCTTCTCCCTCTCTCCCCCTCCAACTCCTCTGCTGATAACCCTCCATGTGATCTCCATTTCTGTTATTCTGTTCCTGTTCTACTTGTTTGCTTAGTTTGTTTTTGTTTTTGTTTTTAGGTTCGATTGTTAATAGCTGTGAATTCATTGTGATTTTACTGTTCATAGTTTTTATCTTCTTTTTCTTAGATAAGTCCCTTTAAACATTTTGTATAATAAGAACTTGATGATGATGAACTCCTTTAACTGGACCTTATCTGGGAAGTACTTTAGCTGCCCTTCCATTCTAAATGATAGCTTTGGAGGATAGAGTAATCTTGGATGTAAGTCCTTGCCTTTCATGACTCTCAATACTTCTTTCCAGCCCCCTCTTTCCTGCAAGGTTTCTTTTGAGAAATAACCTGATAGTCTTATAGGAACTCCTTTTCAGGTAACTGTCTCCTTTCCTCTTGCTGCTTTTAAGATTCTCTCTTTATCTTTAATCTTGGGTAATGTAATTATGATGTGCCTTGGTGTGTGCTTCCTTGGGTCCAACTTGGTTGGGACTCTCTGGGCTTCCTGGACTTCCTGGAAGTCTATTTCCTTTGCCAGATTGGGGAAGGTCTCCTTCATTATTTGTTCAATTAAGTTTTCAATTTCTTGGTCTTCCTCTTCTCCTTCTGGCACCCCTATGATTTGAATGTTGGGATGTTTAAAGATGTCCTGGAGGTTCCTAAGCCTCTCCTCATTTTTTTGAACTCTTATTTCTTCATTCTGTTGTGGTTGAATATTTCTTTCTTCCTTCTGCTCCAAAACATTGATATGAGTCCTGTCACTGTTGGTTCCCTGTACATTTTCCTTCATTTCACTTTTCATAGCTTTCATTTTTTCCTCTCATTTGGGACCATATTCAACCAATTCTCTGAGTGTCCTGAGTACCAGTGTTTTGAACTCTGCATTTGATAGATTGGCTATCTCTTTGTTGCCTGGCTGTATTTTTTCTTGAGCTTTTATCTGTGCTTTCATTTGGGCCTTTTTTTTTTTTTTTTTTTGTCTTCAGGTACCTGTTATGTAGAAAGGGGCGGGCGCTTAGGTGTTCATAAGGGCAGGGCAACCACGTCACTGCGTTGTGATGCTGTATGTGGGGGAGGGGTCTGAGAGGGAACAATGCCGCTTACTCTGCTTTCTCTTGGTTTCCAGTCACATCCCTCTCTACCCACAAGCAAATTGGGCCCTTCCATTGCAGATTCCCATGGGGGGTGGGTTTGTGTACATTCTAGGACCCTGTTGATCTCTCCAATGAACTCTCCTGTGAGGCTGGGAGTTCCTCCCACTGCAGCTTCAACCACCACAGGTATTTTCA
This sequence comes from Anoura caudifer, assembly GCA_004027475.1. Lineage (NCBI taxonomy): Eukaryota > Metazoa > Chordata > Mammalia > Chiroptera > Phyllostomidae > Anoura > Anoura caudifer. The sequence continues at coordinate 15,293 of PVKU01002501.1, read as the reverse complement.
GTCAAAGGCTTTGAGGCTTTATTTCCCCACATTGGAACCCTGGGTTGCGCCATCTGTCTCACTCCCCAGTCGTTCCTCCTGATTTATCTGCACATGAATGTGGGACACCCAGTCCACAAGCCACCGCCTCACTGGATCTGCCAGCCACCACCTTGCCATGAGTCCTCTCCACCCCGACTGTTGTCTCCATCCCTTCTACTGGTCTGGATGAATGTTTCTTCTTTAACTCTTTGGTTGTCAGACTTCCATACAGTTCAATTTTCTGTCAGTTCTGATTGTATTTTGTTTTTAAATTTGTTGTTGTAGGACAATAAATTTCTGTTATTTTAAGCCACCCAGTTTGTGGGGCAAAGTGGCCATTTTTGAGCGATTAAGCTTTGCAAGTGGGATAATGACATGAGGAAAGCTGTAATCTGAGAAGATTTAGGATGCCATCACAACACATAGTAGCAGTATAGAAGCCAGTGGGACCAGATTGTGAAGGACCTTAAATGGTAGACTTCAGAGTCTTCTGAGGGTAAATATGCCCATAATGAGATGTCCTCATTTGCTATCTAAGAGGCCCTTGAGTCAAGTTCATGCCTAGAAGGAAGGCCAACAGACCTTTCTACCCTCATTCAGTCCATGTGTTATATAAATGAACCAAAGATGGCCTTTGTAGGTTGTTGATTTCTTCACTGTGGGCTATGTAAGACCCTTTAGCTCAAAAGCCTACCAGTGTGCAACTCAGATTTTTACACATCCATTTACTTCAAAAATTGGCCCTCCAAAACAGATTTTTAGCCATTTAGAGCTTTCCTGCTTTGTATACCCTGTAAAAAGTGGCTTACCTCATGTCTGCCAACCATAAATAAGATAGAGCCTAGTAGTTATAAGACCCCAAGCTGTTCTTCAACCCAGACAGTCCTCACCATGCTGCTGAGAAACTAACTCATCCCAGAGATGTAAACCCCTCTCCAAGGCCCCTGTCCCCTGGAAACCCCCTTACCCTTCTCCTCTTCTAGATGGTGCCAGTGCTCTGATATTCTCATGCTATGGAGGACTTCCTTTTCCATCAAACTTATTCAAGCAGAACTTTGTTAAACTTTGCATGTTTCCACCTCTAGTGGGCACATCTTTTCTTTGACCAGCCCCCAGACCCCTCAAACCTCAACACCATGTTCCTGTCCATGCCCTACTTACTCCTTCCTGGGACTGCAGCTCAAATAAGGGCTGAGGAGCCTCCCTGAACCCAACTCTATTCTTCTGGGTGAATCCTTTGATCCATCTAAGACAGCAGAAGAGGGAATATGCTGAGAAGAGGGGGTGGGATGGATACCTCGCAGGAACTTGAGGAGACAGCCCTAAGGCCTCAACTTCTAGCACTGAGAAGGAGCAGTTTTGGGGAAATGGTCAGGGTGTTATAAAGAAAAGATATCCTCTTAGTGAAATAAGCCAAACAGAGAAAGACAAATACTGCATGGTAACACTTATATATGGCATCTTTTAAAAACAAAATCAAACTCATAGAAACAGAGAGTAGCAATGTGGTTGCCAGGGGCTAGAGGTGGGGGAAATATGGAAAAGTTGATAAAGGGGTACAGACTTATAAGGTGAATAAGAGGATCTAATGTAAAACATGGTGGCTATAGTTGAAAACTCTATAATTGAAATTTTTAAGAGGGTAAAAAAGACAAATATATAAGGGGATAGATATGTTAATTAACTAGATGTGGATTTCTTTTCACAATGTATATATGTCAAATCACCATGATGTACACTTTAAATATCTTTCAATTTTGTGTATCAATTATGGCTCAATGAAGCTGAAATTTAGGGCCTCATCTGGCATGACCTGGTCACTGTGTTCAGCACAAATGATTCCCTTCAGAGCAGAGGCTGCATTGTAGTCTAGAATTCAGGTTCAGATGCATCCTACAATGCAGTTTCCTTGAGGGCCAGAATCTTGTTGTCTTATTCATTACCATACCTCTAGTACTTGGCACAGGCCTGGCACATAGTTGGTTTCTTAATACCAACTAAGAAAGGAAAGAAGGGAGGACTGACCTCCATTCACAGACTCTCCACCAAGCTGGGCTGAGCCAGGTTCAATGGCCAGCTAAGGAATAACACCTAGACCTTCTGGGTCCAAAGAATATTTGATAAAGACACTCCCCTACCCACTGTCCCACTCCCCCATTGATGCCAGTGAATAAATGCCTGCCATATAGGAATGTCACACTGGCTTCTGTGGTAACAGACCCACATTTTTCACTGTCTGCTGGCCATCTCCAGCAGGACAAGTGGAGATAGCCTGGCATTCAGACTCCCTACAATTGCACTCTACCCAACCCTCCCCCCAAGCACACCTCAGTTGGCTGAATAGAGTTCTCTGTTTTCCAGGGTGGCATTTCCGTCCTCAGGTGGCTGCCTGAGGCCCACTCTTCCTTCCCTGAGCAGAATCAGCACAGCCTCTCCAACAAGTCTCCCCTTCCACCCTGCCCCTCCCAGTGGCCACCACTCCTAGAGCACACCACTGTGCCAGCTTTGAAACAGGATTCTGGAGGAGGAGCAGATGGGGTCAGGAGAGAAGGGAATTTGGAGAGGTTGAGAGAAAAACAGATACTCAAGAAAGGAAGCTGTGCCTTTCTACTACATCCCACCATCGCTTAGCTCCCCACCCACTCCTGCCCAGCTACTGTCCACGTCACTGAACTCCCACTGCCTCAATGGTCAACATATACCCCTGGCAAGGGCAGGAGGAAGAGCTGTGACCCCTGGAGATCTGGGAAGCTGTTTTGATGGCGACTGCTCTAGGAGAAGGGATCCCAGGCAGAGGCGATTACCTGGTGGTGCCTGGAAACTAGTAACTGGAGGATCCTTGCTGACCACTCTCCTAGGGAGGTGCTGCAAGCGAGGTGCCCAGCCCTGGTCAGGTCTACAGGCTGGTGGTCTCTCTAACATTGTGTTTGCATCAGGACCTGGGATTAGTCTCTCCTTCTCTGGGCAAGTTTTTCTTGTGCAGAACTGGAGAAAAGAGACTGTCGACGATGGTCAGCAAGCAGCTTCTGCTTCAAAATGAGAGGCTCTTCATGAGAAGCTAAGGTTCTAGACCAGCATTGCCTCTTGTCTCATCTGTAAAATGGTGATATGGAGACTTCAAACCAAGAGTGGGAGCACAGGGACATTAGAGCTCCTGTAGGCCTGTGGTTCTAAGCCTTGAGGGGTTGGAGATGAAGGGACCTGCCACAGATCCCACAGTTAGGAAGTGGCTAGGTCAGAACTTAAATCATTTCTAGCATTTAATCAGTATAATCAACAAGGCACTGAACAATGTTTAGAACCTGGTTTCCTCATTTCTGGACTAAGGCCTGAGAACCGCTCTTCAGTGAAGTGTTCCTAGAATTACATGAAATCACAGAAAAGTTGCTAATAACATAACACTTAATAAATGGTCATTATAATGCCTTGAATTAATTTTCGGTACAGAAAGGGAGTCTTATTAAATATGTATTCTGTGTTGGGTTCCCCATTATTATTCTGCTGTTTCCTCCTGTGGCTAGTCTGGCTTCCCTTGCCTTTTCTCCTCGCCTACCCTCTCCCACTTGTTTGATCACCAGGGACTCAGCTTGCTTCCCTGTCATCCTAGTCACCTTATTACGGGGACAAGGGGCCTGACTCTGAGTTGGTCTGCCTAGGACCAGCTGGTAGTGTATGGGCCCTTGACTTTCTGTTAGAAAGATTTCACAATATGAGTCCAGGTGATACTTTTATTAAAGCTGGGGACAATAAAACAAGGAAGGGCTTAGCATAGAAGAAGCAATAGGAGAGCCTAGGCTGGGCTGCCTTAGCTCACTGGGAAGTCAGAGAAAAGGGGGCTTTGGGGACAGGTCAGGGGATTGGCTTGGGATAATCTTCGAGCTGCCCATTGCCTAAGAGTTTAGGAGATGTGGGCCTATGGGAAAAGAAGTCAGGTGGGGTGGGGGGAGGGAAAGAAAATGGCGCTGCCTGCTCCCTAGAGGGAGAGCCACAAGCTGGGTCCTTTGTCTTGAGAGTTTTCTCTTTCTTATAGGCGGGAATCTTAGGGTAGATCTCTGGGGAGGGTTCAGTAGAATATTCATCAGTTCTCCAGGTGTGCCCTTTCAGGTCACGGTCTCCACTGATGGGTTAGTGACAGGGCAGGTTGTCTATAGTCCTTGTAGTTGGTTCTGGTGTCCTCCACCTGGTTTGCTTCTTTTCTGGGCCTGGTGCTAAAATACAACTGAGGCTTGTCTCCAGGGAGGGGACATTTTCTATCCGGCCATAATTGCTCAGGCAGTTTGTTCAGCTATCTGTTTCATTTTCCCTATTACACTTGCCAAGGAATTTTCATAGCTTCTTACTACCCTGTCTCAACCTCACTCTTGCCTCCTTGAGGTCTATACCCCAATTGGCTGTAAAATAGGACCCTATATCCTAGGCTCCTTCTGTCTTCACTATCCCCAAAGACAAGGCCACAGAACTTTGCCAAAATTAAGGGTTTTGTTATTTTTACTATAGGAACACAGTTGAATGTAAGAAAAATAAGGAACTAGGGACAATTACAAAACTTAAGGAAATGATGCCAAGATGCAATGTGACTCCTCTGCCAGGTACTTAAATATTATCATTCTTTTGGGTACTGGTCTAAGCTCACTTCTAACCTCAAGTGCCATCTCTGCAGATAGTTTCAAAATCTCTGTAGCTAGCTCAGATCTTTTCTGATCTGTGAACTCAACCATATTGTATAATGTCCTCATTCTTTCGTTCAAAGAAATGGGTCTTTTCACTTCTCTGAGTGAGTATCAGAAGAAATAAAGCAGTTAAAGACAAGTTCCCACTTCTAACAGCCTGGAGGGTAGCAGACAAGCCTGCCCACCTCTTCCAGCAGGAATGGGAGGAATGTTCTGTGAGAGAACCAAGACCCCAAATACACATTTTACTTGTTTGAATGAAGCTTTGAGACCCACTAGATGATATGTTCCCCGCTTCAGGAAAGAACTGAAAGTGGACCCCAGAGCAGTAAGGCCTTTCTCCAACAGGACTCCATGTGGGTGGGCTAGAGAAATCTTTCAATACTGTCTCTCCTTTCTCACTCCTCTACTTAATTTAGGCCTTCTAGAACCCCAGGCTCACAAAACTTTTTATGAAAGATACACAGCTTAACCTCTTCACATTTATCTCTTATGGCTCCCTTTCTTCTCAAAATGTACCTTGAAGTTTTTGCACATGCTGTTCCCTCCATCTAGAACACACCCTGCTCCTCTTTCCAACCCTGCCACCTACAATTTTACCAGGTAATCTGCTACTCAGCCTCTGATATCAGCTTTGATGTCACTTCCTCTAGGAAGCCATCTTGAAACTCAAAATTGATTAAATATTCTTTACAGATGCACATCAAAGGGTGTAGGAATGAAAGTGACACAATGTCTAGGATTTGTAGAAAGAAAGAAAGAAAGAGAAAGAAAGAAAGAAAGAAAGAAAGAAAGAAAGAAAGAAAGAAAGAAATGAGACCACATTTTGATACTTATTGGAAGAAAATTATTATAAGAGAATTTATCATACTATTATTCCTACATTTCCATGTGTTTGAAATTTTACAAATTAAAAAAAGAGGAAAAGCATTTATACACATACACAAAATCTTGCGTAGGAGTGACAAGGCCAAACAAACCCAGACACTTCCACTTTTGCCCCAGCCAATGTCCTGTTCTGTCTTATAAGTGATTAGCTAAGATTAGAACAGTTTGTCCCCTTGAAATCACCTAGACACAGAGATAAACATTTCCTGTTTAGCTGACTGAGACTTTTTCCTCACTGGAAAATAATCCCAACAGCCCTGGCTGGGTAGCTAAGTTGGTTGGAGTGTTGTCTGTACACCAAAAGGTGGCATGTTCAATCCCTGGTCAGGGCATGTGCAGGAGGCAATGATCTATGTTCCTCTCTCACATCAATGTCTGTCTGTCTGTCTGTCTCTCTCAAAAATCAATAAAAACAGCCTTGACAGGTTGCCTCAGTTGGTTGGGCATCATCCTGCAAACTTAAGGGTCACTGATTTTGGTTCCCAGTCAGAGCACATGCCTGGGTTACAGTTGGGGATGTGGGAGAGGCACTCACCCAATTGGTGTTTCTGTCGCACATCAATGTGTCTCTCCCCTCTTTCCCTCCCTTCCCTCTAAAAATAAATAAATAAAATCTTTAAAATCAATAAAAGTATATCCTTGGGTGAAGATTTTTTAAAAACTATACTTTAAAAAATCCCAACACTAAATCCCCCATACCTGTAACTTGTGTACTCCCTATAAATGACTAAGGCAAAACCACGCTGCCTAGACTTTCTGATCTTCAAATTCAGGGGCTCTTCCTAATCCAATGCATGGAATAAAATCAGCTTACTTACTTGTCTGGATTTTGTCTTTGACAGGAATCATTTTTATGGTTTCCACAGAATTCCTTTCGACCATAGATATCATGCTGAACTATAATTGTCTGTCTGTTTGTCTATCTGTCTGTCTTCCCCAGTATCAAGCATAATACCTAGCATAAAGTAGATGCTCAATAAGTATTTATTAAATTTTTAAAAATAGTCAATCTGTGACTCTTCTTTCTGGTAATGATGATCTAGCAGTCAGCATTATCTTATACGCAGGTCCTTCTCCTTTGAAGGAATAAAATAAACCATATGTTTATTACAAAATGCTTATCTTTCTGTTCTCACAACATGACAGGTGTGCCAAGACAAAGAAATATGGCCCAAGTGAAAGAACAAATCAAAGCTCCAAAACTAGAAATCAGTGATGAAGAGACAGCCAACCTATCAAATGCAGAGTTCAAAACACTGGTAATCAGGATGTTCACAGAAATGGTTGAGTGTGATCACACAACAGAGGAAGAAGTGAGGGCTATGAAAAGTGAAATTGAGGAAAATGTATAGGGAACCAACAGTGATGGGAAGGAAACAAGGACTCAAGTCAATGACTTGGAGCAGAAGGAAGAAAGAAACATTCAACCAGAACAGAATGAAGAAACAAGAGTTCAAAAAAATGAGGAGAGGCTTAGGAACCTCCGGGACAACTTTAAATGTTCCAACATCCAAATCATAAGGGTGCCAGAAGGAGAAGAGGAAGACCAAGAAATTGAAAACTTAATTGAACAAATAATGAAGGAGACCTTCCCCAATCTGGCAAAGGAAATAGACTTCCAGAAAGTCCAGGAAGCCCAGAGAGTCCCAAACAAGTTGGACCCAAGGAAGCACACACCAAGGCACATCATAATTACATTACCCAAGATTAAAGATAAAGAGAGAATCTTAAAAGCAGCAAGAGGAAAGGAGACAGTTACCTACAAAGGAGTTCCCATAAGACTATCAGCTGATTTCTCAAAAGAAGCCTTGCAGGAAAGAGGGGGCTGGGAAGAAGTATTGCAAGTCATGAAAGGCAAGTGCCTACATCCAAGATTACTCTATCCACCAAAGCTATCATTTAGAATGGAAGGGAGGCTAAAGTGCTTCCCAGATAAGGTCAAGTTAAAGAGTTCATCATCACCAAGTCCTTATTATATGAAATGTTAAAGGAATTTATCTAAGAAAAAGAAGATAAAAACTATGAACAGTAAAATGACAACAAACTCATAACTATCAACAACCAAACCTAAGAAAAACAAAAGCTAAGCAAACAAGTAGAATAGGAATAGAATCACAGACATGGACACCACATGTAGGGTTATCAGTGGGGAGGGAGTGGGAGGGAATGGAGGAAATGGTACAGGGAATACGAAGCATAAATTGTAGGTACAAAATAGACAAGGAGAGGTTAAGAATAGTATAGGAAATTGAGAAGGCACAGAACTTATATGTACAACCCATGGGCATGAACTGAAGGGGGTGGGGAATGCTGGTGGGAGGGGTAGTACAGGGTGGCAGGGAATAAACGGAGAAAAAATGGGACAACTGTAATATCATAATCAATAAAATATGTTTTAAAAATGCATCTTTTAAGATTTAGCCATCCTTACTTATATATTTCCAAATGTATTTTGCCTCAGTTTATTATCAATTGAGCCCCAGGGAGGCTAAGTGATTTCCTAAGTTCACACAGTTCATCAATCACTTAAAAATATTTATTAATTCTCTTCTACATGTAACCCTTTATGCTTAGTGGGATAGGGGCCAGACTAGAACCTTTGGCTCCAGACTCATTGTCTCCTGCTTTTTCCTGTCTAATATACTACTGTTTCATTTCACAGCCTCAAATCACCTGCCTCTAAATATCAGACATAATTGGCCTTTTTCACTGTGTTGACTAATAGTGAAAAGCAATCATTGTGATTTTGTTGGTGCCTCAGCACCAGTTAAGGCAGTGGCACCAAACTGTACTAGTGGTCATTTCATTCTTCATCTTCATGCACTGGTAACTTTTTGAAAAGCCAGTGTCATTCCTTTTGTTTGTTTCATTTGATTTTTCTGATTTTTGAGGAGTGTATGCTAGGTACTTACAGTCCCAATAAGAAGCAGCTCCAGAAGGTCCCAGAACACTTTCTATGGTAGTTTGTCAACAGCCGATCCCACTCACCTGGCCCTTAGCCCACAAGTGGATGGAGTGATAATGAATATCAGCTTTCCCCTAACTTAATACCTTTAGGAGTCATATGTAAACCCTTCTCCCCACTCCTTGGCTCTGGCCAAAGAGCATTCTTTCCTTTTCTTTCTTTTCTTTTTTTTTTTTTAATTTTTAGAGAGAGGAAGGGAGAGAGAGGGGAAGTGAGGAAGAAAGAGAGGGAGAGAAACATCAGTGTGTGGTTGCCTTTCACACTCCCCCTGCTGGGGACCTGGCCCACAACCCAGGCATGTGCCCTGACTGGGAATTGAACTGGCAACCCTTTGGTTCTCAGGCCAGCACTCAATCCACTGAGCCACATCAGCCAGGGTGCAAAAATAATTCTTGATTAAAGTTGTAAAATATCATTAATTTGATCAGATCTTGATCCATGCATACATAGCTTTTTAACATTCTGTGTATGAAATGATTACCCATAGAGCACTTTCGCTGCTTATTGAAGTACAATGGTTTCCTAAGAAAGGCACTTGAGCCATTGTTTGAGTTGCAAACTAAACTAGTTACATTTTTCACGGAACACCATTTTTACTTTTTGCAACAATACCTAGCAGATAAACTAGATTTATTCTTATTTGAGTATTTGGCAGGTGTTTTCTCAAAAATGAATGAAGTGTGCATGTCACTTTAAGGAAAACCATTATTAACATTTGTTGCCAATGATAAAATTTGAGCTTTCAGGTAAAAATTAGAATTTTGGAAAACTTGTACCCACCGCTATAGTGGGACTGGAGTGAGGGTTTCCTCATGTAGACCAGATTTTATGTGGCCTGAATTTTTTGTTGGCACAAAGGGAGGGAGCTTGTGAGCTTTCTTATTTCCTTCCCAGGTATAGGGCAAGAGGAAAAGGTGAGTAGAGTTGAAAGCTGTCAGCATTCAAATACCAGAAATGAAGTCAAGCTCACTATTAAAATTCACCCCTAATATTTGACTGGTGACTGAAACATGCCATGTTTAATATAATTGAATTTGAATTTATAACAAATAAGCCATTACCCTGCTCTATGAAACCTGTAGCCTGAGACAGGTTAGGGAGTTCTGTTAAATACCTTCTTTAAGAGCTCAGCATTGCGCATTTTGCAAAGTGAAATGTGTGCCTCGGTTACTGTCAATAATGCTTGAAACTGAAAAGAAGATAAGAAGTGTCTTGGTGAGCCTTCACATTGTGGTTTCATTACTTGCAAAAGTATGTGTGAGCTTGGTTTATACTTTGGGTATCTGTGAGGCACAGATTCCTGGAGTTCTTTTTCCATAAGTAAGCAAACTTGGATAAGCAATTGTTGCTACCATTGGTTGGACCCAAGTATCTGTAAAAATGTGCAGATAGGGCTGATTGTTGGCCAAAGGCCAGTGCAAAATGCACTCACTGAAGTGTAGTTAATTGTGCTGATCCTTGTGTCCCATCTCAATTAGTGATGTCCCAGTGCAGGGATGAAAGCAGCAGATCTCCAACAAGAACCAGCATGTGTAATGATGGCAATGATGTCTGCAGAGCGCGAAAACTTCTACTCTGTTCACTCCATCAATGCTCAGGTACTCCCCAGGTAGCCAAGGGATCTGAAAAGGGTAGTATCTGGCAAAAGCTGAGACACATGACACAGAGCTGCTTTTAAAAGGGCCTCAATCTCATTCTTGAGGCCCCAAACACCAGTTATTGAAACTTCCAAATTCAGTTGGTTATATCTATAACAGACTTGGTAGGACACAGCAAAGGCAGCATGGAGCAAGACTGTTCAAAGTACAAGCTCTCCATCAGGCAGCAGTATGGCAAAGAGCACTCTGCTGCCTGTTACCAAGCAGCTCAAAATACATGCTTGGTAACAGGCAGTAGAGCCAGTTAGCAAGCCAAAGCAAGAGAAGAAAGACCCTTGGTGGTAGTCACCCCCTAGACATCCTGATCATTGTTGGCTTCATCTTGCCTCCTTGGGGTCACCAGAACAGTTATTACTATGAAAATTAATAAATAAGTATATTTTTAAATTCTCAGTTTTAATTTCTAATGCAGTAATATCAATAGGTATATCCCACATAAACAAAAACTTTTAGGGGTCCTCTATATATTTTAAGGGTATGAAAGATCCTGAAACCAAAGAGTTTAATAATCACCAGCATGTATATTTATAAAACTGAAAAGAAGCCTCACAAAACAATAGTTAAATCATGTGATATACCCTGATGTCTTTCTTCTCTATCCTATTTTATTTCATCCTTTAAAAAGTGCTAGTCATGCCCACAACTGTTTCATTAGCTATAACTTAAAAACACTGAAGTAAAGCATGAGGATAGTCAATATAATTTTGGGGGGAAACTTTTTATTTAAATTAAACATGATAATTGTTGCAGAGAGGTGTCTAAGGTCACATTGTGCCTTAGGATCATATTCTCACTTACAAGCAGAGTTGAGTTTAGTATGAAGTTAATGAAGCTGAGGCTTTAAGACCCCTCCCTTGCACAGGCTTCTTCTACGGTCTTGTACCTATTTTTTTATGGGTAATTAGAGATTCCTTAATTAATTAATTTGTATTGTTGTTTGAATACAGTTGTCTCCATTTTCCCACCACCACTTTCCCCTGCCCCACCCACCCCCACCTCCTACCCTACATCCTTCCCTCCTTTGGCTTTGTCCATGGGTCCTTTATACATATTCTTTGACCACTCTTTCCTTTCTTTCCCCTGTTACCTCCCTCCCCGCTCTCCTCTGCTTACTGTCAGTTTGTTCTTTATTTCAATGTCTCTGGTTATATTTTGCTTGATTATCTGTTTTGTTGATTAGGTTCCACTTATAGATGAGATCATATGTTACTTGTCTTTCACTGGCTGGCTTACTTCACTTAGCATAATGCTCTCCAGTTTCATCCAAGCTCTCATGAAGGGTAGGAGCTCCTTCTTTCTGCTGCGTGTATTCCATTGTATAAATGCACCACCATTCTTTGATACACTCATTTACTGATGGCCACCTAGGTTGATTCTAGCACTTGGCTGTTGTAAATTGTGCTGCTATGAACGTTGGGGTGCATAGGTTCTTTTGAATTCGTGTTTCAGGATTCTTAGGGTATAATCCCAGCAGTGGAATTGCTCAGTAAAAATGCAGTAGCATTTTTAGTTTTTTGACAAAATTCTATACTGTTTTCCATAGTGGTTGTACCAGACTGCAATCCCACCACAGTGCACTAGGGTCCCCTTTTCTCCACAACCTCACCAGCACCTGTTGTTTGTTGACTTGTTTATGCTGGCCATTCTGACTGGTGTGAGGTGGTATCTCATTGTAGTTTTAATTCCATCTCTCTGATAGCTAGTGATGCTGAGCATCCTTTCAAATGCCTCTGGGCTCTCTGTATGTCCTTTTAGAGAAGTGTCTGTTCAGGTCCTTTGCCCACTTTTTAATTGGATTGTTTGTCTTTCTGGAGTGGAGTCGTGTGAGTTGTTTATATATTTTGGAAATCAAACCCTTGTCTGAGGTGTCATTGGCAAATATGTTTTCCTATATGTTTGGTTCCCTTTTCATTTTACCAATGTTTTCTTTAGCCATGAAAAAGCTTTTTATTTTGATGAGGTCCCATTTGTTTATTCTTTCCTTTGTGTCCCTTGCCATAGTAGACATATCAGTGAAAATACTGCTGTGTGGAATATCTGAGATTTTCCTTCCTATGTTCTCCTGCATCTTATCTCAACTTTTATGGTATCATGACTTATATTTAAGTCTTTCATCCATCTCGAGTTTATTTTTAGGTATGGTGTAAATTGGTGGTTGAATTTCATTTTTTTGCATGTAGATGTCCAGATCCCCAACACATTTGGTTGAAGAGGCTATTTTTACTCCATTGTATGCTTCTGCCCCCTTTGTCAAATATTAATTGACCATAGAGACTTGGGTTTATTTCTGGGCTTTCTGTTCTGTTCTTTTGGTCTATGTGTCTGTTCTTATGCCAGTACCAGACTGTTTTGATTACTGTGGCCTTGTAATATATTTTGATGTTAGGTATGGTGGTCCCTACTACTTTCTTCTTGTTTCTCAAAATTGCTGAGGCTATTTGAGGTCATTTATGATTCCAAGTAAATTTTTGAAATATTAATTCTATATCTGTGAAATACGTCACTGGTATTTTGATAAGGATTGCATTGAATCTATAGACTGCTTTGGGTAATATGGACATTTTAATGATGTTAATTCTTCTAATTCATGAACACAATATATACTTTATTTATTTGTGTCTTTCTTAATTTCTTTCTTCAATGTTGTGTAATTTTCAGAGTACAAGTCTTTTACCTCCTTGGTTAGGTTTATTCCTAAGTAATTTTATTCTTGTTGTTAGAGTAACTAGGATTTGTTTCCTGATTTCTGTTTAAGATATTTCATTGTTGGTGTACAAAAATGTCATCGATTTCTGAATATTCACTTTGTTTCCACTACTTTTCCAAAATCATTTATTAGGTCAAGTAGTGTTTTGGTGGAGTCTATAGGGTTTTCTGTGTACAATATCATGTCATCTGCAAACAGTGACACTTTACTTTCTCCTTTCCACTTTGGATGCCTTTTATATTTTTTGCTTGTCTGATCACTGTGGCTAAAACTTCCAATATTACATTTAATAGAAGTAGTGAAAGTGGACACCCTTGTCTTGTGCCTGATTTTAGAGGGAAAGCTTTTAGTTTTTGCCTGTCGAGTATGATGTTGGCTGTAGGTTGCTTGTATATGGCCTTTATTATGTTGAGGCATATTCCCTCTATTCCCAATTTGCTGAGTGTTTTTATCATAAATGGGTGCTGTACTTTATCAAATGTTTTTTCAGCATTGATTGCTATGATCATGTAGTTTTTATCTTTCATAGTGTTTATGTGGTGTATTACATTTATTGATTTGCAAATATTGTACCATCTTGCATCCCTGGGATGAATTCCACTTGATTGTGGTATATGATCTCTTTAATGTATAGGTGGATCCAGTTTGTGAATATTTTGTTGAGGATTTTAGCATCTATGTTCATCAGCAATATTGGTCTGTAGTTTTCTTTCTTTGTTGTGTCTTTATCTGGTTTTGGAATTAGATAATACTGGCCTGATAAAAAGAGTTTGGGAACCTTCCCTGTTCTTAGATTTTTTGGAATAGTTTGAGAGGAATTGGGGTTACTTCTTCCCTAAATGTTTGGTAAAATTCAACTGTGAAGCTGTCCAGCTAGGGCTTTTGTGTTCTAGGAGGTTTTTTTTTTAATTAATTATTTAATTTCACTAGTTGATATATGTCTATTCAGGCTTTCTGCTTCTTCTTGACTTGGTTTTGGAGGATTATATGTTTCTAGAATTTGTCCATTTTATCCAGGTTTTCTAATTTCTTGGCACATAGTTCTTCATGGTAATTTCTTTTCTTTTAAGTATATTTTATTGATTATGCTATTAGAGTTGTCCCACTTGTTTTCTCACCTTTGTCCCCCTCTTCCCTACTCCACTCTCCAACACCCTCTAGCATCCTCCTCCTCCTTAGTTCATGTCCATGGGTCATATATATAAGATCTTTGGCTTCTCCATTTCCTGTACTATTCTTAACCTCCCCCTGTCTATTTTGTGCCTACCTATTACACTTTTTTTACCCTGTACCTTTTCACCCCATTATCCCCCTCCCCCATGCCACTGATAACCCTGTACGATATCTCCATTTCTGTGATTCTGTTCCTGTTTTACTTGTTTGCTTAGTTTTTGTTTTTGTTTTTCAGGTTCAGTTGTTGATAGTTGTGAGTTTATTGTGATTTTACTGTTCATAGTTTTAGATCATCTTTTTCTTAGATAAGTCCCTTTAAAATTTCATATAATAAGGACTTGGTGATGATGAACTCCTTTAACTTGACTTTATCTGGGAAGCACTTTAGTTACCCTTCCATTCTAAATGGTAGCTTTGCTGGATAGAGTAATCTTGGATGTAGGCCCTTGCCTTTCATGACTTACAATACATCTTTCCAGCCCCTTCTTGCCTTCAAGTTTTGAGAAATCAGCTAACATTCTTATAGGAACTCCTTTGTAGGTAACTGTCTCTTTTTGTCTTGCTGCTTTTAAGATTCTCTCCTTATCTTTAATCTTGGATAATGTAATTATGATGTGCCTTGGTGTGTGCTTTCTTGGGTCCAACTTGGTTGGGACTCTCTGGGCTTCCTGGACTTTCTGGAAGTCTATTTCCTTAGTCCAATTGGGAAGTTTTCCTTCAATATTTGTTCAATTAAGTTTTCAATTCTCTTCCTCTTCTCCTTCTGGGACACCCATGATTTGGATGTTGGAACACCCAAAGTTGTCCCATAGGTTCCCAAGTCTCTTTTTTTTTGAATTCTTGTTTCTTCATTCTGTTCCAGTTGGATGCTTATTTCTTCCTTTTGTTCCAAATTGTTGATTTGAGTCCTGGTTTCCTTCCCTTCACTGTTGGTTCCCTGTATATCTTCTTTTATTTCACTTTGTGTAGCTTTCATTTTTTCCTTCACTTTGTGACTAAGCTCAGTCAATTCTGTGAGTATCCTGATTAGCAGTGTTTTTTTTTTAATTTTTTAAATTATATTTTATTGATTATGCTATTACAGTTGTCCCATTCCCCCCTTCATTACCCTCCACCCTGCACACCCCCTCCCACCCACATTCCCCCCTTTACTTCATGCCCATGTGTCATAAGTTCTATAGCTTCTACATTTCCCACACTATTCTTGCCCT